>SNQJ01S0008925.1:127260-166840 GCA_010110895.2 Picea sitchensis | reverse complement strand
GATTCCAAATGAAAATGTCTCCTTGGTATATATAGGAGACTAGGAGGTATAATTACAATTAATGGAATAAAGCCGACATAAATAAAATAACATTGCTAATGTAATATGCCCCAATTAAGGGGTAATGAGCCAATATTAGGGCTTAACAGAATGTTCAACATGGTATATTAATACCTTATCAGATTGCTATTACATTTCACTGGGAAAGAGTCCATGAACCTTCCCTTTTATCTTTTCAAGAGTATTGGCAAGATGCAAGATAGAGTCCAAGCTAAGTCTAAGCAAGTGGATACTAGTGTTTTCACTCTGGTTTAATCAAGATGTTAGTACTGGAAGAATTAAAGAAGACTAACACTGGCTGGGAGACTTTCCTAGTTGCATCGGGTTTTCAGCTAGATATTGCTCATACACCACAGTCCAAAAGAAAAACACCTACCCCTATTGAGAAGACTGTGCATTCAGATTCAAGATGAAGGTGAAGGTGGTCCCTCACAACCTCTTGACAAAGAAATTTCCTCTATGGAATAACTTACACCTATGGATATATCAACAGGAAAAGAAAGGAGTTTGAAGGGAAAGAAACTTATCTTTTCCCCACCTGTTTCTACAGAAACAGTCAAATTTAAAAGACCTTTCACCATATAAGTAGCTAAAGTACATGTTCTTATGGAATTTGATGTAGTAGAAGATTTATCTCAGCAAAAGGAAAAATCTTAGCCTTCCAAGAATCCCATAGAGATTATTGATATCAACACTCCTCCGCATGAAAGTAATCCTACTTTTAAAAGGCTTGGGAGAAAAACTCAAGGAGGCAAGAACTGAAAATGACAAATTGAAAAAGAAGGATTTGGAGAGCCAAATCAAGTTGAAGGATATGCTAGAACTATGTGAGGAGACTATTGATAAGGAAAAATGCATGGCTAAGAGGTATTTACCCCTTCGCAGGAAACTCGAGAATATGTATAAATAGAAGAGAGATTGTCAAGCCAAGATTGGAAAATTAAAAGCAGAGTTGCATCCATTCAAAGAAAAAGTAGCAAAAACGAATCTAGATATGTTGTCTAAGGTGGATACTAGGAGGACTACCAGAAAAATATGAATACAGGATAATACTTCATATTAGCACCATTTTTTTCATGATTAATGTTTTGCATATATTATAACTTAAGTGATGATTTCGGGTCTTGAGATAAATTTAGCATCTTCATATGATTTCTCCAAGGTTATTTCATGTTTCAAGGAGTTGGTAGCATCTTTTGGAAGGTTTATCCCACTTCTTGTGCAATTTTTAAAGGTTGGAAACCTTTTTGGAAGCAAACAGACACCTACAGGAAAGTTCACAACATGTGGACTTAGTGGCACTGTTAACTGGGTGTTTTAGGACAGTCTACAACACAAGTACTACGAACTGGGTGTTTTAGGACAATCTACAGAACAAGTGCTACAAACTTGGGATAATAAATATTTTGAAGAAGAAAATGATCACCAAGTGTCAATATGATCTTGGATAAGCATCTAGGATATTAGTTTCACATCAGAAGGCCACCTACCTCAAAGAACTTCCTGCAGTAAAGCCACATCATCAAGTTGTTAAGGGTTTTTCTAAACGTTTCCAATATCTTCCATAAAAATAACATTTTTTTACATTCTTGTTGTACACTTGGTGCCATGGTTCCCTTAGGCATAGAATCCTACGAGGAAGTTAAGGGGTGAATGGTAAACAATTATTTTTTATGTTTTGGTTATTTAACATGCATTGTAACTTGAGATAAGGTTTGAATGGTCATGTAGAGAAGCTATTATATTTAGTTAAAAACTGTAATAGATTTTTTCTTGATGTATGTACCAAAATAAAGAATCTTTAATGATGAAAAATCAATCATTTTCCTACTGCCATTTATGTTCTAGATCACTTTGGTGTTAGTCTCTAGTGAAGGATTCATCATGATGCTTTCTTTCTTATTACAATAACTGATTTATTGTTGGTAATTTATGCAAGTTGATCAAAGTGTTTTTATCTTTTTGATTAATAAGTTCTTATTCAAGGATATTTATTCCATATGTGTTCCAGAAGTACTTGATGTGATCTGATACACATATTTCACTTTTCTTACTAAGTCTTATATCTCCCATGTTTATATTTAAACACTGATTTGAATCCATTCAAAGCCTTTATTGCTAGTGTGTATTTCATGGAGGGTTTTGTATTGACATTACAAAATGAGTTTCACATCCATTTTCCAGACTTTAAAAAAAAATATTATTCACATTCTGATGGGTATTAGGCTTACATCTACAACATTCTAGATGTGATTTCTAGTGCTAACAGGGTCAACCAACACAAGTTGTTGGACTTGTAACCTTTCCTACTTACTCCATCTCTTCCCTAGATTGTAACGATATTCACCTTAGATCCAGTAATTCTATAACCAAGTATCCACCTCACATTAGCATTGAATATCTAAATGAGGATGTCCCAAATGAAGAGTCATAACAAAAACAACCTCAGGAAGCTTCAAAAGTTGAAAATTCCCACCCTAAATTTCAAGACCCATCCTATTCTGAAAGGCTAAATCAAGAAAAACTTGTTACACAACCTGAGTTTGATTGCTTAGGAGAACTAAAAAATGTGTGTGTCAAAATAACACTACTCCAAGAAATTAAGGATGTACCTATTTATTCAAAAGTAGTACAATAAGTGTTTTTGAGAAATCCCAATAGGAAACGAAAGGATCCCCAAATTTTTCATATCATGGGAAAACTATCAAACCTATTGGTGGGGGTATTTCTCATAGCTTAATACTCTGACCCTAGCAGTTCACTCGTTACTATGCAAATCAACAACACACTTATCAGTAACACATTAATTGACCTTGGGTTCACCATCAATGTTATGACATGTGAGACAATGCAAGCCTTAAACATTATAGTCCTTAAGGGAACCCCCACTATCCTTCAACTTGTTGATAGATCAACCATTAAACTAGAGGGAATTCTAGAAGATGCAGTGATGTCTGTGGATTCATGGGAATATCCCACTAACTTCATGGTCCTACAAACCAAAACCTCCTTAGGAAGATATCCTTTAATCCTGGGAAGACCATGGTTGGCCACTATCGATGCTTACATAGGTTGTCAATCAAACAATATGACCATTTCCCATGGGACACCCACCAAACAATTAACCCTCTACCCTCTCACTAAAACCAACAGAGACTTAGAAACACCACTTTGGGTTGATGGAGAAGCAAGTGATGAAGAAGGGCAATGCCATCAAGTCTTATCCATAGATCAATACTTAGCTATAAGAGATAAAACAGAGGACGATGAAGTCAAAGATTTTATAGCCTCTTCCTCTTCCTCAGGAAACACACATATTCTTGATCATATTATGAAACCAGAAACTAAGGTTTATTTAGCCTCAAAAATAATTTCACCCATTAAACACAAACCTACAGAAGAAAAATACCAAGGATCCCTTATAGAAACCATAGAAATTAGCCTAGGGAAAACCTTGAAAATCAATCAAGGACTAATCAAACAATAAAAGGAGTGATTGGTTCAAGTGTTGAAAAAGCATAGTGATTCCTCTGCTTGGTATTGATATGAAATGAAGGGAATCCATCCCAACCTATACACACATCATATATATATTAAGGAAGGAGCCAGACCCATTCATCAAACTCAACATCAGATGAACAGGGAAATGAAATAAAGTCAAAGAAGAGCTACATAAACTACTTACATATAACTTCATCTATCCCATTTCTAATAGCCAAAGGGTCTCCCCTCTTGTCATGGTACCAAAGAAAAATGTTAAATGGATAATTTGTGTATATTGTAGAGAAATAAATATAGCAACACATAAAGATCACTTTGCCTTACCATTTATCAACCAGGTCCTGAACACATTAGTAGAAAAGAAGTATTTTTCTTTCCTCGATGGATTCAGTGGATACAACCAGATCCAAATCACCCTTGAATACCAAGATAAAACAATGTTCACGTTTCCTTGGGGGACATTTTCCTACCATGTTCTATCATTTGGGTTATGCAACACCCCTGCCACCTTTCAACAAGCTATTATAGGTATATTCTCTGATCTAGTTCATGATTGCATGGAAATATATATGGATGATTTCACCACATATTGGAACAAGTTTGATGAGACATTAGCCAATCTGGAAAATACATTAATAAGGTGCAAAGAGTCAAATGTCTCCCTCAGTAATGAAAAGTGTTTTATGATGGAAACAGATGGCATCGTACTAGGACATTGCATATTAGAGAAAGGCATTTAAGTCAATCTAGAAAAAATAAAGGTAATGTTGAATTTACCAACTCTAACTTCATAGAAACATGTATGAATATTTATAGGATATGTTGGTTATTACCATATATTCATTGAAAAAGTTTCACATATTGCTCATCCATTATTATCTTACTTAACAAAGACACTAAGTTTGGATGGACAGAGACATGTCAGCATGCGCTTGATGAATTGAAAGTCAAAGTATCTGAAGCTCCTGCATTAAGAGGGATTGATTGGACCCTCCCATTCCAAATTTCCACAGATGCATCGGATACCGTTGTTGGAGATGTTCTCAGAAAACTCGAAGGAAAGGACCCATATGTAATTTAATTTGTCAATAAGAATCACTCGCCTGCATAATTAATCTATACTCACCTGCATAAGAATCACTCACTGTGGTTTTCATACATTGCTAACTTTTTGGTTGCAGGAAAACTTCCACATCATCCTACTCACAAAAAATGAAAAAATATAGTCATGAAAAGTGAAATATTTCTATGGATTGATGGCTACCTCTTCTAAACTGGGCCTGATTTGATTATCAGAAGATGTGTATGAGAGGACGAAGTCCATGAAATACTAAAATATTGTCATGATGGGCCATGTGGGGTCACTTTGCAGATAAATAAATGGGTACAAGGCACTCCACAAGGGGTATTATTGGCCCACACTTTTTAGAGACACCAAAGAGTATGTGAAGAGATGTGACATTGGTCATGTAGATGAAATGTTGCTACAACCATAGATGGTGTTAGAAACTTTTAAAAAATGGGCCAATGATTTTGTAGGACCAATATATTCCCCTTCCCATTGACACTCCTATATCCTCGTTTGTAAGGACTATGTTACAAAATGGATGGAGGAAAAGAACTTTCGATGAAAAATGAACAGGTAGTAGTGGAGTTTCTCCATGAAGAGATATTTTTAAGGTTTGAAATACCATGGGAGATAGTGATAGATGGAGGAACTCAGTTCACATCACGGCTTGTCAGAGACATGATGGACAAATACAAAATCAAGCACAAAGTAACAACACCATATCACACAAAAATGGACAAGTAGAGGGGACTAATAATATCCTTGAGTAAATCATCACTAAAACCATGATATCACACCTCAAGGAATGAGCCGATAGAATCCTCAAATATTTATGGGCCTACAGAACCACATGGAGGACTACTACAATATGCACACAATATGAGTTAGTCTATGGGAAAAGAGTACTCCTACCCTTTGAGATAGAAATCCAAACACTGAGGAAAGTAGTACAATTTGGGTTGGACCTTTTAGAGGCTTGGGAACAAATACCACTTCAAATCAACGAGTTGGATGAGCTATGACAATATGCCCTACACCAAGCCACAATTATACTAAACCAAAGGGCCAAATGGCATGATAAGTTTATCAAGAAAATGAAATTCAAAGATGGAATTGGGCATTATTATTTTATTCTAGGTTCAAGGACTTTAGAGGAAAAGTTTGCACCATATGGCTCAATCCATATGTGATTGATATAGTATATGACACTGGGGCCATCAAATTTTGTACCATAGGTGAAGACATAATTCCTCTAATGGCCAATGGACATAGATTGTGCTTATATCACCGAACCTTATCAAAGGAAGACTTCTTTAGGAAGGTATCAAATGGATGGATCGATTGTGATCTAGAAATTGTTCAGGATGAACGAGTCCTGACTAGATAAGCTTCATTTAGTCATGCTCTTAAAAAAGGAAAAAAATGTCTGAAAACCAACCTAGCTGGCACATAAAAAAAATAGAATAAAAAAAGAAGGTCACTTCATAGTTTCATGATGGTTATGTCAAGATCCTTCTCAATAAATTTTAATAAAGACTTTTTTTTTAATAATATTCTTTTTTTCAAGATATGCAAGGAAGAACAATGTTGCTACAACTCTTGATACAACAATTCCTATTGATGCAATTCTCATTGTTTCAACTCCTATTGTTGCAATTCCCCTTGCTGCAACTTCTGCTGCTACAATTACCTTTGATGCAACTATTTCCATTGTCACAACTCCCTTTTCCACAACTATTATCGTTACTGCAACTCCCTTTGTTGCAACTTCCCTTTCCACAACTATTCTAGTTATTTCAACTTCTCTTTGAAACTCTACTTCATTTTTTTCCCAAACCTCTCTCATCCTATTTCCTTGGCTGCAACTCCATTCTCTCATTTCCTTGACTACAATTCCACTTGCATCACTGATTCATTCCTCAAATATCAATCCCCTCATTTCAATTGCTACAACTTCTTTGCTACGACTCACTTCACCACAAGTCTGCTTGCAACTTCATTATCATTTTTTCCACTTTCCTCCTATGCCATAGTTTCCACAATTACTATCCATACCACTCGCACCATAGAATATTTTGTTGAAACTTCATTGTTGCAACTCCCATTGCTTCTAGTCCACTCACAACTGTCACTTTTTATGCACCATCATCATTTCAGTTCTGATCAACATAATTCACAATGTCGATGTTGCAATTCCTGTTAGGACCATTGATGTGACCCCAACCTCTACCACCACAACTACAACAATGTCGTACGAGTACATCCACTTAAGGTAAGACATGACAATTATGTGTTTCTATCAAAATTTGAAATGAGTAAGTTTTAATGGCATGTGTCTATTATTATTCCTCCATAAATGCCACATCAAATCATGATTTCTATATTCACAATCTCTATACCCACCACTCTCATTACCACAATTCATAATTTTCCACCCAAAAACTTGCACAGCCCCTGCAAACACCAACACTCATAATTCGCAGAAGAAAGGAGCCATGGAAGGCTCAGTGATATGTAGAGAGACAATTGAACCAATGCTACTTTAGGTTTATGACAACAACAAACAAATTCATGGATATGATAGCTAGATGGAATACATGTTATGTTTACAAGGATATAATGACGATATAGCACTATAATTTTCTTTGAATTATAGAGCCGAACACTCTAGAGTGGCCAGGGAACATATAGAATTCATGAAGAAAACATTGGCATAGGTCACTAGCCTATCGAGGATATTAAAATGATGGTACACGAGAAGCACTTCATAGCCTAAAGTTCTCAAGCAATTCCTCGAGGTAGGAGAAGATTTAGTAAATAAAGGAACACGTTTTGAACATCGATTTTTTCCACATCCATGGAGGATGTGGCCTTCTTTGTGTAGCAATACTTCACCTATGAAGGTCACTATGGCACAGTCTAAATTTATCATATCCGATTGCTTGACCATCTATTTCACAATCGACCAGTCAACAAGCCATATTTCTTGTTTCGAACATTGCAGACAATGGTTATGATGGTTCAAAAGGAAAATAACTAGACAAAATCCATATCTCACCACAAACTTATAAACCTCTTAGTGGATCATGGACTGCAAAAAGAAGGCCACACCTAGAAAAACATCGTTTAGCCACCTTTTTTCTCACTAAAGGAAAAGTTACTGCACTTTAGGCTTCCCAACAGGCGAGGCCTGCCCTTCCAGCATTGCCTGTGGCTACAACGCCTCTGTCAGGTACCAATACAGACATAATGAGTCTAGATGTTGTGAATCTTGCACTAGGAAACAATGCCATGGATATAGCAAGCCCCCCTTGCATCGACTCCCCCGCCAAAGAAATCTAGGAGGTCAACCAAGAAAAAGGGCCAGCCTGCTACAACTATGGTAAAAGCATACCATGATAGTGATGTGAACAAAATGACCAAATGACCCCCCACAAAGAGAGTTAGAGGATTCACAAAGTGGAAAACCCATGTTCCAAGGAAATGGAGAAACATCCATCCAACGACAACTCAATGTAAAAATAAGAGAATGGAGAAACCCAAGGAACAATCCCAGGAGGAGCAACAAGAAAAAGAAGAACCAAAAACCTCTCCTGACACATAAGAAATATACCAAGTCACTCTTGGTGAAGGATTCAATGCTCTCCTGGTAGCATATTTAGATGAAGAAGAGTTATAGGTGAAAGTACCCACTGATCCATATGAACCAGTGGGGAACCCTTCTCAAGAATAAAATCCAACAGAGATAGAGGACCCAACACATTCTCCAAGGCCTCAAATGGACAATCCTAAGCAATATGGAAACAAAATAGACATAATAAAGAAATAATTTTTCATTGATACAACAGTAAGGACAATTGAGGAAAACAAAAAATAAACAATGTCTCTTATTGAAACAACAAGAGGCACTCTTGATGAATCAAATGTTTCTACTATAGAAGAGAAGAAAGAAGTAGAACCAAAGGCCCCTACTAACACACAAGAACTGGTAGGAGGATCTCTTGGGGAATGACCTACCCATTCACAAGAATAACGTGAAATAGAAGAGGTTCCACCAGGAAATGACTCAGCTAATGCACCAAACCTTAAGCTACAAGAACCACAAAAAAAATATACTACTCCAAAACAAAAGAGAACTCCTATATGGGTAATCATTCCACACTCTCTACCTAGTTATGCTTCTTTGGTGAGAGAAACTAGAATGTTAAGAATAAAAAATTGGAAGCTTTAGATCAATTTTAAAATGCTCAAAGATGAGCTTGAGGAAAAAACAACACCCGAGGAATCAGTTTACCTCGCAACAAGTCCTCTTGTTGTAGGGGAACCCTTCACCAACTCACAAGAAAGAGACCAACTTAAAGAGAAAAAATATGTAGTTGTCCAGGATACACATTTCATGATGATTGATGAAGCCACCCAGACACAGATAGAGAAAGAAAACAAAAAGAGCTTTAGAAGAACATGATATCGATGAGAAGAATGAGGAAAAAAAAGAGGTAATATGTGGTGTTAGTGACCCCCAGTGTCACACTCGCTTCTCTAAAACTGAGTGATTATTGGTTGCATGGGGACATGCAATATTTTTGGGTTGGGGGAGATGACAGGTGCATAAATTAGCATACTTTCAGCACCCGTCTAATACCTTATTTCTTACAATTTTCCATTGATCACTTCCTTTTTGATACTTTCCTTATCTAGTTTTCCTTATTTATCACTAAGGTATAATTCCTTCCCCATATTCCATTATTACAATATTCTTGCATATTTCCTAAACGAACTTTCTACTTTCAGGTACTAATACTGCTACACATGAGTAATACAATAGCTGCAATTCCCCACAATGGTTGCAATACATATCTACTACAATTCTATGCACAATCCAACTAATGCAACTCCAATTGTACACTTTGTGCTGTGAATCCAATTACTGCAACTCCAAGTGTATGTGTTGTGCTGCAACTCCAACTGCTACAACTCCAAGTGTACTCTTCATGCTACAACTCCAACTAACCATTGCGACTCTAAACATGTTTTTTGTTGTCGTGACTCTAAGCACACCATTACTAGGGTTCCAAATATAAAAATTCCAACACAACAGTAAATGTTTCAATTGATGATTAGGAAACAATCTTCATAGATGAAAGAGACATGAGTCAAATGGATGACCAAAAGAAGAATTCGTTTTTCCACCAAGTCAACACACATAGATATTTTCTAAAATTTAGAAAAATCATTGTAACCAGATGAACAATTGGAGTCTCACGGTTGTCCATCCATTCCTTTGTATAATTTTAGACATTAATCATATTGTATAAGAACCTCAACTTCCCTATAGCTAAAAAAAAATAAAGGGGGAGAAAAAATCTGGTGATAAGCATTTGACTCCTATTGTATTTTCAAACTTTTGCAATATAATTTCCATTCTTTCTCTTGTTCATGTATTGATGTGTTGGTGATTGTGTGATCTCGTTTTCATAGCTTAGTACATTTCCTAAGTGGATAGGGCCCCCTCCTTAGTCAGGTACTTCTTGTATATTAGTGTAGGATTTAATCTTTCAATTTTGTTCATTTGTTTTAGTAATCATTTCATTTCTTAGTCTGCTACAATTCCAATTTCATAGAAAACTATATTTTCTATTCATGTATGGTTGATATTCAATTTGTGTTAAAATAATTTATAACGTTAAGCTGCAATTAAATCATGTTTCTATTTCTATGAGTTCATGATCGCAAACATTGTTACAGGTCTAGATATTGCAATTTGCCTCTCCTTAATTGGCATTGTTGCAACTCGTGTCACTATGATTTCTTTCCTACTGCACCTTCATTGTTGCAACTCACATTGCTGCAAATCCACTTGCAACTACACTATATTATGTTTTCTTTATAATTCATGATATCTTTAGCAGAATGGGATTGATATTAGATTGGAGTGTTATTGAATGTGTGAACATGTAATTGCTATAATAGAACATGGCCTTTATTCTACTTGAGCAAGTCACCAATAGAACACAATGTACATAATTTTCGTAAGTGTGGGTTCAATTTCCATAAGTATGATTTCAATTTATGCAAGTATGATTTCAATTTTTGCAAAGTGTAATTTTAATTTTCCTCAAGTGTGATTTTAATTTCTACAAGTGTGATTTCATTTTTTTTTTCAAGTGAGATTTCAATTTCTGCAAGTGTGATTTCAAATTGTGCAAGTGTGATTTCCATTTCTGCAAGTGTGATTTCCATTTTTGCAAGTGTGAAATTTACTTTCCTGTACTATTATTTGGTGACTCAATTAACTAACTTGAAACCTTGATTTGTGACATCAAAAGTAGTACAACCCTTTAGCTAAAAAAACACTAATCTTTTCATATATGGTGCACGACAGTTCATAAGTAAGATACGCCCTCAGATTGATAATTAAATGCACAACTCTTCAGTTGCTCACTAAATTAATTAGGAAGTAATTGAAAAAAATTTCACCTCGCAAGGGTGATGTGATGGATGGAAGATGATATCCATAAGGTGCCATAAATGGGGAAATTTTTCATGAAGCATGGAAGGATGTGTTGTACCACCATTTTGGAAAATGGAAACCACTTGACCCATTTTGTTTGTTTATCAAATGCAAAGAAATGAAGACACCCTCCTAGACATTTATTCACAATCTTAGTTTTCCCATGAGATTTAGGATGGTAAGAGGAGTTGTGAGGCAATTGAGTACCCAAATAAGAAAATAATTTAGTTCAAAAATCACCAGTGAAAATTGGATCTCTATCACTTACAATAATCTTGGGGATTCCATGTAGATTTTGAATTATTTCCATGCATGTTATAACTATTGTACTTTATTTAAAAGGATGAAAAAGAGACAAAAATGGGCATACTTTATGTTTTGATCCACCACTACCATGATGAAATTATTTCCTTAGTACTTGGCTAGACCTATAATAAAATTCATTGAAACCTCTTGTTAATGTTGACCTGGTATGGATAATGGTTGTTGCAGACTTTGGGTCTTGATTGTCTCTCCCTTATTTTTTAGCAAAAGTAATATTCGACCACAAAATTTCAACATCAGTTTTAAGACCTTCCCAGAAAAAATCCTTCTTGATCCTGTGGTAAGTTTTAAGGAACCCTGAATATCCTCTTATAGGAGAAGTATGCAATTCCAAAAGGAACTTATATTTGAGTTGGAAATTCTTACTTAAACATAAGCTATCCTAATACATACAATGAATCATTATTACACACAAATTTATCTAATGAACTTGGTCCCTCTTGTAGTTGTTGAATAATATTGCATACATTCTAATGTTTCTTCCATTCTATCCTTGATTCTTCCAAACAATTAGATTAAGGAATGAAACTAGCACACAATAAACCCTCAGTACCTTGTTCTTTCCTTGAAAGTGCATTTGCCACCTCATGTTTTTTCCTTTTTTTGTAGATAATTTCAAATTCATAACCCAACATCTTTGTAGCCCATTTTTGTTTCTCTTCTAAAGATATCATTTTTCCAAGAATTGATTAAAATTGTCACTATCTATTTTTACCTTGACAATTTGTGTCTTCCTAATAGGTAAGGGCCACATTTGTTCACTACATGTAATATGGCCAACATTAACTTTTCATAAATGGATTAGAGTAAGTTCTTTCCTTTAATATAGCTAGTTTCAAAGGCAAGGGGCCTTCATCCTTGCATTAAAAGTAAACCAATGCCATGCCATAAGGCATCACACTCCATAATAAAGGTTTTTTTGAAGTCAAGTGTGGCCAGGACAAGAGTTGTACACATAGCCTCCTCAAGTTTTTAAAAATATTTGGTTACTTCTTGAGTCCAAGAAAATGTATCCTTTTTTAATAATGGTGTTAGAGGTGTTGTTATTTTACCATAATTCTTGAAAAACCTGTATTAATAGCCTATCAATCCTAAGAATGATCTAATATTATTCAAGGTTTTGGGAATTATCCATTCCATCATAGCTTCAATTTTTTTAGGGTCCACTTTGACACTTCCATGAGACATTATGACCCAAATATTCCACTTCCTGAGCCCCAAAGGCACACTTGGAAGGATTTACATATAATTGTTTCTCTTCCAATAGTTTTAAGAACATGTCAACATGTTGTACATGCTCTTCCCAATATTTTTTGTAGATTAGTATATCGTAAAAGAATACTAACACAAATTTTATGAGGAAGGGTTTGAAAATAGAATTCATCAAGCTTTGAAATGTAAAAGATGCATTAGTAAGGAAAACAACATCACCAAAAACTAATAATGACCTTCATTTGTTATAAAGGTTGTTTTTGGGATGTCTTCTTGCCTCATTTTAATTTGATGATATCTACAACAAAGGTCCAACTTGTTAAAGAATGTTGATGTTTTTGGTAGCATCAGACAGGTACTTCCACATAGTCATGTGTTTTGCATGTGGAAGTTGTCGAAAATATTCTAGTCTTGAGTTTAATTTAGTTAAAAGGAATTTGTTAGGGACCTAACCCCTCACATAGGTAGAACAATGTATTCCGATGTAATAAAGGTCAATATTAATAAGGCCTTGCAATAAAGTAGAATAAGTCAAGTGTATGAAGAGATAATAGAAGCTTCTGCTTCTAGAAGGATCTTCCTCTAGATGGTTCTATTGATAGACATATTTAGTATAAATAGGAGTCAAGGGTATGAGAACCCTAGCTTGGATATTATTGTAATAGAGCTCTACTCGACCTGAGGTTGCCCCCTCGAAGAGGCCCGTGAACATTGCTCTCAGAATCAAAGTGTTCTTTTTGGTGTTATTTTGATATCATTTCTATGTTATTTTGATATCATTTCTATGTTATTGTGGTGTTATTTTGGTTATATTGTTTTTTATCTACCATTTATAGCATTTTATTTATGTTATGAATACTTTATAGATCTGTTATATTACAAGTGGTATTAGAGCACTTTCCTCGGCATAAATTGTGGGTTAAATTTTTTTTCAGGGTAGAGACGTACTACGACATATTTAAGATATAGAGATCTGTCGTTACACACATAAAACCATGGTTGAGGGATTCATACACGCAGTAAATACAATTAGTACTTAAGCGCACATCTGTTGGCCACCCTTGTAACCCCTATTGGTACCCCTTCGAGTGGTAGTGCATCAGACAACACCTGTGTACGGATCAACCTGGATTCCATGAAGCCCTCTTTAGATAAACCGATCGGTCACCTGACTGCTATAGTGCCACCGAGAACAACACTTGGGAAGATACTCCCTAGTACTTAGGTAGTCAGGTAGTACGGCTAAGGGCATGGTCTATCCTCCTTAGTTAGTGCCCTGAGATATTGGGTCGATTACTACTGTTGTACCCCGCACGTATATCAGAGAGCTATAGCATAGGGAAAACCCTTATCTGTAGAACCCTTGAATACCTAATCCTTGGGGACAGAAACAAAAACATTAAAACAGACAAGATCTATTGTCGTGTAACTGTGTTCAGGTTTCCAAATCACTACACATTTCTTCCTAGTTAAGCATTTGGGAATTTCATCACTGCAGTATTCTTCAGACCAGAGTATAACTCTGCAAGTGTCAAAAAAAAAAAAAAAAGAGTCTGGAATTTTTTTCACCATTATTTGATACCTATTCCATTGGATTTATCTCTTCTCCCTTATCAAATTCATACATATCATTTTTTAGAAAAAAAATTTACCCCACCTGCCCCATTTCAGTTCCCTCGTCATCATGGCCCTTGCCCGTATCCAAGACTTGGAAGATCACTTCAATACCTTGCAATATAATTTCACAAAGACCCAACAAGAAGTGAAACTACTCAATGTCAATGTTGTTGCCATCAATACCACCATGCAATCCTCCATTGCTGCCTCAATCGAGGAACTCAAACAAGACATGACTACCCATATTGAATATGTCATTTCGATGATCTGCACCAAGCTTCATATCCTTGCAGATAACCCTTTATCTGACCCAGATCCACATACCAAAGTTTAAACTTCCTCTCATTCCCATAATTCTCAGCCCCATCACTTTCAACATGACCTATGCCTTTCGCGAGTGGATGTGACCAAATTTGATGGCTCAGATCCCACTGGTTGGGTAACCCAAATGGAACATTATTTCTCCTTATATGACATTATAGATGACTCGACCAAACTCCAGTATGGTGTTCTCCATCTAGATCAACATTGGAAATGGAGAAAAACTTCTCGTCAAGGGTATATTGCTTGGACACACTTCGTGGTAGAGCTTTATGAACACTTTGACACTGACACCAACAATTTAGGCTACTTGACAAAGTTTAAACAATCAGGAACAATGGAATACTTTATAGCTTCTTTTGAGTGCCTGGATTTTCGGACAGAGGGCATCTTTGATGCCTTTTTCCCAGAATGTTTTATCAGTGGCCTCAAGGATGAGATTTGTGCCCATGTCCTCATGGCTCAGCCTTAAAGTTGGGTGGAGGATACTAAAAGAGATAAATAAGAACAACAGGTTGTGTCTTATCAAAACTAGAAACCCCCCTTTATTCCTTGCACTAAACCAGTAAATCCCACTACTCCCTCTGCTCCACTAAAGATCCAAAAATTGACCAGGGCTGAAATGGATGAATGTCAACTCAAAGGCCTTTGTTATAATTGTGATGACAAATATTTTCCGGGCCACAAGTGTAAGGAACAAAAGATTTTTATGGCCATCTCGGAGGATATTTCAAAAGAGGATGTTGAAACTCCCCTTGTGTCTGAGTCACCTAAAACCACTGACATAACCCCCCCTCAGACCCTTCCAAAGTAGAACCGGTCATTTCCCTAAATTCTTTCACTAGATTCTCTGCTCCCCAAACCCTCAAGCTAATCGGTTACATCAAGCATAGGAAGGTCACCATTCTTGTTGATAGTGGAAGAACCCATAATTTTATTCATCGCCACATTTCCCAAGAAAATCATTGTTATATCCATGCAGTCAATAATTTCCAAATCATGATTACCAATGGCATCTCCATGAAATGTGGAGGGCGTTGTGAAAATTTATGTCTCCAAATTGGTGACTACCACCTAAAATCTCATATCTTTTCTTTCAACATGGGCAGTTGTGACATTACGTTAGGTGTAGACTGGCTAAGGACTTTGGGTCCCATTCTCATGGATTTCAAGGAATTAACCATGAAATTCACCCAGGAGGGCCAAAAATAGAAGTTCCAAGGCATCACTGTCGGTTCACCTTAGATCATTAGTTCCCATCGCATGGAAAATCTTCTCAAAAAAGGTCATTCTGGCGTTATTGCCAAACTCCATGCCATACAGGAAACTGCGACACCCTCTGTGCCGCAAGACCTCCAATCCATCCTCTCTAAACATCAGTTGGTATTTTCCACTCCCCAGGAACTCCCACCTTCCCATGGTGTTCATGATCATTCCATTCCCCTTATACTAGGAAGTCTTCCTCCCAATATCCATCCCTATTGTCACCCCTTTTCCAAAAAACCTGAAATTTAGAAAATGGTTCAAGAACTACTTAACGCATGCATTTTCTGCCATAGTACGAGCCCCTACTCTTCCCCTATGGTCACGATCTTGAAGAAAGAAGGTTCTTGACACATGTGTCCTGAATTTTGTGCCCTCAAGAAACTCACCATTAAAGACAAATTTCCCATTCCTCTCATTGATGACCTCTTGGATGAATTGAGTGGAGCCTAGTTCTTTACTAAACTTGATCTTCGTTCTAGCTACCACTAGATCTGTATGAAAGAGGTAGACATTCCTAAGACTACCTTTAGAACTCATGAGGGCCACTATGATTTCTTGGTCATGCCCTTTGGCTTGTGTAATTCCCCCTCCACCTTCCAAAGCCTCATGAATCATGTATTTCGACCTTTTCTCCATCATTTTGTCTTAGTTTTATTTGATGATATCCTCTTCTATAGAAAAACTTGGACAGACCATCTTTCTCATGTGGACTGCATTCTCCATCTACTCTCTCAGCACCAACTTTTCCTGAAACAATCTAAATGTTCTTTTGGTGCCTCAGAAGTCGAGTACTTGGGTCATCTTGTTGGCAAGAACGACATCAGGGTGGATCCTAAAAACATTGAAGCTATGCAAGACTGGCCTCACCCAAAGATTCTCAAAAGCTTGCGAGGATTTCTAGGCTTAACAGGTTATTATCGCAAGTTTGTTAAGAATTATGGAAATATTTTGGCACCTCTCACCGCACTCCTTAAAAATAATTCTTTCACTTGGACTCCAACTGTTGCTCAGGCTTTTCAAACCTTGAATATGGCCATGTGCACCACTCTAGTCTTGGCTCTTACCGATTTCACGAAGACATTTGTCCTTAAATGTGATGCTTCAGGGAAAGGTATTGGCGCTGTCCTTATGCAAGAGGGTCAGCCTTTGGCATTTACCAACAAACAACTGTCTGAACGAAATTTGGGCAAATCAATCTATGAAAAGGAAATGTTAGCTATTCTGCATGTCATTTATTTGTAGCGCCCTTATCTATTGGGGCAGCACTTCCAAATTAAGACAGATCATCAAAGCCTCAATTATTTTTTGGAACAATTCATTTCCTCCCCAGAGCAACAAAAATGGGTGACTAAGCTCTTTGGATATGATTATGAGATCATTTACAAGAAAGGAAATGACAATGTGGTTGCAGATGCACTTTCCGAAAATATGAAGATGAAGGATCCATTTTTTCTCTCTCCTTCATTGTACTAGATTGGCTCCAAGCCATTCACAAGGAATGGCTACATGATCCCAAAAATTTTGCGTCTGATACAACAATTGCAGTCCAATTCTCCAGTTTCCCCAGGGTACTCTTGGCTCCATGATGAGATTCGATACAAAGGCCATTTGTATTTAAGTAAACAGTCAAAACTTAAATGCACAATGCTTTATGAGATTCATGCTACACCCACATTTGGGCACTTCGAGTTTACCAAAACCTATGATAGGGTCAAACGTTCTTTTTTCTGGGATGGAATGAAACAAGACATTCATAATTTTGTGGTCGAATGTGATGTGTGTCAACACAAAAAGGGAGAAATAATCAAATCTCCTGGCACACTACAACTACTTCCGATCCCACCTGCTATTTGGAGGGATATCTCTATGGATTTTATTATAGGCTTACCTAAATCGAGAAATAAATCAGTCATCATGGTGGTAGTTTATCGCCTTTCCAAGTATGCTAATTTTTGTTCTCTTCAATACCCATTTACATCATCCACAGTGGCTCAACTTTTCATGGATCAGGTCATCAAGATTTAGGGCATGCCACATTCTATTGTTTCTAATCATGACCCAACTTTCACCAACAATTTTTGGAAAGAACTATTCAAGATACAAGGCACCCAATTGCATCTCAGCACAACTTATCATCCCCGGACTGATGGTCAAACTCAAGTTTTCAATGAGCGTTTGGAAACATATTTGAGGTGTTTTGCATCAGAAAAGAAAAAATAGTGGGCTCAATGGTTACCCCTAGCTGAATGGTGGTACAACACTTCATACCATACAACTACCCGCATGACTCCTTTTGAAGTGGTATATGGACAAAAGCCACTATCATTTCTCTCATATTTACCAGGTGTCTCGAAGGTCCAGGCAGTTGACCAAATGATTACAGTTCGAGAGGCTATTCTCCATACCCTCAAAGAGAATTTGGTCATGTCCTAGAATCGCATGAAGCAACAAGCAGATCAATGTCACTCTGAACGTCAATTTACAGAAGGGGATCAGGTTTTTCTTTGACTGCAACCTTACAAGAAAACTTCCCTCAAGGCTGATCATTGTCAAAATCTAGTGCCCAAATTTTATGGTCCTTGTACAGTTCTCAAGCATGTGGGACATGTGGTCTATCAGTTAGCTTTGCCCAATCATTCTAAGATACATCCTGTTTTTCATGTTTCATGCTTAAATAAGGTGATTGGAACTAAGTGCCAAACTCAAACCAACCTTCATGAGTTGGATCAAGAAGGCTCCATTTGGCTATAGCCACAAGAAGTTTTGGACCAGTGTGAGAATCACCTGTGTCAGCAAACCATCAAGGAAGTGTTAGTCCAGTGGAAAGATACAACTCCAGCAGATGCCACTTGGGAACCAACTACCATTCCGCAACAATTTCCACATCTCAAGCCTTGAGGACAAGGTTGTTTTTAAGGGGGAGGACATGTTAGGGACCCAACCCCTCACTTAGGTAGAACAATGTATTCCGATGTAATAAAGGTCAATATTAATAAGGCCTTGAAATAAAGTAGAATAAGTCGGATGTAAGAAGACCTAATAGAAGCTTCCGCTTCTAGAAGTATCTTCCTCTAGATGGTTCTATTGATAGACATATTTAGTATAAATAGGAGTCAAGGGTATGATAACCCTAGCTTGGATATTATTGTAATAGAGCTCTGCTCGACTAGAGGTTCCCCTCTCGAAGAGGCTCGTGAGCATTGCTCTCAGAATCAAAGTGTTCTTTCTGGTGTTATTTTGATATCATTTCTTTGTTATTGTGGTATTGTTCTGGTTATATTGTTGTTTATCTGTCATTTCTAGAATTTTATTTATGTTCTACATACTTTATAGATTTGGTATATTACAGAATTAATTAAAGTAAAATTATATTTCTTAGTGAATTGATTTATTTAAGGAACATGCATAAAATGCAACATGTAATATAAATATCAAGTTAGTGTGAGAAGTAATATCAACCATAGATCAATTTGGATATTAGAAATGGATTGTAACTCATAAATATAAAAGTAAGGTTGGGGTAAAGGAGAATTCACTTTTGATAGGAGATCAAATTCAGATACTTTTGATGAGAGGTCAAGGTCAAGGGAATTTGGTGAGAGACCAAGGTAGGGACTTGTGTGAGATACACTTATGAGAGAGTTGGTGATATACCAAGGTTGAGGATAGAAAAGAAGGACTTTTTCTACTATGAGGAGTGTAGAAGAAAAGAAGGACTTTTTCTTACACTAGAGTGAGAAGATGCCATTGGTTGGGTGAAGAGAGTTCATCCAAGTATAGATGAGAGGATTGGATCACAAAGGATCATGATTCAAGATCTTGATAGGTGGAGGAATTTCATCTATAGGTCATACAGGTCAAGGAGGAGAGAGAGAGAGCAAAAGTAGTTGCAAGTGGGTTTCAAAGGACAAAGACTAGAGGGAAGAGAACAATCATATGGATCTTGTCATATAGGATTTTCATACATATTTGTGGGTCACATTTTAGACAATTGTGGATATCCACAGGTCATAGAAGGGCAAGTCGCAAAAGTCTGCAAGTCATATAAGGGAAAGTCACAGATGCATTGGAAAACATGTTGGTACAGGGTCGTACAAGATCACATGCGTTTATAGGTTTGTGTGTAGTGTATATCTTCAGTGGGCATATTTTCCTGTTACGGGAGCCCTGATTTGACCTTAATAAAAGAATCATTGGACTAGTTTTCCCTCCAATTTTTTTCCAGGGATTTAATAAAAAATCTTGGTGTTCTTATGTGTGTTTGGTTTGGTTTCCTTGTTTATGCTTCCGTTCCATGTTTAGTTGATTACTTAGAAGTGATTTTAGTAGATAATGTGATTTTATTTTGAGCTAACTGTTGAGTGTTGAGTAGAGTGGTAAAAGATAAACACAGTATTAGTGCATACCAAGGGTTGAATCTTCTTGGAGAGAATTTCAACAAAGAAAAAATATTATTGCAATTTATCTAATAATTCACTAATGAGATGAATATGAAACTTATCTTTAATGGTCATTTTTTTGAGCTCTCTATTATGCCATGAACCTTCCCTTTTGTAAACCATCACCATTCAAGAAGAGAAATCTCTTTGGCTAGGTTGAATGATGCTAGAATCTAACATTTCTTGAACCATATGCTCAATCTCACTCTTTTGTGCATATCAGTACTTGTAAGACCTAATGTTAGGTGGTACACTACCTAGTTGTAAGTGAATAGCATGGTAAAGACAATTTCTCCTTGCAATTCATATAATAATTCATTAATGATTGTTGGTCCTTGACCAAGTTTTGGAGGATCCTTGGTCAATTTTGACCATTTTGGACTTCGACAACCTATTGAAGGCAGAGTGAAAGACAAAGTGGATATCATGGGATATCGACCCCTTTTTGGGTCCTTTTTTGGATTTGGGAATATGCAATGGGAATGGGATGTCATCCCATGGGTTTACCCATGTTTAGGCCTATTTTGTAATGTATAAATAGATACCTAGGCTATGTAAGAGATATAGAATGGAATAGAAGAGAGGCCCATCTATGTGATGTTAGATGAATGTCTAAGTGCTATATCTATGTGATCAAAGGATTGTAAATGATTTTTGCATACCGTGAGAGACTTGCAGAGCTAAGTGCAAATGATTGTGATAGAATGTGGAAGTCTTTGTGTTGTAACGCAAGGAAGGAGGATCTAGCGAGGTGCACAGATCTCCTGTCCTAGGCGAAGTAAGGGTTTTGAGGCTTTGTTCTTGTAACTGATTGAATAAGCTAATAAAGAAGAAGAGTTGGTGGAAATAGCCCCAGGGTGGGGGTGAACCACGTAAATACTGTGTTATTCTGCTCTGTGCGATGTTCTGATGTGTTTATATCTTTACTTGCTATGTGCTTTGATAAAGATAGATAGATATGTTTATGGTTTGTGATTATGAGGGCCCTAGATGCTAGATTTGACCTATGTGAGCTTGCTTAATGCTTGAATCTGCTAAATCTAATCTATTTCGTTAAGCTAAGTGCTTAGATACATTAGATCTAGGTGAATGTTACAATGATCTATCGGAGTAGATATTGGTTAATAATGATGAACTGACGGTGCTAAGTTCTCTATTGTTGGCCCTTGACCAAGTTTTGGAGGATCCTTGGTCAAGTTTGACCATTTTGGACTTCGACAACCTATCAAAGGCGGAGCACAAGACGAAGTGGAAATTGCAAGATCTCGACCCCTTTTTGGGTCCTTTTTGGGTTTTGGGATTATGTAACGGGAAAGGGATGTCGGCCCATGGGTTTACCCATGTTTAAGACTATTTTGTAATATATAAATAGAGGCCTAAGCTATGTAGAAGGTGTGTGTGGAAAGATTCACATCTATGTGTCTAAGTGCTAGATCTATGAGATCAAAGGATTGCAAGTGGTTTGTGCATACTGTAAATAGACTTGCAGAGCTAAGTGGAAGTGATTGCGACAGACTGTGGAAGGCTTTGTGTTTTAATGCAAGGAAGGAGGATCTAGCGAGCTGCACAGATCTCCTATCCTAGGTGGAGTAAGGGTTTTGAGGCTCTGTGCATGTAACCGATTGAAGAAGCTAATAAAGAAGAAGAGTTAGTGGACGTAGCCCCAGGGTGGGGGTGAACCACATAAATATTGTGTCATTCTTCTCTGTGCGATATTATGATGTGTTTATGTCTTTAATTGCTAAGTGATTTGATATAGATAGATAGATATGTTTATGTGTTGTGCTTATGATGATCCTGAATACTAGTTCTGACCTATGTGAGCTTTCTTAGTGCTTAAATATGCTATATCTAACCTGTTTCGTTATGCTAAGCGCTTAGATACATTATGTCTAGGTGAATGTTGTGATGCTTTGTTTTCTCTGCAGAGTAGATATTGGTTATATAATGATGAACTGATGGTGCTAAGTGTTCTATTAAGTAGTCCAATCAAAGATCTATGTCCCAGCTAAGGTTGTAGACACTGGAGTCCTGCAACCACCCCTGCCTCTACCTCCGGTGAGACTTCATCTGCTTCGCAGGTGTTGCCGAAAGGGATGATAGTTAGGGATTTTTTGGTGCACTGTTGTAGTGTTGAACCCTGGGTCTGCCCATGTGCCAACAATGGCTCCATTGCCGGGACATGAAACTGTGATTGCTGGGAACTAAAGTAAAGAAAAGAGAAGTTGTGTGCATAGATCTACTGTTGAAGTGCGTAGTATGGGATATGAAGCCGTGATTGCTAGGAACTGAGAAAGAACATGCTTTGTGAAAAGATTCGTCCTGAAATTTTGAAATCTCCATGCATAGATCTGTTCCCCTAGTGTGCAACATTCTACTTGACTTGTGAAGATCTGTGCCAAGAAAAGAGGTCAGATCTAAAGAAAAGAGGTAAGATCTGCAAGCTTTGTGCTCTGATAAAGGTAAAAATAGTGGAAAAGTTCTAGATCTGAAAGCTTTGTGCTCTGTAGAAGTAATATAAGTGGAAAATTTTATTTCTAAAGTATGGATCTAGGTATCGTTGATAGAGTTTGTCCTATATTGAAAACTAGGGTACTGGTAGATGAAAAAAGGTTTGATATGAGTATATCTAATAAGAATAATGAAAGATATGTTATACCTATACATAGAAATAATTTTTGGACTAACACGTGGATGCAGGATCCTAGAAAGAAATGTTTGTAGGTTAGCCCCTATGATCCTAGCGTGCAATACATAAAGGGTTGGGGATCATTTAAAAGAAAGAGAGGAGTAACCCTTTATTACAATTGCAAAAAAACATGACATATTTCTAAGGAATGCCCTGGGGAGAGATCTAGTTTCCTTTGTTGTAAAGCTATGGACCATGAAGTCTTGGATTGCCCTAGAATGATTTCTAAAGTTGAAAGAATGAATATGAATCAAGAAAACCCTAAGGAAGATCCAGAAACTAAGACAGAATCCCAAAAAGAATCAGAAAAAGTGTTCCTACAGATGAAAGAAACCCTGAATGACCACCGACATGTTAGATTACCAGAGATCTTCAAAGAAAAATAATGCATTGAAGCAAGAATAGGAGACTTCGATGTTGAATGTGTTCTAGATGAGGAAACACAGGTGAACATTATGATAGAAAGAACTTGGGAACTTTTAGGAAAGCCTGCTATGATTCCTTCATTGGGAGGAATGGGATTATTCAAAGGAAAATTGATAATTCTCTGTGGGCGACTTACCAAGCTACCTATGACTGTCAATAGAGCTTCGACAGAACAAGATTTTGAGATTATTAAATTTATTGAGGACAACACACCATTTACCATGTTACTAGGAAGACCTTGGATTGAAAGAGATCAAGCCAGAAGGAAGGAAGAAGAAGAAGTCTTAGAGAAGAAGAAGCAAGAGTTAAAAGAGTTTATAACTAGAAGGATCACACACTTGATTAAAGAACAGGAGAACAGATCATAACCATTTCACAACAGTGACCTAGATGTCTAAGTTGCAAGAACACTAGAAGACCCACAAAAGACTGAAATATCTATCCCAGATAAAGAAAGAATATTACCCTTGAAAGAATCTCAACAGTGCGAAGTCACCATATCAAAAGAAGATAAGAATCAGAATGGGAAAAGGATTACTGAGATGAAGCTCACTGGAAAGAAGGATAGAAAGCTAAGTAAGAAGAGGGCTAAGATCGAAAAGTTGCAGAAAAATCCAAAAGAAACCTCACAGAAGATTTTTTTTTGAAATATGAGCTTTGTCGGGATATCAGAACAACGACACATGGCACTTCTCCATGGTGAAGTAATATAGTTGTTGGGGAAATTATAATCGTTTAAATGACGCTCTGAATTGATAGAAAGACATTTATGGACAAACATCTCGCCATCCAACCATTGGGACTGCGCCATAATGGAGAGAACAGAGTTGATGAAGGCTTCATACCCATTGCAAGTGACCTGTTGTCGAGTTACCTATTTATCCCATTGTGCCATGCACCGAGAACACTTTTGCTAACAAGGAATTTGAGCCCGCAAACTAAGTTGATCTTTCATAGTGATCATCGCACTCTTGCTACCTATTCTATCACAGTACCTAAGTTAATATGAACACGATCTAGTTAATCCTAAGCGCGTATGTTCGAGGAGCTCAACGCAGTCGAAGAATCTGTGATCAAAGTACCCCTTCTTGATGATTGAAAGAGTCATGTCAGAGAGAGGATTATCTATAGGTGTGCAGGCTTTATCCAGGAGAATAGTGCAATCATCTCCATCAACTGCTCATGGATCCGGACCATCCCGACCCTCAAATGAAAAGTGAACCAAGCATAGGGATGATCTAGTGAATGCCAAATTGATCTCAACTATTTTACCCACCTACATACCACCTCTGAGCGGCGTAGTAAATCGAGACAAAGTACCTAGAGATTTTGAGTACACCTTAGTCACTGCTTACCTCCCGAAGGGGATCCCCGCAGTTCGAGTAGACCAAGATAAGATTGCAGCATTAAAGTTCAGTGACTTGAACCTTGGAGATCGAAAAGCCTATAACATGCTTGCTCCACATAAGTACCTAACCAGAACTAAGGGGAAGAATTTGAAGATAATCCCCCAGTCATGGACTATGAACCTCACACAATCCACCTTGTTGAACGTCATGAAAATTCCCCTCTTCAGATGACACCAGAAGGTGAGTGCATGTGTCAAGTTGCTATTGTCTTGTTACCATGGTGGTTATTTGTGGCTAAACTGCCATATAATAGTTGATCTGACGTTGATCAATCGAATCACGGGATTGAGTATGCAAGGACCTGATCCATAGGAATTTTACCCCGGAAAAGCCATGGATCGCACTCTAGCATAGAGGATCAAGGAAACTTATGGCGATGTCGAGAAAGGAACATGAGGCTAAAAGGTAGCTTCTATCCAGAGTGGCACAGTGTGCCTCGCCTGTCAGTTGATTGCAGGGAAATTAGTCAGAAAGAACCGACCTACCCAAGTCACCGGTTTTGTAGTTGACCTCACAAGGAAGTGCGCGGAGGGACTTCAGATGAACTGGGCGAAGTGCCTGGTGAACCAGTTGGAACTTGACTATAGAGAAGCAAAAGATCAAGGATATAAATTTCATTTCAGCTAGCTCTTGATCCTTCTAGCTTTTATTTTCTGGGAGCTAACGAAAGGTACGACCTTCCTAGACATCGAGCCTTTCGAACCATTAGCCGCGAAGTTCGCTACCCTGTGGTACTCAAGAGACATGAATAAATAGTGGCAATCAAATGTTGTTTTTCATACATACTACAACCAACTGAATATAGCCATCCAGTCTGAACCTCACATAACTCCGAACACTCTACACCGGTTCCGGCCTTTGATGAAGTTCAGCACAGATCAACATTTTATTTACATCACAGCGTGCGCTGACAAACACAAGCAACAAATTCAATCCTACTATAATCTGATGAAGGATGATTTGGAGGAGATCACTAAGGACTGGTCCGTAGACCTCCTTATTCCAACAGACCTTGCAGAGATATCCGACATTGATAGCCCATAAACTGCGCAGGATACACCCAGATCTAGCATGACAAAGAAGACTGAAGAGGTCCAATAATTAGACAACGCATCCGTGAGGAATTATTCCATATCACTGGAGCAAGGAGGTGATGGTGAGGAGTTGAATGAAAAATAAGTTAAACAGAAGCAAGGAGACGAGGTTGATCCCCTGAAGAAGAGGAAAGGTTCGCCTCCAAAGCCTTCCTCCTAGAAAAAATCGAAGGACACCATGACCAAAATGAAAACTGTACTCACCTCCGATGACTTCGACTTTCTCATAGCAGCCATGTAAGATGCTTCAGCCATGTAAGATGCTTCGCTGGAAATAACATAGAAACAAGAAGCAAAGAAAGAGGAGATGTATGATCAAATTGATACTAAACTATGAGGGGTACAACAGGCCCCACATTCTAGCTGCATAGTCTCCACTACACCTCTGCCATCAGGAGAACTTGAGTTCGGAGATGAGCCAACTCAACTCCACCACCTAGCTGATACAGTCGAAGCTCGCCTTCGACGAGCATAGGAAGAAACAGAGCAAGCCACCCAGGCTTTGACACAAGTACAATGAGTACTCATAGAGCAACGTAGTGCTATAGAGCAGGAAAATCTTTCTCTCGAAGAGAAGTTTGATGAAGAAAAAGAACAACTACAACAAGAAAAGGAACAGTTGCTCACAGAGCAACTCTAAGTAAAAGAAGCGGTCAACAGAGCACTTCGTTCTATGACAGTCTTAGAAATCAAGGCAAAAGACCGAGTTACATAGCAGGTGAATAAGCTCATAGAAGCCATCCAATAGTTACAACAATGCATAGCAGATTTGGAGCTATGTGTTGTACCTAAGACACCACAAGATGTAAGAGAACAAAGAGAAGAAACCGCCCGGAGCGTAGTTGAAAGGCTAAAGGCTCTTACCCTGGAATGTAAGCAACTCATAGACCGCAATGCCCAAACCTATGAACAACTAATGGAGAAACCAGAACTAAAGGCATTGGATTCGCATCTCCAAGCGGTGAAGTATCAAGCCAAAAAGATACAGGCACAGTTTAAGCCCCTGTCAGTTGTGGAAAGAATGAAGCAATCCCAAGAGTAGTGGACTACCCAGAAACATATCCTCACTATCCAGAGCAGAGTTATGGAAGTGACTCAGAAACTCCAACCCATGCAAGAAATGTATTATCAATTGTTTACAGAGGTAGAGTAGGTTGTTAATGCATCTGAACAGTGCCTGGAAGGACCTATGAATGATGTAGTCATCCAAGAGTTTGTTGAACAGGAGGTCGTAGCACAACAACAAGTGGAAGCAACTCGAGCCAATCTTGAGGCTTTCGACGCAGAACTTCCTACGTCAGAGTGACTCGGGATGAGTCACGGGTGAGTGTTGGGGGCTTGTTGGCCCTTGACCAAGTTTTGGAGGATCCTTGGTCAATTTTGACCATTTTGGACTTCGACAGCCTGTTAAAGGCAGAGCACAAGATGAAGCGGAGATCGCGGGATCTCGGCCCCTTTTTGGGTTTTGGGATTATGTAACGGGAAAGGGATGTTGGCCCATGGGTTTACCCATGTTTAGGCCTATTTTGTAATTTATAAATAGATGCCTAGGATATGTAGAAGGTGTGTGTGGAAAGAGGCACATCTGTGTGGCTAAGTGATAGATCTATGAGATCAAAGGATTGTAAGTGATTTGTGCATACTGTAAGTAGACTTGCAGAGCTAAGTGCAAGTGATTGTGACAGACTGTGGAAGGCTTTGTGTTGTAACACAAGGAAGGAGGATCTCGCGAGTTGTGCAGATCTCTTGTCGTAGGCAGAGTAAGGGTTTTGAGGATCTGTGCATGTAACTGATTGAAGAATCTAATAAAGAAGAAGACTTGGTGGACGTAGCCCCAGGGTGGGGGTGAACCACATAAATACTATGTCATTCTGCTCTGTGTGATATTCTGATGTGTTTATGTCTTTACTTGCTAAGTGCCTTTGATATATATAGATAGATTTTTTTATGATTTGTTCTTATGATGATCTTGAATGCTATATCTAACCTATGTGAGCTTGCTTAGTGCTTAAATCTGCTAGATATAACCTGTTTCATTATGCTAAGTGCTTAGATACATTAGATCTAGGTGAATGTTGCGATGCTCTATTTTATCTACGGAGTAGATATTGGTTATATAATGATGAATTGACAGTGCTAAGTGCTCTATTAAGTAGTTGAATCACAGACATGTGTCCTAGCTAAGGTTGTAGACACTGGAGTCCTGCAACCACCCTTGCCTCTACCTCAGTTGCGACTTCATCTGCTTCGCAGGTGTTGCTGAAAGGGTCGGTAGTTAGGGTTTTGTTGGTACAATTTTGTAGCATTGAACCCTGGGTCTGCCCTTGTGCCAACATCTATTAAGTATTATAATCACAGACCTATGTCCCAACTAAGGTTACAGAAACTGGAGTCCTACAACCACCCTTGCCTCTACATCCGGTGAGACTTCATCTACTTCGCAGGTGTTGCCGAAAGGGACGGTAGTTAGGGTTTTATTGGTGTGTTGTTGTAGCGTTGAACCCTGGGTCTACCCCTATGCCAACAAATGGTTCCATTGTCGGGACCTGAAACTATGATTGTTGGGATCTAAAGTAAAGAAAAGAGAAGCTATGTGCGTAGATCTACTGCTGAAGTGCGTAGTATCGAGACCTGAAACTATGATTGCTGGGAACTAAGAAAGAAGAAGCTTTGTGCAAATATTCGTCCTGAAATTGTGAAAGTTTTGTGCATAGATCTGTTTCCCTAGTGCGCAACATTCTACTTGACTTGTGAAGCTATGTGCCAAGAAAAGAGGTAAGATCTGAAAGCTTTGTGCTCTGAGAAAGGTAAAAGTGAGAATTTATTCTAAAAGTGGTAAGATCTGCAAGTTTTGTGCTTTGATAAAGGTAATAATAGTGAAAAGTTCTAGATCTGCAAGCTTTGCTCTCTGTAGATGTAAGACAAGTGAAATTTTTTTGTTTCTAAAGTATGGATCTAGGTATGTTTGATAGAGTCTACCCTAGTTTGAAAACTAGGGTACTGCTAGATGAAAGAAGGTTTGATATGAGTAGATCTAATAAGAATAGTGAAAGATATGTTATACCTGTGCATAGAAAGAATGTTTGGACTAACAAATGGGTGCAGGACCCTAGAAATAATTTGTTGCAAGTTAGTTCCTATGATCCTAGTGCGCAGTACAAGAAGGGATGGGGATCATTTAAAATAAAGAGAGGAGTAACCCTCTGTTACAGTTGAAGAAAACCAGGACATCTTGGTAAGGAATGCCCTGGGAGAAGACCTAGTTGTCTTTGTTGTAAAGTTGTGGACCATGAAGTCTTGGATTGCCCTAGAATGATTGCTAAAGTTGAAAGAATGAATCTGAATCAAGAAGACCCTAAGGCAGATCCAAAAACTAAGATTATGACAGAATCCCAGAGAGAATCAGAGAAAGTATTGTTACATATGAAAGAAACCCTAAATGACCACCAACATGTCATATTATCAGATATATTCAAAGAAAAAAAATGCATTGAAGAAATAATAGGAGACTTCGACGTTGACTGTGTTCTGGAGGAGGAAACATAGGTGAATATTATGACAGAAAGAACTTGGGAACTTTTAGGAAAGCCTACTATGATTCCTTCACTAGGAGGAATGGGATTATTTAGAGGAAAATTGATAACCCTATGTGGAAGGCTTACCAAGCTACCTATGGCTGTCAATAGAGCCTTAACAAAATAATATTTTGAGATTATTAAATTTATTGAGGACATCGCACCATTTACCATGTTACTAGGAAGACCTTGGATTGAAAGATCTCCTTATTCCAATAGATCCTGTAGAGATATATGACATTGACAGCCCATAAACAATGCAAGATACACCCAGACCTAGCAAGACAAAGAAGATCGAAGGGGTCCAAGAATTAGATAGTGCATCCATGAAGATTGCTTCCATGTCACCAGAGAAAGGAGGTGATGGCGAGGAGTTGAATGACAAAGAAGTTGAACAGAAGCAAGGAGACGAGGTTGATCCCCTAAAGAAGAGGAAAGGTTCACCTCTGAAACCTTCCTCCTGGAAGAAAGTGAAGGAGACCATGACCAAGATGCAGACTGTACTCACCTTCGATGACTTTGACTTCCTCATAGCAAAGCTGCAAGATGCTTCAATGGAAATAGCAAAGAAACAAGAAGAAAATAAAGAGGAGATGTATGATCGAATTGAGACTAAACTATGAGGGGTACAACAGGCCCTACAATCCACCCGCGTAGTCTCCACCACTTTGTTTCCATTAGGAGAACTTGAGTTGGGAGATGAGCTAGCTCAACTCCACCGCCTAGCCGAAATAGTTGAAGCTCACCTTCAACGAGCATAGGAAGAGACAAAGAAAGCCACCCAAGATTTGGCACAAGTACAAGGAGCACTCATAGAGAAACGTAGTGTTGTAGAACAGGAAAACCTTGTTCTCCAAGCAAAGTTTGATGAAGAAAAAGCACAACTACAGCAAGAAAAGGAATAGTTTCTCATAGAGCAACTCAAAGTAAAAGAAGCGATCAATAGAGCACTTCACTCCATGACGGTCTTAGAAATCAAGGTAGAAGATCAAGTTACATAGTAGGTGAACCATCTCGCAGAATCCATCCAGCATCTACAACAATGCATAGCAAATTCAGAGCTACACACTGTACCTGAGACTCCACAATATGTAAGAGACCAAAGAGAAGCAACTGCCTGGAGCGTAGTTGAAAGGCCAAAGGCTCTTACTCTGGAATGTAATAAACTCACTGATCGCAGTGCCGAGACCTATGAACAGCTCATGGATAACCCATAACTAAAGGCACTGGAGTCACAACTCCAAGAGGTGAAGTATCAAGCCGAAACAATACAAGCGTAGTTGAAGCCCCTGTCAGTTGTGGAAAGAATGAAGCGATCCCAAGAGTAGTGGACTGCCCAACAACAGATCCACACTATCCAGAGCACAATTATGGAGGTAAGTCAGAAACTCCAACCTGTACAAGAAAAGGCTTACCAATTTTTTACAGAGGTAGAAGGCCAAGGAACAAGGCTAGAACAAGTTGTTAATGCAGTTGAACAATTCCTAGAAGGACCAGTGAACGATGTAGTCATCCAAGAGTTTGTTGAATAGGAGTTCGTTGCACAGCAACAAGTCGAAGCAGCTCGAGCCAAGCTCAAAGATTTCGAAGAAAAATTTCCTACATCAGAGTGACTCGGGATGAGTCACGAGTGAGTGTTGGGGGCCTGTTGGCCCTTGACCAAGTTTTGGAAGATCCTTGGTCAAGTTTGACCATTTTGGACTTCGACAGCCTGTCGAAGGTAGAGTGCAAGATGAAGCGGAGATCGCGTGATCTCAGCCCCTTTTTGGGTCCTTTTTGGGATTTGGGAATATGTAATGGGAATGGGATGTCGACCCATGGGTTTACCCATGTTTAGGCCTATTTTGTAATGTATAAATAGATGGCTAGGCTATGTAAGAGATATATAATGGAATAGAAGAGAGGCCCATCTATGTGATGTTAGATGAGTGGCTAAATGCTAGATCTATCTGATCAAAGGATTGCAAATTCTTTGTGCATACCATGAGAGACTTGCAGATCTAAGTGCAAATGATTGTGACAGACTGTGGAAGTCTTTGTGTTGTAACGCAAGGAAGGAGGATCTAGCGAGGTGTGCATATATCATGTCCTAGGTGGAGTAAGGGTTTTGAGGCTTTGTGCTTGTAACCTATTGAATATGATAATAAATAAGAAGGGTTGGTGGATGTATCCCTAGGGTGGGGGTGAACCACGTAAATACTGTGTTATTCTGCTCTACATGATGTTCTGATCTGCTTATGTCTTTACTTGCTAAGTGATTTGATATAGATAGATAGATCTGTTTATGATTTGTTATTATGAGGACCCTGGATGCTAGATATGACATATGTGAGCTTGCTTAGTGCTTGAATCTGCTAGATCTAATCTATTTCGTTATGCTAAGTGCTTATATACATTAGATCCAGGTGAATGCTGTGATGCTCTGTTTTCCCGGTGGAGTAGATATTGGTTAATAATGATGAATTGATGGTGCTAAGTGCTCTATTAAGTATTATAATCAAATACCTATGTTTCAACTGAGGTTGCAGACACTAGAGTCCTGTAACCACCCCTGCCTCTACCTCGGGTGAGACTTCATCTGCTTCACAGGTGTTGCCGAAAGGGCCATTAGTTAGGGTTTTGTTGGTGCGTTGTTGTAGCATTGAACCCTGGGTTTGCCCCTATGCCAACAATGACTGTATCAATAAGAAAATTATCTTTAATGTTAATTTTATTGAATTCTCTATTATTCCATGAACCTTCCTTTTGTAAACCATCACCATTGGTGAAGAGAAACCACTTTGTCTAGGTTGAATGATGCTATCCTCTAAAATTTCTTCGACCATATGCTCAATATCACTCTTTTGTGCATATGGGTACCTGTAAGACCTACTGCTAGGCAGTACACTACCTGGTTTCAAATTAGTTGCATCGTCATGATCTAAAGTAGGTAGAAGACCCTTAGGCACCTCTCCAAATACCTTGGACCAATTGTTGAAAACTTTTAGGAGATCCACGGGAGCAGAGGGTATAGATGTTTGAGCATATACTGAAAAAATTATGTAATTACACAATGGTGTCCCTTGTTTAATAATTTTCTCATGTTGTTAGAGCTTATCACTTCAGAGAGTTTCCCTTGTGTTACACCCTATATTCTCTATAGTGTACCCTACATTTTTTCATGATATGTGACCACTCTAATGTGCCCAAAGTGTGATTTTTTCTTTGTACGTGGCCATGATGGAATGATTTTTATGTACAAGTGTTGGTTAAAGGTTACCCATATCCCCTCAAGTGGAAAATCATGGCATGTCCTTTTAGTCCCTGTTATCGCGCAGTTCGTATTTTAGGTCACAGGCTATAGGATAGAGGAAAAAATGGCGTAACAAGAACCTTCCCCACCCAATGTCACCTCGATGGGGAGGTTATTTCTGTTTGGGGAGGTTATACCAAGGGAGACGCCCCCGGTAACCTGGGGTTTGAAGAGGCAAAGGATACAAGGTCAAGTGTTAAGATTTCCCTCCTCACAGGTTACCACTGGCATCAGATAGTCCGGCTAATCAGCCAATAAAGAAGTGAAGTCCCTGTTGAAAACACCTGCCCGGAACAAGATAATAACAACACAATATGTATATTTGTAGGCTATAACTCAAAGGTTTAGTACTTCTTAACTATCTGATTTCATTCAATAAACAATGTAATAGATAAGATGAAGTCAACGCTCTGCTAATTAGCCTATGAAAGATCACCAATTCATCAATATCCACCAGAATGACCAAGCCTATAGTATATCCAATCAACAATTTTTTCAATAAATGTTTGACGTCATCATTTAATTGCTTTTTTATTAGTCAAAAGCTTGTTGAGTCAAGTATGACGCCAACCTAGGTTAGCAGCGTTAGGGTTAGTTAGGGTTTCAAAAAATTAAAGTTTGAAAGATGATTTTATACACTAAAAGCTCAATGTTGGAGATATTACCAGTGCCTTAAGGTAAATGGAGTTAAAAGCAAGGGCAAAAAGTCTCAGGAGGATTTAAACTTAGAGACTGGAAGGTAGGGTTCTAAGGTGCTGCAATGGCAGGGCCCTAGAATCAAAACCCTAGGGGAAGAAGGTTCACTCCGGTGTTGCTTAAGCAAGGCCTCGTGCTCCTTCCTCCTTCTCTAAATACACTTGGCAAAATGGCTAGCTCAAAGTATATATTTAAGGGAGAAAGTGTTGCAGGGGCAAGGCCTTCAAACCCTAGAAGGAGAAAACCCTAGGTGTAGTCCAACTAGGCCTAGGACATATCCTCTTTTCAACCTATAACTTCAATGCTAGCTCAGAAAAAGAGAGAAAAGTGTAGCAACGGCTAGGCTATATCTTCCTTTTTCAATGGCTAAAACTATTTCTCAAACAAGGGGACATATAGCAATGACCTACTTGTGTGCTTGGTACCTAAGGTTTTAAGATTCAGCAATATAATAGCAAAATGTAAGAAATTAAGCCTACAACCATTCACTTAAGAAGTTTTGCATGAAAAATTCACTTACATGTCATGAAGAAAGCATAATCAAACCCTAGTTGTAAACCTTCATTGAGAGAAATTCCATATATGCCAAGAAAAATCCTCCAAGAAGAGTTGCGCCTCACTTAAAACACCAAAAATACCCAAGATAGGGCGCAAGTATTGAGATCTCACAAGAGAGTGAGTTGCATTTTTTTTAAATGAGGGAAAAACATCCTCAATATATATCAATCCATGACCTTTAATTTACAGAATAGGTCATTAAAACAACCGACAAGGCTGACTACAAAATTTACACTGTTTTTACATTAATTACTAAGCAAAAGACACAAAATGAGCAAAAGGTGGGACGTCAAGCCCTTCTGAGGGAGACGTTGGCCCTTTTTGGGCATGTTCAGCATCCAGAAGTCAGACGTTAGCCCTTTTAGGGCTCCTCCAAGCTGCCACACGTGACAGTAACCTCATCACACTGCCACACGCTCAAGGTGACGTCCAGATCTCCTGGGTGACATCCTGTCCATCAAGAGGAAAATGCTCCATCTGAAGTGGGTGATCCCCCCTAGGCCGGGCTCAACCAAAGTGTCCTGGGTGGAACATCCTTCTTTTCTTCATGTGCAAAGGCTCATCACAACACTGTCCTATCTCTACCATCCCAACAACCATTTGATGGGCTCTTCAGCCCCAACTAGGTCTGAGCTAATCATCTCCCCATGTGTATCGGTCCACTGGTACCTGTCCGTCGGGCATGGTCCTGCACATCAAAAACTTCGCCCTCCATGGGCTCATTAGTCCTTGGGATCATAGCAATGTCAATCATATTTCATCATTAAATTTATCAAATACATGCATAAAACCCCTAGCATATCCTCTAATAGCTCAAAGATATTACACTAATCTACTATACAAAGCTGAAGAAAATGACAAGGTAACCTATTGGGCCAGTACCCATAAGAAGAGGAAAGTTTCCAAAAGGACATCATTCAAGCCATGTAGCATGAGGTGGTATGGTCTAAGGATGTCCAGTCATAGTGAATACTAGGGGTAGGTATTGTCCATGGGTGCCTTTGTAGGAGGCGAGCTGTACCTGTCATGGATGTAGTTTTTTCCAAGCCCCTTTATTGCCTTTATTCTTTCTTTATCTATCACTTATTCTTTCTTTTTTACTTCAAGGTATAACCAGAGGACACTGCCTTGGCATGGTGACCAGAGCTGACAGTGTTACCCACAAGTATTTTCGCAGAAATGATAAGGTTAGCTCGTGATGAGACCCCATTTCCCTTGGCCATGCAACCAAAGGTCATTGCCCTGGCGTGGCAACCAGATAATGGCAATGTCATACTACTAGATACCTATGAACATAATGGGTCGGCTCATGATGAGACCTCCCATCCTCTTGGTTAGGTCTTGTTTTATTATTTTTCTTTGGGTCCCTTTTGTTTCTTATCAAGAGGCCTTTTATTGCCTTCTCGGGGATCCCTGGGCAAGGCATCTCTAGGTTTTGTTTCCTATGGATTTTACCTTTTACCAGCTGCTTTTACCCCTTGGACCTTTAGCCTCTTATTCCCATAGGACAAAGTGTAACCCCTCAAATAGGTCATCCTAATGCTCGAACTAGGGGAATGGGATGGATGTATGGGAGATAAGATGTAAAATGATAATATGGTGGGAGCAGACGATGGCTCTTCAAATCCCCCCTGGTGGCTANCATGATACCTGGACCAATTACCTCATGGAGCAAGAGTCTTCTCTGATGCAAGTCCAAGCCAATGGTGATGGATGCTACTGCTATTGACAGGACAAATCTGATGAAGAAGAAGAAGAATGGGCCCTCCAGGGCCATGCGCAGGTCAATCCTGCTCTCGGTACTCCATGTCTAGGACTTGTGGGCCTCGAGACATGATCTCCTTGTTATCCCTAGAAATCGGGGATAACATCTGGCTCCAACTCGGGGACATGTGCTCACCGTAGAGTGCATGAGGACCTCAGCATCTCTGGCATAAACCTGCAGACCTACTCACACTCGAAAAGGTGCATCAGCAACAAAGGTGGGGTGGTATTTCCACCCCGCAAATATAATACATGTATATATGACTGAAATAAAACAATCAATATGCATGTGAGAAAAACAAACTAGTATGAAATGCAAATGGTATAATACACGGAAAAATGCCTACCTACCTATACTCACCTGTTGGTTGGATGCTCAATGTAGTCAAATGACCAATGTAACCAATCCAACAATGTACCCCAATACCTGCCTTTGGACTTCATCATAAACCAAAACAGTGATAAATCAAGCACAAAAATGACATGGGTTAGAACATATATCATATCGTCGGAGATCTCAAGTTCTAACTCATGGAGGCGGGTGGGAGGGATAAAATCTTGCCAAGTCAATCTCTGGGGAAAATACTCAATCCACTTCAAGAAAGGGTCATGAGGAGAGAAAGGTTCAGAAAACTAACTCAAAGGGCCTGCAAACTGGCTACCTAGGGCATCCTCATGCTTTGAAGTCAAGGAAGGGATCGACAAAGACCTAGCAGATGACTGACAAACTACCAAGGGAAAGTTGAAAAACTGGCACAACTTACCCAAACTTGCAGTACTCAACCAAACCTTGGAGTTTAGGGCTTGCTCAAGAGGAAACTCAACATAACAAAAGTACTTCCCAACTACACCTTTAATGGAAAAGAATGGTAAAGTAATAACAGGTGGCTAGAGAGAAAAGTCATGAGAAACCTTCTTTAGGCAAACGATGTCCTTACTTGTATCAAAATTTGAGCACATTGGTGGTTGGCAATCATCTTCATGAAGAGAGTCCAATTGCTCAGAAGGGTACTCATAAAAAATCTCAAGGTAAGACTGAAAATCATCAGAAGAATAAGGTGCTAAGTCATCCTTGGTTTTTTGAAAAGTACGGGTAAAAATCTCATCTCCCTGTTGCCATCGGTCAGAAGTAAGCTGTTGTGACAATTGCAAGGGAAACAAATGGAAATGACTCTCAGTGTCATAGATGGGATCCAGGTCATAACCAACTATATCCCACCTATGTCTCCCAACATGTATGAACTCATCAATGTTATCAACAGTGTCACTGTCCGTGTCATAACATGCAGGGTCTGAAACATTTGAAAATTCATCCTCCTCCTCCTCTTCATCACAAGGTAAAGCATCATCAAAAACTAAAGGAGGAGGGTAAATTATTGTTTCTTCTCGTGCAGGAACCTCGAGGACTTCGGTGTTTTCAGCATGTGTCATTGTTTCATCCTCATGGATTGCTTCTTTGTATTTGATTGTACAACAAGGGCCATCATCTTCGTTCAGAGCTTCTTTTTCTTTTTCATTTTCTGAATCAAGGAACAAGGTGTCATTGGCATCTTGAAAGGGAGAACAACTAACCTTATCGTTTCCTTGTTGTACAGGAGGAACATGCTCTTGGACTGCTTCATCAGAGGGAGGAGCATAGGTTGGTATTTCATCATCTTGTTCAGGACTTTTCTCCTTGATCATATCCTCATTCTGATGGTTAAGAACTTGTTCCCTTTGAGCAAATATTTCAAGCAGTTTTATCCATCTGGGAGGATTCATGGTATTGGTTCTGGACAAGAGATCCTTTTTTATTTGTATGGCCATGTTGTGAGCTTCTGCAAGTGTTTTTGGATTCTCTTTATTTAGGAGGAAACTCAGATGGCCCTGAAGCCCATTAGTATAGAGATAAACAAGGTATTCACCTTTAGGACGATAGCTTTCGGGAATCTGGTAAAACAATTTCTGGAATTTGGCCCAGAAAACTCTGACAACCTCATACTCTATTTGTCTTATGCCCTTAAGCTCTTTCAACAATGATTGTACATCTTCCAATCTCATAGCCCACCTTGCAAGGAAGATCTGTTCAAAATGGTCCATAGATATGATGCTGGCTGCTGGAAGGTTATCATACCAGTTTTTAGCCTCTCCATGCAGAGAGGCAGAGAAGAGTTTCATCACTAAGTCTTCAGCTTCATCACTGACAGGGCGGTATTGAAAGAATTCCCAAAATTTTCTCATGTGATAATCGAGACTTTCTCCATCAAGGCCAAAGAATCTAGGGAGCAAATTTTTATAAGAGAGAGGCATTTTTCTAGGATATCCTAGGATTTTACTCATATCCAAAGGTCTGTAGTTTCCTGGATCCCATTGTGAAGTCATAGTTGGCTTCGTCATTAGCACAGTCACCAGATAGTTTTCTTGAAACTATCAAAGAATAGGGGAAAACACCCTAGTGGAGTCGCCAGGTAAGCTTGTAAGAGAAAAGGTCTTTGAGGCAAGGCTTACCAAATATTTTTCATTGAGGAATATTGACTCAGTGTTCCCTGGCAACGGCGCCAAAATTTTATCGCGCAGTTTGTATTTTAGATCACAGGCTATAGGATAGAGGACAAACTGGCGTAAAAGGAACCTTCCCCACCCAATGTCACCTCGATGGGGAGGTTCTTTCTGTTTAGGGAGGTTAGCCCAAGGGAGACGCCCTCGGTAACCTGGGGTTTGAAGAGGCAAAGGATACAAGGTCAAGTGTTAAGATTTCCCTCCTCACAGGTTACCACCAACATCAGATAGTTCGACTAATCAGCCAATAAAGAAGTGAAGTCCCTATTGAAAACACCTGCCTAGAACAAGATAATAACAACACAATATGTATATTTGCAGGCTATAACTCAAAGGGTTAGTACTTCTTAACTATCTGATTTCATTCAATAAGAAATGTAATAGATAAGATGAAGTCAACGTTCTGCTAATTAGCCTATGAAAGATCACCAATTCATCAATATCCACCAAAATGACCAAGCCTATAGTATATCCAATGAACAATTTGATCAATAAATGCTTGACGTCATCATTTAATTGCTTTTTTATTAGTCAAAATCTTGCTGCATCAAGTATGACGTCAACCTAGGTTAGTAGCGTTAGGGTTAGTTAGGGTTTCAAAAAATTAAAGTTTGAAAGATGATTTTATACAATAAAAGCTCAACATTGGAGATATTACCAGTGCCTTAGGGTAAATGGAGTCAAAAGAAAGGGCAAAAAGTCTCGGGAGGATTTAAACGTAGAGACTGGAAGGTAGGTTTCTAAGGTGCTGCAATGGAAGGGCCCTAGAATCAAAACCCTAGGGGAAGGAGGCTCACTCTCGTGTTGCTTAAGCACTGCCTCGTGCTCCTTCCTCCTTCTCTAAATACACTTGGCAAAACGGCTAGCTCAAAGTACAGATTTAAGGGAGAAAGTGTTGCAGGGGCAAGGCCTTCAAACCCTAGAAGGAGAAAACCCTAGGTGTAGTCCAACTAGGCCTAGGACGTCTCTTCTTTTCAACCTATAACTTCAATGCTAGCTCAAAAAAAGAGAGAAAAGTGTAGCAACGGCTAGGCTATATCTTCCTTTTTCAATGGCTAAAACTATTTCTCAAACAAGGGGACATATAGCAATGACCTACTTGTGTGCTTGCTACCTAGGGTTTTAAGATTTAGCAATATAATAGAAAAATGTAAGAAATTAAGCCTACAACCATTCACTTAAGAAGTTTTGCATGAAAAATTCACTTACATGTCATGAA
>SNQJ01S0008925.1:96696-125709 GCA_010110895.2 Picea sitchensis | reverse complement strand
TGGGTCCCTTTTGTTTCTTATCGAGAGGCCTTTTATTGCCTTCTCGGGGATCCCTGGGCGAGGCATCTCTAGGTTTTGTTTCCTATGTCTTTTACCTTTTATCAGTTGCTTTTACCCCCTAGGCCTTTAGCCCCTTCTTCCCACAGGACAAAGTGTAATCCCTCAAATAGGTCATCCTAATGCTTGGACTAGGGGAATGGGATGGATGTATGGGAGATAATATGTAAAATGATAATATGGTGGGAGCGGGCGATGGCTCTTCAAATCCCCCCTGGTGGCTAACCAAAACACATGGATACAAGCTTGCTAGGGCACCCCGTTAATCCCCCCAACAATGGTCAAGTGGGTTAGTGTAAGATCCAAGCAGTTGTCAGAAATGTAAGGAACCTGATGCATATATCTGAAAGTTATAACGATCAAACATGACACATACCATGATACCTGGACCAATTACCTCATGGAGCAAGAGTCTTCTCTGATGCAAGTCCAAGCCAATGGTGATGGATGCTGTTGTTGCTGATAGGACAAATCTGATTAATAAGAAGGATGGATGGGCCCTCCAGGGCCATGCTCAGGTCAATCCTACTCTCAGTACTCCATGTCTAGGACCTGTGGGCCTCGAGACATGATCTCCTAGTTATCCCTAGAAATCGGGGATAACAGTCCCCATTCTCAGGATGCTTGGTTTTATTTCTCTGGCTGACAACCCCTTTGGAGTTGGTAAATCCTTCTTATGATGGGAATTTATGTCTTGGGTAGGTATGTGGGAATATTGAGGTGGATCTACTAAGATACATGATTTATGAGGCCCTTAAATATTCACTTATTATTATTTCTATGTAAAAGGTAATTATTCTTTATAAGGGTTGTCATACCCATGGTTTATCACACCTTACCCACATGGACCCTCTCTTTCATATATATGCACCACACTTGGGACTTTGAAGGACATTCTGCACATGATTATTCAGTAGCACATTTTTTGAGGCATTGGTCACCCTCTCTGAGGCATAGATGAGATACTTTCATCTACATGGATATCCTATACACTTTCCATGTGTCAAAATCTAGGACGTTCCTTTCCTTTAGCACTTTTAATGGAATTCACCCACTAAAGGAGAGTCGACTTCATTTGGGGATAGTTCATGAGGATGTTGGGGGTATTTTCAGCCTAATTTGATGATGTGGAGGTCACCCATGTGACTTAACACTTGATTGGGGTCACTTCACACTTACACTTTTGATGTGGATGCACTTTTGGATCACCTCTTGAATCCTTATTGAGAAAATAAGAGAAGCCATACACTTTTGGGGTTTTATTTTGGCTTGGGGTGAGGTCATACCCACTTTGTTTAAGGTAGACGTTGTTAATGTTTGTAACATCATATAGGTACTTCTACAAAATTCTAAGTGTGTATACGTGTGGAAGTCATCCAAAGCCTTCAACCTTTGTAGTCTACTTTAATTAAAGAAATTATTAAAGTAAAGTGATTTTATTAATTAGTTGAGTTTAATGAAATGAAATGGTAAATTTATTAGCATTAGTAAATTAAATATTATCTATTGATCTCAAGTGAGGTGATATCTAATCTCAATCATCAATCATTTTGGATATTAGAGTTAGGTCATAACTCAATATTATAAAAGCAGGGCTAGGGTGAAGAACACAAATAATTTTGGGAGAGAAAAGAAGGACTTTTGCTTAAAATCTTGAGTCACAAATGATTGTGATTCAAGGATATCTTAGATAAGTGGAGAATGAAGTTCATCTAGAGATCAGTTAGGTTAGGGAGAAGAGAGAACATGGATAACCACAATACAATCCAACATATTGGAGCCACAAAATCAGTACGGAGTTGTACATGCTTCACAAGACTTTTCAAGGAACGTATGTATGTAGGTTGGAGTATGGGAAAGTGCGTATGTACATGGGTGACAGTGAGGACAGGCATGAAAAAGTCTAGAAAAGTGAATGTATAGGTTCATACAACCACAAAGGAGTTTCTAGGGTTTGCAGGTGTTGTTTGTAGTTTTATGTATTTCTCAGTGGGTCATTTTCCTGGTAAGGGAGTCCTTGTAAGCTTTGATATTATTCTAATGATAAAGTTGATTTGAAAGGAAAATATCCTTGTGTATTTTGTATGATATTTGGTTTCCAATATTGCTTCTATAATTTTTTTTTAGTTTATTATTCCAGCAAGTGTATTTTGTTTTCTGAGCTGTTAATTTGATTTACATCAAGGAAATCACAAGTAAACAATTTACCTAGGTGTCGAGATTACAAAGTTAATAGATGTTGGATTTTGAGTTGCCAAGGATTATTCACTGCAATGTTTTAAGCCCTCCCAAAGTCTTTTCAAGTGGAACATTGTACCAAAAGGGCCAAAAAGGCCCTCTTAAAATCTTTACATCATTCTCATTGTTGGGGGTTTTATGATCCATTTTTTCACTGAGAGGCTCACTCCCATGCTTCATGAAGGTTCCTTGACTTTAGGTATGGACATGGAAAATATTTGTAGACATATTTAAATAATTTATGGACATTATTTGAGAATTATTGGAGCACATTTTGTTGAATTTGTCCCCTTCTATGAGGGTTTTAACAATGTAAAGCATCATTTAATTGTATTTTTGACTTAGTCTCTGGATTGTGTGGATGTCAAGTCATTTTATTTTATTCCTAAGCCTAATTTTTGGGAATAAAGAGTGGATAGGAGTTGAGAGCCTCATCTATAAATATAGGCACTCTTCTCACTCATTTGGTTATGAATTGTTGGAGATTATTCTTACAGACATTTAATAGAAGATGTTTGCTTGGTGTTCTCTTGGTGTCAAATTTTGGAGCTATATATTTCTTGGTTATCTGTCTTGGAGAATTTTAAAAGATATTGTTATTATTCAATATTCTACATAAACTAGAAACATCGATCCATTGAGGAGTTATCGACTACTTGGAGGGAGGATGTCTATGGTTTGTATATTTTCCTTCTTCCCTAAAACGATTTGGTAAGTGCTTGTCTCTTTCCTTGATTAGTTATATTCTCCTTGGAAAGGGTATCAAGTATTATTTTCAAGTATTTTGTTGATCTTGTTGGTGAAGGTTATTCCATTGAGGAAACCCTTCTTGTAGGACATTGGTTATCATATTTTATCTTGATTATCAAGAGACTACCATCCTTTGGCCCTAGTCTCTAGTTCTAATCCATAAACGAGGATAACTGATTTTTAGAAGGGCATACTTCTTGACCACATAAAACCTAAGTGGAGATAAGGCTAATCTCTAACACCCAAAATTCACTAACCAAAACCCTAAATTTTCAATTATTTCTTTATAATACAAAATACAAAAAAAATATAAAAGATATAAACTGTCGAAAATATTTATTTCATTGTCTCGAATAAAGCTAACAATTTTATTTTTCTCTCTAGACATTTTTATTCTTGGGTTTGTGCTAAATTGATGATTTTCTAACCCTAGAAGGAAAATTGACCCTCATGGATTGTGATTTATTGTGTTATCCAACATTCTTGTGTCTTATTTAAGGTTTTTATCAATTCTAGAAATTAATTACAACAATAAAAATGTAACACACATATTTCCCCCAGCTTGTAAATATAATTACTTTTGCTAAGAAACTATGGACAATGATGAAATTTGATAACTGTGTAATGTGAATAGTTATTTACTAATATAAAAAAATGGAATTGTTGAACCACTGCTGAAGGGAGTTCTTTCACAGGTTATGATGACACGAGAGGAGTGGTGCAAGAGAGAAGTTATTACTAATTGAAACGACCTTGTGAGATAGTACTCTGTAAAATTAAAGCATTGAAAACCCTAAACTGTCCTCGACCCCAAAGTTTTGATTACCAGTCAAGCTGGTAGTTGGGTAGTCTCCTTCGAGAATGAAGGGGGTGATGCAAAGAGTACCCATCGAGAAGATCCTGATAGGACCCACAAAGCCCTAGGGAAGAAGGCACTAAAAGGGGGATAGAAGACAACAAGGGATCATATTAGTAGAGATAAGAGGGAGGAACATGGTCGGGGATCCGATTTCTAGAAAAAGGGAGAAGGAGAACTCTTTGGCTCGAAAAAAGAAGAAAAAAGTGCAGAAGTATGATATGCTTCCTAGAAAACTTGTAAAAAAACGAGATATTCTCTCATGGGATCATACCGTGGCTCTGGGTTGGTTGGTTGTACTGAGGACTATGTAGCCTTACCTATGGTTGGGTGGAGAGTAGCACCTCCTTTAGTAGTTTCCAACAATTATCAATAATTCATATGCATATTTTGGTATATTGAGTTTCCATGATATATTCTTGTAATACTTAAGGATTCATATGACTTGTTAATGAAAGAATTTTGTGAATGTTACGTTAATGGTTTCACTGGCCAGAATATGTATGTGTGTGTGTGTGTGTGTGTGTGTGTGTGTATACTTATTTGGTTTTCGAACTCTTGTCTACTTTTGGCTACAGAGATAAGTCGTAGTGAATTTGTGTCACTTATAGTGTAATCTAGATACAATGCACAATATTTATGCTCGCATTCCCTATCTGTTCCACTTATAGAGTGAGTTGGGTGCAGTGCACATTTTCTACACAAATAGTCCCTATGTGCATCACTTACAGGGTAAGTCAATGGAAGCGCACAATCTCTACTCACTTAGAAAATTCATAGGTGGTCTCTGAGACCACCATTAAGGAAACTTGCATGCCTTTCCAAGCTACCCACTCGATCAAAAGTGGTTAATGAAGATCATTGCATGGAAATCATTTCCGGTTAATGTCTACGCATGTTGGAAGTGCATGTGAGCTTAGGATCATTGATCATAACGTTGATCAATGATCCATGTTGGCCATTTCTTGGATCTCATGGCACATGGAAACCTCTATTTGGGAAGGGTTGATGTGTGTCAGGGTGAGGTGGCTTTCTAGGATAGGTCACGTGTCACCATGGGACTGGGTGTGAGATAGGTAAAGGACCTTCGTTAAAATTTAGTGCTATGGTAGGTGCAAGGAAGTCTGAACTATCGTATATAAAGGAGGAGGAGTCTCCACCGTAGATGGCGATCAAGCAGGGTCAATCAGACCCTAGACCCCTAAAATATTTTCAACTTCGACTCATTTAGCATGAGTTAGTGGTTGGTTTTTGGTGGGAAAGGTTCACATGCAGGGTTCCAAATATATTTATTGCAATTGTGTGTGTGTTTTTGTGTGCACGTGTGCATAAATAGGAAGGTGATGTCACCTATGACGAGGATGGCACGTAGGCAGATAGAGTGGCCAAAGTTACTACATGGAGGAGATTGACTTTTCAAAGGGTCGAGAATGGGCCCCTATTGGTCTCAAGCCTTTGAATGAGCACCTTAAACCACTATCGTTAGATCTATGATCCAATAAATCTCAGTCATCGATCTAATAGGTAAGGCTTAGGAGGGAGTTCCCGCATCCCGAGGCCCCAGAACTGGACCCTGAAAGAAATCTAAGTATAAACCCCCTTTAAAGTCTTGGTATTTGATATCTAGGGACTAAGTTTCCAACCCCTGGTTCCATAACTTAACTATAATAGGCTTGGGAGTTTTGGAGGAGTAAGTGGGGTAAAATGTGAACCGTCAAATTTTCTAGCCACGAAATCTAGACCATTGATTTTCCTTTTTACCAAAGTTTAATTCCCATCGTAGATCACCGAGGAGCTTGGAGCGTGTGGGAACCTTATACTCCACATGTCGTCATGTAATAGAGTTTTTATGTCAGCATGACGTATCCAAGTTTCGGACCCCCGGGATGTATTACACCACCCATTACTCAAATATCATCAAGGTCTGGGATCTGTTTAGATGAGAATCATTGATCTATGAGTCGATGATCAAATCTCAGTCTTTAACATACTAGAGCCATTATCATGCTTAGGTTTGTGTGAGGAGATTTGGTGGCCATTATATCTACTAGGGAAAAATCTACAATTTGGGAGATATTTACCATCGATCTAAGGTGTCAATCGCATGAGGAGTCCACACCTAGGGATACCACCCCTCTAGATAGAAATTACTCTAAGTCATGGGGATGGTCGATCAATGGTTTATAAAACCACTCAAGGGGGGACTCACGTGTGTTCCCACCCACCAAGGAGTGGTATTATAAACCACTTTATGGAAGGATTTACACTTGTTATCATTCGCGCATGTTAAGGATGCATGCTATAATTAGGACCGTCAATTATCTCCCCCAAATGAATGATTGGATCTCCATTGGATCTCAGCTATCGAAAGTTTCCAAGGAGTCAACTTTACCAAATTTTTGACACTCGATGTCTGAGACGACATCAGATGACATGACCAGTCCATTATGCGACAAACAGGTGTCAAAGCCTAGTTAAGTTGGGTCTCGGGTAAATTATGTGGCAAATGTTGAGTCCTTAGCCACATTTGTGCTAAGAGGTGATGTGTTATGACATATCACTACCACGTCGAAACATTTGATGACTTGGAACCACTTGGGTGCCACGTGGCAGTACAGATGACCTTGTTCATTAAAGGCTCGGAAAAATTCAAAGGGCCATAAGTTTTGAACTAGAGATTTGTTTTGAGAAAAATTACAGTCATCGTAAATCTCTCGACGAGTAGAATACGATGGTGTCCTTTTTAAAGGGATTCGAAGAGATTTAGGAAAAGTGAAAATTTAATACCCCACCCCTTAAAAGGGTACTTAGGGGGTTGGGTGTGTTACAAAGTGGTATCATAGCATGGTTCAAACAATAGGCCTGGATGTGCCATAAATCAGTCATAGGACTGATATAATAAGGCAAAGATCATCTTGTTGAAAGGTGTTTCTTCCTTGAAAGAGTGTTTAGTGTCTGCACAAGTTCCTTGAAGAGAAGGACAAAATGTTGTAACTATAACTTGGAAATCTTGGCTGAATTTTCAATAGGGGAATTATGTTGTTCCTTTTTCAAACTAATAACCACTCCTACAAGAGTGGGCATATGCTAACAAGAATTAAGGTAAGACCAGTTTGAGAATGGTTGAAATGGAAACCTCATGTGGATGGTATCTTAAGTTAGAAGAATGAGAAAAATAGTTCCTGCAATGTTGCCTCTAAGCATGGGAATTTTGGGTCCTTTCACATTGTGATGATGGTCTACATAAGGGATAAGACCCTTGTAAAATACTCCTTATGGTTAAGGAATTGAGCATGGATAAACAAAATCCTGGGAAGTATAATTTTTTCTTAAGTAAAAGTCTAAGGGCTTGTAAGTATAAGTCCTCATGTCTAGAGGAATGATGGAAAATGTGTGAGGCAAATTTAACAGATCTATAATGTTTGAAAATGTTTTTGGGGAAATTTGGTCAACCAATTAAAGAATATTCCTTTGGATTGTTGATAATCCTCATAAAAGAGGTGAAATGACATGGCATATGAACAAGTGTATGAGCTCAAGAGTATATTAAGATAGATATATATGTACCTATTGTCCTAAGAGTATGTTTATGCATATGAATGCAAGTGAAAGACAGTTGGAACACTTATGCTCTATGGGCATGGGAAAAATGCTTAGTGCACATAATATGTTTTAATGCATATGATAAATAAGCATGCGTATAAAATGCACATAGAATTACTATAGTCTTTTATTGGATGTAAATATGGTAATGTCATATATATTATGGTTAGTGATGATCTCATTATAGTGGCATAAGTGAAATGTTGAGGATAATTGATTGTTATTCCCTTGTGAGGATAAGGTTGTAATGTTCAAAGAAATATTGATATAAAGTTTCGTAAAAGTAGTGTTGGAGAATTACTAGATGACCAATGGCTCAGATTGACATCCAGAGGTGGATGAAATCCATACATGAATGGTTTGGTATGCTCATATAGCATTGAAAGGAAATCCAGAGAAGGGTTCCCTGATAAAGGCCTATAGACCAAGAATGGTTGAAGCATGAAAATGGAGTTGGATTTGGGAATTTTAATACTCTAGGTAATGTTGTACATATACTTTGAGAATTGTGGATTGCTTTCGTAACAAAAGGGAAAAAGTAATTTCTTACTACCTGTTACCATAAGTGAAGGAAGCATGAGTATAATTATGGGTATGACTGTGAGACTGGTCATGAAAATGATCACAAGACCTCACTAAATAAAATTGATATTAAAGTTACAATATCAATGTGTATGGATGATCTAGGAAAATGCAAGCAGGAACATGCATGAAAAAAATGTGTGTGTGAATGAACATGCTAGAGTACATGGGTTGAGTATGTCTACGAGACTTTTCAAGTGATTGACTATAATCTCTTAGTGGGGAAGACTAATATCGAGACCAAATAGATATGGATGAATAATATAAGATGTGTATACTAAAGGTATGATATGACTTCCTTAATAAGTGAAATACGAGGCAAGAAGAGTACTTTCCATATCTGAGTAATTGCATGGATTGACACTATGACGAAGGGTATGATTATCTTGATAAAATAAAAGGTTCAGGAGGATGTGTCCATTTCCTCATGAAAATCTAGTGTAACTTGTTGAAAGAATAAATGAGCAAGGATTCTCTATTGTTATTATAGAAGGAAAAAGGGACATGCCTTCAAAACCTAGATGTAGATAATTATGAATAAATCATGAATAAAATGATTTTTAGTAAATGTGTATGTGGAATTTTAAAGTGTTTCTATGATAGACACCCAATACACTTATGCATGTGGTCAAGTGCCTGGGAGAACAACTTGAAAGAAAGTTGGTAACACAAAGATACTTATTGGAAGGTAAACCTGAAATGCATAATAGGAATACATGCTTATATTCCTCATGGAATATTGGGTGAATCTTTGAAATTATAAAGCTGAAGTTGATTCTAGAATTAGATCATTTCAGATATTGATGGATATGCAACCAAATAATTTCACATTGAGATAGTTCGAAGTGGAGGGACTGAGTGAAGACTATGTCAGGGAAACATAGCTATAACTTAAAGTGATTGTTGGAAAACTATGCAATGGGATGCACACGTATTTGTGTAATAATCCTGGATTACATTATAAAATATAATGCATGCATAGAAAACATGCAAATACATGATGATTGATCTAATTGGTAGATGTGCATAATGTACTGATTTATAATTAATTTTAGAACTGAATCTTGTTGTTATAAGAATTTTTCTTAAACACAAGAAAGGTCAAGGGGAACTTGAATAAAACTTCTAAAGTGAGAGAGAAGGAAGATCCCATGAGGGGCAAGTTTTAGAAGCAAAGAAGGAGAAAGGGATTTGCACTTTTCTCACTAAAAAAAACCTGGATAATAAAGATAGAGTTATATGCCTTAAAAGAACAACTGTGAAAATAAGTACAACTGGTAAGTAAAAGATAAAATATTGAATGTGTTTAGATGAATAAACTTGATTAAATCTATGTGTGTAAAGGCAGTAGGGCATTGGAAATAACTAAGCTAGACTGAAAGTTCCATATTGTGTAGAAGGAGTTGAAAAAAAAAGGGAAGAGCCCCTTAACTTCTTTCTTTTTATTTATTATGTTTCTCTGGGAGGAAAAAAATGATTTGTTGGTCATGTGTGAATTTTTTATTTCATGAGAAGGTTGATAGCTATATGACTGTAGAGACAATTGTAAATATTATTGTGATTGCACTCATAAAAAACATTGAAGATAATGTGACAAGTGCATATAGATATGTTAGAACATATATGAGAATGTTTTGGATGATTTAAAATACTATAATACATGCATTTGATCTAACATGACAAGTGACATATTTTTTAATGTGATAATGCATGTATGTATAAGAGATGATTGGGGCTATTGGGAGAGTACAACTGCCAATGGTGGACATATTCAAGTAGAGGAGAAAGGAAATAAGGACGTTGATGAAGAGAACTGTGAGAGGGACTTTAGAAGTCCTCAGGAAGCACCATTGATGAGGTAATATCAGAGAGGGTGTTGGAAACCAGAATAAGTGTAAAATTGTTTAGGCCTATGTGGCATAAGGTGTGAAGAGATTGGGTAAGAATACCTTCTGAAATGTTTTATTGTCTTAATGTTATGCATGTGATTTTGAATGTCTATTTTATTCCATTGATACCCAAGAAAGGTATGATTCAGGAAGAAGAACATGAATGATGGAGGTTTGAACCTCTGGTAGTAAAGGATAATTGAAATCCTTGGAAGAATGCATAAACAAAGTGTCACGAATGCAATGACCAATCGAGAATGATTGGGAACAAGAGTGCTCATAAGTAGCACATTAAATTGGATGCATTGAGAAGATGCATGTTTGCATGAAAGGGCAGGTAATGGGATGCCCATTATAGAAGAAGGACCTTCCAATACCCTACCATAATTGTAGAGTGGTAAAGAGAATATTGGGTGACCACGAGTGTTGGCACGTTGTTTACTAGTGAAGAAAGAATATTTAAGGGAATTCATATACAACTTTGAGTGTCATGAATAACGATTTAAGGCCATGATGAACTCAAGATAGGAAGAATAGTTCTTATATAATAATAAATGAGGATAGAGAATCCATTTGGTAATAGGTTGGTATAATTCCAACACACCCTGGAAAGATGCCTAAAATGGAAAGAAATCATCCAAAATCAATGCAAGAGTGCATGGTGAGAGAATGTGGCCACGTGAGTTTGGCACATTGAATTTAAACACAATTAATATTTGAATTGCATGTGATTGGGATTAATAAGATCAAATGAAGCATGAGTAAGGAATGATATTTCCTTGAGTGAATGAATGTGATCCAAATGTTAGATTGCATAAATTAAAAAAAAATTGTGATGTGCAATGAGAATATATGTGCATGAGAAACTAATAGTTTGTTTGGTTGTGTGAAGAATGAATTGCGGGAAGAAGGGGTATTGGATATAGAAGTGTTGTAATTCCATAAGGAAAACCAATACATGTTGGTCCAAATTTTTATGAGAAGGAAAAATATCATACTTGTGGGATTCGGTTCCTATGTGGAACAGATCTGGAAAATGGAAAAGTGAAACTTAAATCTATGGGTAACAGATTTGAAAAGAATTTTGAGTGAAATTAATGACGACATATCATAAATAAATGTATATATGTGATACAAGTGAGGTGTGAAATATATATTGGAGGGACAAATGATGGTTGTCAATAAATAAAGCATGGAAAATGGTTTTTGTTGAGAGAATGTTGTGATAAGTCATGGTCACCAAAGAGAAGGTTGTGTGACACTTTCGGCAGAGAAAGCCAGAGGGACTCCTCTACAAAGAAAGATTGAGTGACACTTTAGTTGTAAGACTCAACGAGGTCTGTGAAACTCTTCTTGTGTGAGAAAGCCTTGGCAAGTAAGATGGATATCCTAAGGGAATGCATAGAAAAGAAGGGGATGCCTAAGCCTGAGCCTGGAGGATGAGTGACTGGAAGGAAGGGGAGACTTTAAATTCTCACGTGAAAGAATCAGTGGAGTCATTTAAATTTTCTCATCTATTGACTGGGATCATTCACATAATTAATATGACAAGGAAAACAATGAGCTAAGTAAACATGACAGTCATTTGGATGTTGATCCATGAACTGCACATATAAGTATTGTGCTAATATATGAAATTTCCTCCTCGATTACGAACAACATTGAAATATTTTGCATGAAATTAAACTCAATATGCTTTTTGTTTGAAAAATTGTAGGCATGTGCTAAATATCAAGAGTCTGGAAAAGGACCAGACTCAGAAGAGGAAAAATTACTAGAGTAGTTGAAAGATGTAGGCATGACAATTGTTACTGAAAAGAACACCAAGGATGGTGTTCCTTTCAGGGGGAGGGGATTGTAACACTCTTATTTCCCCTAGCTTGTAAATATAATTACTTTTTCTAAGAGACTATGGACAATGATGAACTTTGATAACTGTGTAATGTGAATAGTTATTTACTAATATAAAAAAAAGGAAATTGATGAACCACTATTGAAGGGAGTGCCTTCATAGGTAACGATGACATGAGAGGAGTGGTGCAAGAGGGAAGCTATTACTGGTTCAAATGACCCTGCCAGATAGTACTTTGTAAAATTAAAGCAATGAAGACCCTGAACTATTCTCGACCCCAAAGATTTGATTACCAGAATATTCTGACACGACCCATGAATCCTTGGGGAAGAAGGAACCAAAATGGGGATAGAAGATAGTAAGGGAGAAGAATGATATAGAGAAGAAGGAGGCACACGGTTGGGGGTCTGATCACTGGAAAAAGGGAGAAGGAGAACTCTTCGGATCGAAAAAAGAAGAACATAAGTGAAGAAGTAAGATATGCTCCCTAGAAAATGTGAAAAAACACCAAATATCCTCTCATGGAAATGTACCCTGGCTCGGGGATGGCTAGCTATAGCTGAGGACTATGTATCCTTACCTATGGTTGGGTGGAGAGTAGCACATCCTTCAACAGTTTCCAACAATTCTCAATAATTCATATACATATTTTGGTATATTGAGTTGCCACGATAGATTCCTGTAATATTTAAGGATTCATATGACTTGTTAATGAAATAATTTTTTGAATGTTATGTTAACTATCTCACTGGATAGAATATATATATGTATGTATGTATATACTTATTTGGTTGTCAACCTCCTGTCTACCTTTGAGTTGGGAGAGAATTCATAGTGATTGTGTGTCACTTATAGTGTAATATAGGTAGAATGCATAGTCTCTATGCCCACAGTCCCTATGTGTGCCACTTACAAAGTGAGTTGGGTGCAGTGTGCAGTTTCTACGCATGCAGTACCTATGTGTGTCACTTATAGGGTAAGTCAAGGGAAGCACGTAGTCTCTAGTCACTTAGACGACTCAGAGGTGGTCTCTGAGACCACCATTAAGGAAACCTGCACTCCTTTGTGTTTGTGTGTGTGAATAGGAAGGTGACGTCACCTATAACGAGGATGCCACATTAACATATAGAGTGGCCAAATTTACTACATGGAGGATATTTATTTGTCAAAGGGTCGAGAATGGGCCCCTATTGGGCTCAAGCCTTTGAATGAGTGCCTTAAACCACGATTCTCAGATCTTTAGTCTGAGAAATCTCGATCGTCGATCTAATAGGTAAGGCTCAAGAGGGAGTTCCTGCATCCCAGGGCCCCAGAGTACCAGACCCCATAAGAACTCAAAGTATAAACCCCTTTTAAAGTCTCAGTACCTGATATCTGAGGACTAGGGTTCTAGCCTTTGGTTCCATGCCTTAACCATAATAGGCTCGAGAGTTTTAGAGGGGTAAGTGGGGTAAAATATGAACCTTCAAATTTGATGGCCATGAAATCTAGACCGTTGATTTCCCTTTTTACCAAACTTTAAGTCTCGTCGTGAATCAATGGGGAACTTGAAGTGTGTGGGAACCTTGCACTCCATGTGTCATCCTGTAAGAGGTTTCTTACGTTAGCATGATGTATCCTGGTGTCGGACCCCTTGAATGTATTACACCACCAATTACTCAAATCTTATTGAGGTATGAGATCTGTTGAGTTGTGAACCATCGATCTATGAGTCAATGATCAAGTCTCAACTAGTAGCATACTAAAACAACTATCATGTTTGGGGTTCTGTGAGTAGTTTTGGTGGTCGTTAGATCTACTAGTGAGAAACCTCAAACTTAGATATCGTGGGGTCATAACCTTGAGACTAACCTAGTTAATCTTCTCGTAATCCTGGGGATTATTTTAATTAACTCCATCGTAATTCTCAGACATTGGGATTTTTTCCAAGTTCATACCCAAGTAAAGCCCCATTTTTCGGTGTTCAATCGCTACATGTCACTGTAAGGGAAATTCATGTGTCTCACCATGGAAGTGCCATGTAGCATGCCTGGTGGTAGGTCTGGGTATGGCCACAGGTCACCATCAAATGGTGAGATGTGTCATGTTGATTTTGGCATATACGAACAGGTTCCATAGGAAAAATAAGTGCCACATGTCATGACAAGTTATCTCGCATTGTGACGTTGTCAACAAAGGATTCACTGATGTGTTGAAGTTGGGCCAAAATAAGGTATAGTACCCTTGGGATGGTGCCATTGGTTCTTGAATGTTGTATCTAAGGGGGAATACATCTCCATCGTTGATCTTAGTCAAGGAGGGTCATTCAGACCTTGGGATGCTAGAGAGTTTTGATACACGAAGAAGTTTGAGGGTTTGGTATCCAGCATCTGGTGGCAACAAGTCATTCAATGAATGGCCCACATGTCATGATGTGGATAGGTCCATGTGTCACCAGTAGGTGGTGCCATGTGTCACTTAGATCTAGTATTTTTGGGGAAGGTTTGGGTGGAAAATTGGTGCCATGTGGCAATCTGTATGAGCACCACATGTCTTTCCAAGTCAGATCATGCGTGATGTGTCATGTTTTTTATAGGCCACATAGAGCATGCGTGTCAAGCTAAACCCAAATAGGAACGAAGACTTGGGATTTGTGCCTTAAACCTCATTCGTCAAATCTACAAGCCGAGAGATCTCAACCATCGATCTAAGGTGTCAAGCTTAGGAGGAGTCCACACTTGAGGATACCACCCCTCTAGAACAACATCACTCTAAGTCACAAGGATGGTTGATAAGTGGTTTCTAAACCCACTAAAGTGGGGACCCACGTTTTTTCCCACACGTCGAAGAGTGGTATTATAAACCACTATGTGGAAGGAGTTACCCTTGTTATTTTTCATGCATGTTAAGGATGTGCACTATAATTAGGACCATCAATAAGCTCCCCCAAATGAATGATTGGATCTCCATTGGATCTTGGATGTCAAAAATTTCCAAGGAGTCACCTTTACCAAATGGCCAATACCCGATTTTCAGGATGACGTCAAATGACATGAAAATTACATTGTGCGATAGACAGGTGTCAAAGTATGGTTAAGTCGGGTCTGGGGTAAATTATGTGGCAAATGCCATGTCTATAGCCATGTCTACGCTAAGAGGTGACACATTTTGAAACATTAGTACCACATTGGAAAGTTTGGTGACGTGTATCCATGTGGGTGCCACATGGTAGTACGGATGACCTTGGTCATTAAAGGCTCAAAAAACTTCAAAGGGCCATAAGTTTTGATCTAGAGCTTCGTTTTCAGCAAACTTACAGTCATCGGAAAGCTCTCGACGAGTAGAAGACAATGGTATCCTTTCTAAAGGGATTCAAATAGGTTTAGGAAAAGATAAAATTTAATACCCCACACCTTAAAAGGGTACTTAGGGTGTTGGGTGTGTTACAAAAATATGAATTGGCCAAACCCTAGAGCTAGGGATTAACCCTAAAAAGTGAAATATAACCCTACCTAAGTTCATATTTCTCTTTGGAATTTTTTATTAAGTTCATATAATGCATTATGATGGTGAAATTCATCTCCTAAGTGGTTTATTTCTATTATATTTTATTTTGGATATTTTTGGTGAAAGCCTAGGGGGATTCACCACCTCTCTTGGAAAGTGTGAGATTATTTCACGGTTATTATTCATTTGTATTTGAAATTAATCATTTATGAGATATTTATGTATGTTTTATTCATTTCCCTAGGAAAATCACCCAAGGTTCATCATTCTAAGTGCTTTTAGGCACTCTTGCGGTGCTTTTCCTCACCCAAAATATGCATTTTCTGTGTTTTTTCTTAATAATATATCAGATTATGGAATTGTTAGAAATTATAAAGATAATCAAATTTGCAGCATACAATCACATAATAACTCATGTATACTATTGTTTCTTTAATTGTGAAACACAATATCATTCTTGAGTGGTAAAAGGTACTTATTTCATCATTTAAAGAGTGATATTATAGTATTGGTTTGTATTTTTGTTGTAGCTATTTATTTTAAATATTAGAAATTGTTTAATTATATATTAAACCTCTCTATATTTTAGTAGTTATTACCCTAAGCCTTGGTTGAATATTCTTACGGAATTTGACTACTAAGGCACTGGTCTATCTAACATATATTGAGGTGTGCAGTTGGGAGGATGCCGATATCCCCTGTAGCTTATAGGACCTGGCCTAAAGTGAATGGGAGATTGTTCTAAGGTGTCAGTGGTGAATTTTCATGAAGCATCCCCATAATGGATGCAAGTTTGGGTGGTAACATGTTTTTTCATCATTGTTGGGGACGCCTTTGTTGGTTGATTTCCTGGATCTTGACAACATTATCCCAATAGGTTATTGGGTAAGTTTTCTTGTATTTGTATCTTGATGAGATATTGTTATGTTTAACTTCATTTGTCTCATCTGGTGACTTCACTCAAAGAAAATAATGAGAGGTACATTACAAGATGTAATTCCCATATAGAAAGTTTGAAAGATAACATGGGATTGATTCAAAGCATTGCTAAACTATCTATGAACCCAAATTTTCATAAATCTCAAGTTATATATTGGCAATTCCACATGTAAAATCATGAAGATGGGTAACACTTTTGCTTGTTTTATGATAATTTTTTATTTTATTTTAACAGGTTCTTCAACTTCCGGTAAACAAAAGTATTTTTTTTATTTAGAATTTTACTTTACTGTAAAAACAAAACTTGTGAGGAATTGTGTTATCTTTCTACTTACTATTTTTCAATTTTTTTTATTGAGATTTGATATGTCAATTTGGAAATTGTTTGACAGTATGTTCCTTAAAAATAAAGGGAAAGATATTGAGTTATTTTTTCCCCAGCAATGTATCCATTATTAAAATCTTGTTTTTGACAAATGAAATATACTGCAACAATCTACAGAGACTCTATTTTGTGATGACTATAGTTTTGAATATAACAGATGAATATTCTAATTTCTATAATTTTTTGAAGTTGACCAATCTAAAAAAGTTACATATTTTAAACACATGTTTCCCCCCACCATGTATCTATCTTAATTTTTACTTAAAAGTAAAATCTAAAAATACCCTTTTGAAGAGAACAATTTAAGGATTATGAATTAAATTATTCCATAATTTTCCACTGTGTATTTTTAGAGCTATAGATTTCTCATTTCATTGAATCATAATCTCACCTAAAAATATTATGCAGTGATTTTTTTATAAAATTAAATAAAATTAGATAAAAACAATGAAAATGAAAACAAATTATATCCAATGAAAGTAGATTCAATTTTTAAAATGTTGGTATCAATTCCAAAACTAAATTATGAGTATTTGTAGGAGTCCGCTACCACCAAAGATGAAGTAAGCTGGAGAGAATTTGCAGTTTCCTGCAAATAGTCTCATTTTTAGGTTTTTGGTCGAAATATGCTTTCGGTCAAATCCTAGTTTTTAACGGAATCCATTAAAAATAAACCTTTTGGCCGAAAATTCTTTCAGTTGAAATATTCTTACCGCAGGAAAAAAACTCATCCAAAAAATATTGTACACGAATTCCGAGGGCGTCGTCAAGGCATCGTTCAATTCGACGTGCAAATTTTCGGCCGAAAAATTTCCTTGCAACATTTTTTCGGCCAAAAAAAATGCCGCTAGGAATTTTGGAGACCCGATTCTGACAAAAGTGTTACCCAGATTCATGATTTTACCCCCACATATTTGGTATTTGTATGATTGGTATGTAGTTTTTTGATATCAATATATCATCACCTTGTATGTTTCAAATATGTCCTCTAACAAAGTAAATTCTTGGGAAGAGTTGTTTTCTCCTTTGGATTTTTCAGTTGTTCCATTATGTCCAAGATGAGCTTTAGTTCGGTGCATGGACTACTCAGGTCCCAATGTTTAATGGAAATCCTTGGTTGGATTCAAATCACTTTGATTTTTTCATGAAATGTGTGGTAGCTACTAACCTGGTCCATGAAGATACCTTGATGAAATCATTTGCATACTCATTACAAGGGGGAGATGTATATGATTGGTATTGCAGCCTGAACCCTAAAGAGATAAGATCATTTCCACAATTAATGAAAAGTTTTCAAAAGCGTTGCATCTATGACTATGAATAAATTGAATATTATTATTTCTTTGATTATGTGATAAGAATAATAGGGGATAATATCGATAACCTAATGATGGAATATGATGATATCCCCTCAAGTGATATTCTTGTGGAAATAAGGAAAACATATGATGCATACCTTTTTTTGTTAAATTATGTTAAAAAAAAATATTGTAAGCTTTCTCTAGTGAAGCATGATTATCTACTTGATAAGGCTCATCCCTCTCCTCCTTCCCATGAGCCTTTGTTTCCCAACATTTCAGAATTGGAAAGGGATGAAGAATAGGTGCCCCATGTCGAAGATTTCAAGGAAATTTGTGATGATGATCTTGTTGAAGAAAAGCCTAAAGAAGTGCCTTCCCTTTGTCTTGAAGATGATGAGTTCATTGGAGATTTTGTTGCAAAAGAAAATGATGTTGAAGATCATTTTCATGCTTCCACTAGAAATTAATACACATTTGAAGATCAATTATGTGAAGAGGACCTTGATGAAAAATGAATTCAAGCATTTGTCAATTCTCGACCGCAAGAAGGAAAGGGTGTGATATGTTATACTCCCTTCCAATATTTTAAGTTTTATGATACATATTTTAGAAACTTGGAAGAAGAAATTTTAATACATGAACACTTATTTAATGAAGAGAATGGCGACAATTGTAATGTACTCGAGCCCAGCTAAGGCCCACTACTTGTGGAATTCTCATGAAAATTAAAAATTCATGCTAACTTGTCATGTAACTTACCCACTATGGGAATACACACACATTTAACCATTATGTTATAATTAAGTTAAATTCATCTACAACATGCTGAAATAAACATGAATGTAGCTAATTATCTTTATACAACAACATGTAGTTCATTCTCTTACACAAAATTGAAACACAATGAAATAACTATAACTGTAACATGGAACAAGATAAACACTTATATTTTTAGATCAGTTGTGCATATAGTTACTTGGGATGGACGTTCCACCCAACCATAAAATTGTTCTAGATATCAACAACAAGTCACCCTTGATATGGGGCTAGGAATCCATAATAGAGAGTGTCTCTTACTGTCCACTCATAGCTCAGATAATCCCACAACCAATTGACATTCTCCTACAACTATCCTGAATTTCCTACAACTCTCTTCCTCTCGACCTGCCCAACCCAAGGAATGTAACCCTTCAATACTATCAATCCATTGGGAATCCCATTTGTTTATCAGGGTCTTTCTGGCACATGTAAACATGAATCTCACTACTGTGAAACTCAAGGGAACTCACTACTAGAAAACTACCAGGAAACAAAACAACAATAAGCTTGTTGCTCTAGTGCAACTCACACATAAGAGTTCATGCTTCAAGCCTAAAATCCTAGTTCTTCTACAATCCTATAACTTGTTTATTCAATATTCAACAACTCTAAACAGATAATAACATGTCCACAATTTTTTCCTTCATGTTTCCAACACTCTTCTCTCCCTTTTTGTCCCAAAATATGCAAGTAATCCCTACTTCCATGCAAAAACGTGATTGTCCAATTTTGCCCCCTTTTCCCATAAAAATTTCATCTCTTTTCTTGCTTTATTTACTTACAATCTTCCTCAAGCTGATTGTACTCAACCCCATGCTCCCAATAACTATGGGATGAGACTTCTCACACCCACCCTCTTACATATATTCAATGATTAGATTTGGGAACACTCAATCAAAAAATAGAAGGTTCATACACCATCAATATTTTTAGGAAGTGGGTTGAATTAATAGACATGGGTAATTCCCCCTTGGACCCCTCTCTTAGACATTCTCTTATACCCTCATCTCTCTTGTGGATTACTCAACCACCTTCTCTGTCCATGTCCCCCTAATAGCTGGCATCGCATTTTATTTATTAAAATTTAGAAATGCAATTTGCATATACATCATTTGGCCATAGCCACATATCATATATACATTATGTATTAATTAAATCTAGGTTTATATTGGGGACATTACAAAAAAGAGATTAAGAACAATGATTCTCTTCTTTGTATTGAAAGACATAAATGGGATGCATGTTGTTTTTTATTTTGATGGGGATCCCATTTACGACACAAATAATGATGGTTTCAAATATATAATTCAAGATTTGTGGCCTTGTGGACATCCAAACATAGTCATGGAATGTAAATATGAATTCACTATGCATAAACAACCTTGCAATCCCACCGATGAGGATGATTTATAGGTACATCAAGTGGTTTTTAATGACCAACCTACAACAACAATATTTTAGCCATAGAAGTCCCCAACTCATGACTTTCACAATCAGGGAAATCCATCTGGGGATAATGGTTTTAAAGATCTGAATTTTGGAAGAAATCAACATGTTCATTTTTGGGATTATTACAAGAATTTTTAATTCCACGTATAGGTGCAATCGACCATGAGTCATAGATTTGCATATTTTTTCAGGTCTAATTAGTTTTCTCATGTTTCATCCATGTATGTGATCTTTCCCATCATGTTTAAGATTTGGTGAGGCTATCCCCCCTTATTTAAGGTAGATGTTAGAGTTTGAGTGGCCAAGGATTATTTCTTGTCACATTTTAAGCCCTGTCCAAGTCTTTTTATGTGTAATGTTGTACCAAAAAGGGAAAAAACGCCCTCTTAAAAGATTACTATCATTTTTGTTGTTGGGGGTTTTATGAGCCATTTTTTCACTTGGAGGATCACTCCCATGCTCCATGGAGGTGCCTTGACCTTAGATATGGACATGGTAAATCTTTGGAGACATATTTCAAGAATTTATGGACATTATTTGGGCATTTTGTTGAAGTTGTCCCCTTCTATGATGGTTTTAACAATGTAAAGCATCATGTAATTGTATTTTTGACTTAGTCTCCAATTTGTGTGGATGAAAAGTCATTTTATTTTATTCTTTAGCTTAATTTTGGGGAATAAAGAGTGGAGAGGAGTTGAGAGCCTCATCTATAAATATAGGCACTCCTCACTCATTTGGTTGTGAATTGTTGGATATTATTCTTGGATCCATTTAACATAAGATCTTTACTTGGTGTTCTCTTGGTGTCAAATTTTGGAGCTCTATCTTTATTGGTTATTCTTCTTGGAAATTTTCAAAGACTATTGTGATTATTCAATATTATACATAAACTATCAAGACCAATCCATTGAGGAGTTATCAATTACTTGGAGGGAGGATATCTAGGGTTTGTCTCTTTTCCTTCTTCCCTAAAATGATTTGGTAAGTGCTTGTATCTTTCCTTGATTAGTTCTATGCTCGTTGGCAAGGGTCTCAAGTATTATTTTCAAGTCTTTTTTTTATCTTGTTGGTGAAGGCTATTTCCTTGGGGAAACCCTTATTGTAGGGCATTAGTTATCATAGTTTGTTTTGATTAGCAAGAGATTACTAGCCTTGTGGACCTAGTCTCTAGTTCTAATCCATAAATGGGGATAATCGATCTTTAGAGGGGCATAATTCTTGACCACATAATCCATAAGTGGAGATAAGGCTGATCCCTAACACCCAACATTCAACAACTAAATTTTCAATTATTTGTTTATCATACAAAAATAAAAATAAAAATAAAAAATTTAAAAGATATAAACCATAAAAAATATTTATTTCGTTGTCTAGAATAAAGGTAACAATTTACTTTTACTTTCTAGACATCTTTATCTGTGGGTTTGTGCTAAATTGATGATTTTATAACCCTAGAAGGAAAATATTCCATCTTGGATTGTTCTTTATTTTCTTATCTAACATTCTTGTGGCTGATTTAAGGTTTTTATCAATTCTGGAAATTAATTACAACAATAAAAATCAGAATTGGTCAAACCCTAGAGCTAGGTTTTAACCTTAAAAGGTGAAATATAACCCTACCCTAGTTCATATTTCACTTTGGAATTGTTTATTAAATTTATATAACACATTATAATGGTTAAATTCATATCATAAGTGGTTCATTGTTTTTATATTTCATTTTGGATATTTTTGGTGAAACCCTAGGGGATTCATCACCTCTCTTAGCAGGTGTGAGCTAATTTCAAGGTTATTTTTCATTTTTAGTTGAAATTAATCATTGTTAGGATTTTTATTTATGTTTAATTCATTTCCCTAGCTAAAGTACCCAAGGTTCATCATTTGAAGTGCTTTTAGGCACTCTTTTGGTGCTTTTCCTCACCCAAAATCTGTGTTTTCTACTCTTTTTTATCATATATCAAATTCTATAATTGTTGGATAAAATAAATCTAGTACAATTTTCGTCATACAATCATGATATAACTCATGTGTATTATTGGTTCTTGATTTGTGCAACAAGATCTCACTCTTGTGCAGTAAAAGGTATTTATTTCATCATTTAATGAGTGATATTATAGTGTTGGTTTGTATTTATGTTGTATATATTTTTTTCAGATATTAACACTTGTTTAATTAGCTCCTAAATAAATTTATATTTTAGTATTTATTACCCTAAACCTTGGTTGAATATTCTTAAGGAATTTGGCTACTAAGGAACGGGTCTATCTAATGCATATTGAGGTGTGTAGTTGGAAGAATTGGGAGACCCCTTGTGGATTCTAGGAGATGGCCTAAAGTTAAGGGGAGATTGTGCTAAGGTGAAAGTTTTGCATTTCCCACATCATTCTATCCCCAAAGCATCCCCACAAGGGTTTCTATTTTGGGTGGTAACACATTGGATATCTCTGAGTTCAATTTCCTTGCCTTCTGAGAAAAATCTCATGAAAAGTTCTTGAAAATTAAGATACATTGTTCCAAATGATTGTAACCATCATATACCTAATACAACATCGTCTCCACCCCTTTGTATTGCAATAATTGGACTATCCAATAAATACCTCCCTATAGTGAGCTTAATTCTATGGCACTTCCCTAAACAATTATTGGTGCCTCCATCTACAATCATTACTTGAAACTCTAGTGCTAGATGTATAAATAAATTAAGTTTGGATAATTTTCACTTAATGAAGTTATGGGTACTAATAGAATCAATCAATACTGTTACCTTTTTTATTTTTTATGTATCCTCCTATCTTGAGAGTTTGAGGAATTTTGTTGCTAGCCAATGCATGAAAATATGTTGTTGGAGTAGTCTCTTCCAATTTTAGATCTTGTGACAATTCCCATTCTTGATATTCTTCCTCTTGAAAATATATGTAGAATAATTTCCTCCCATTACATTTATGCCTCTAACTATACTTGATATTCTTCCATTTTCTAAGTTGTCAACCTAGTAGGTTGAGTGAGTTTAGGAGAGGCAACATGGTGCTCTCTATAGTTGTTAGTGGCCACCCTTCTAGTAGCCATATTTTTACCTTCCACTTTAATGTACATACTAAAATCATACTCTATCAATTTAGGTTTGAAGAGACGTACCTCATGTTGAATTCAAAGTTCCCATAAAGAGATCTAACAAATTATCCTATGGAATGTTCTTTACCATGAGGCTCAACTATTGGAATTGTTTAATGTGCTCTATAATTCAAACTCTTTTCCAGAGATTTATCAATTGGATAAATAATTTGTTTCTCTTAATATCCCCATAATGTGCTATCAATGTATCTATAAAAATGGACCAAGAGACAAAATTATCATTTTTTCATTCATAAATCCATTTGTACCAAACAAATTGACCAGGTTCTAAATACAAGGATGAAATAGTTACCTTTTGTAAAGTTGTCACTTGTGGTAGATCAAATAATTTCTCCATCTGGAATATCCATGTTATAGGATCTTTACCATCGATTTTTTTCATATCAATCTTGGGAATTAAGTAGTTCATTAGCACTAAGTTGAACCCTCGATGACACAAATATTACAGTGATGAATAATCGTGATTCTAGGACTCAATATTCATGTTCTCCATGGAATCTAATCCTCTTATTAATAATCCCTTGACATAAAAATCTCTTCTTTTAATGTTTCCCTACACGTCAAGAATATTGTATTATTAAAACTCAACCCCTTTTCATTGACAAGTTTTTGCAGTTCCAAATGTGCCTCCTTATTGTTAGACAGGAACCATCATGAGCATTCATGCTCTTGCTTAGAAAATACTCACATCTAGAATATACCTCTATCCTCTGGAAATGTTTTTCCAAAATTGTCATTATTTTGGAAATCTTTCTTATTTAAACAATTGCACTACTCATTGAGCCAAACATGATTTCTTCTATAAATTTCTGAAGCTAACAAATTATTCCTTGTATAAATTAAACCTTTACGTCAAATTTTTTCTCTGGATTAACTTTCCAATAACTATACACCTGCCTCATTTTGAGTTCTGAGATAAAATTTATAGCTTTCTGAATTTTTTCATTTCCACTCAATTGTGCTCCATTCTTACTAGTGCAATTTAGCCGAGGGTTCTTCATCCATTTGTAACAGAAAATATGCCATGAATCAAAAAAACGTTTATATCACACACATGTAGGATTTACGATTGTGAACACATAATAATTTTGAGATTCAGAATATGATACTCCAGTAAAATTATGTATAAATTTGGAATTGACGACTTTGCACTTTTACATATTCTCCAGACTCATATTTTTAGCCAAAATTGTCTATCTTCCAACTGCAGAAAAACTGGAAAAAACTTCCTCAAAACAAAATTGTTCAGATTGATGTGTAGCTAAAATGTCAAGTAAATACGATTTTTTAGATTATTGATCTTGGGTCCCTTTTCCTCCTGTGAAGATTTCAACCATCCCCCCAAAAGTGGCCCAGAATAGCGGTTTTGTCCGGTTTCGACATCTCCACTCCAAATCCTTTTGAATTTGGACAAAATCCTATCTGGGTATATTCATACACTCTTTTTGGATTCTCCAAAAAAGATTCATCTTAATCTGAGTCCCAATCACTGACCACCACCTATATCTTTAAAAACCACTATTTTGGATTTTTGGAAAAATTGAGCAAAACTGGCTAGTGGCCCTCATTGGTACTTTTGTATCCTTCCTCACTACAGACATACGCTTTAAATTTTGTTGATTCTAAGTTTGAATGCTCCTGTTATGGCCAAAACAACTTTTTGGCTCCAAACTTCTTTTTTTACCCTTGTCCTTCTTTTTTTTATCCTTGTCCAATTATCTCCTTCCCTTTCCTCCTCCTCTTTTTCCTCTTCTCTTCTCTTTCATTTTCTTCTTATATTTCTCTTTCTTTCTATTATTCTCTTTTTCTTCTCTTCTCTTATTTTCTCTCTTTCTTTCTCTTCATCTCTTGACACACTGAAAAATATATCTTATTGTGGACTTCTGAATTTGTCTTTCGGCAAACCAAAAAAAATTGTCCTTTGGCAGATTTAAAATTTTGTTTTTGGTAGACTTCATAATTTGTCTTTCATAGAATTGAAAAATTCATCCTTTGACATGATGCAAAATTTGGCTTTCAATAGTCTTCAAAAATTATCTTTCAATAGCCTTCAAAATGCAGTTCAACATACTACAAAATGCACTTAAATGAAATTCAAATTTTGGTCTTTCAACAAACTCAAAAATTATTCTCCATCACCGAACTACAAAATGTACTTTGGAAACCTCCAAAACTGTCTTTTCAACAAACTCAATTCTTTATCCTTCAACAACTAAAAAATTATTCTCTGTCATCGAACTATAAAATCCATTTCGACAACCTACACAATGTACCTCGGTGAAATTCAAAATTCACTTCGAAAAAACCTCAGAATGCCCTTCAACTCGGTGGATTCAAATTTTTGTATTTGACAGATTTCTTCAACTTGACGTCACCAAAATTTTCCAACTTATTTTTGACAACCAAAACAAACTTCTCTTTGGTGGTCGAAACCAACTTTTCTTCAGAAGGATTTAATAAATTTGGGCTTTCGGTAGCTCATTTAACTTAGAAATTGTTTACCAAATCTGAGATGAATATGGGTCATTGATCTAAAAACTGAATGTAATATAGGTCATTGATTGATATGTGTAGTTTCCAAATTTTTTTTATATAGGAATTCCATGGAAGTTTTGGAATTAGCTTCCGATGACTAATTTTCAACCTTGAAATTGTCAATTCAACTTTTTGTTTCCCAAATTACATATATATATCACCCAAAATTTTAGAATTTTGCTCTAAATTTATTGTTTTTCCCAAATTTCAACGTAGATTAAAAATATGAAACCATAAATTCATCAAATTCACGTTGATCCTTGGCCCATACGGGTCTGGTGTTGAACCCAACACCCTTGTCAAGCCATGTTACTACATAAATGACTCAACACATAAATCTGATACCATTTTAATGTGCAGAAATATGCATAACAGGACATACAAGTTCATGCAATTAACAAAAATATTTAAAATGTGAATGCAACCATTTAATAAAAAACACAACATTCAACAAGCATTATTACATAGTGGAATTAAACATAGAAAACATAACAAAAAACTTATGTTTTAACGGGGAAACCAATTGGCTATGTACGAAGGACGTTCCTCTCAACCATAGGATTCTTATTCATTTTCTCTCAACTAAAAACCACCCTTAGTTGAGGTTATGAGTGCACACAGAGGTTTAGTCCTCTCAGATGTCCACACTTAGTATCGGAAAACCCCTCTTTCCCCTCAACCTGCACAATGCAATGAATGGGATCCACCTTCTCTTCCACACAGTCCCTCGGGTCTTCCCACTTCCCTCCAAGGCTCAAATGCACATGGTTGGTCAAGAAATCCATTAGATGTCACTTTGGAGTCCTCACAATAGCCTTCTCAAGGATATTGAGTCATTTCCTCAATAAAAGGTATCAATTACAAGCACACAGTCTCATTCTCAGCATCAAAATCATCCCTCTCATGGTTTTTCTCATACACAAAAAATATGGTGCTATTTTTAGCACCCAAGTCCCTTTTGTTGTCCCAAAAACATGCTTCTAAAAGATCTCTCATGGCTACAACATGGCTAGATATTTTTCCCGGCACGTAGCCCTTCTCTTGTTGCCCAAAATCAACATCTAAAAATTGTCCTCTCCTCCTACTCAAATTTTCTTCTTCTCCCATCCTTTATTAACTCTCACTCTTCCCAAGGTTGACTGTACCTATACCTATGTTCTCAATAACTTTTGGTAGGTGAATCCCTCACCCAACCTCTTACATGAATTCACTAATTGAGTGTTGTTGGGAGGCCTCTTAGGCCCTTGCAATATTCATCACACATTGCACATTAGACACTAAGTAAATATATGAATATATATGAAATAAAAGATAATTCAATAAGGAATGTGATAAGTGAACTTAACCAAGGATTAGTTGGAGTGGGTACAATAGCTCCAACCATCTCTCTATTGTACAAATACTCATGAAGTTGGAAAAAAAACTCGGATGGATATCCTTCCCACAAATCTCTCTCTTCTTGAGTACGTGTGTGTCCCTAATATTCCTCCTATAATGTAGCTCTCTTCTTGAATGCTTGTCTCTTTTCCCTGGACTACAACACTTTGGTTCCATTGTTGTGTGACTTGAACCTAGAAAAACTAGAATTTTGATTTGATCTTGGATGGAATATTTACTCGAGATGCTCGTGGAATTGATGTTTGAGATGCTTGTAAAAAATATTGCATTGAAGAGGATCTTGGAGTGGCCTTTTTCCTAGTGGGTGAAAGCCGCACAAAAGAATCTTACAAAAGAAAAGAGAGATGAAGAATTTGTAATTTGATATAATTCTTGTGGAATAATGAAACAACTTTCTTTATTCATTTTATTTGAATGTTGTGCTATTGTGAAGTATTGTGCCTTTTTATTTTGGGACAAATCAAAAGTGTGTGGGAAGCAATTTTGTCATTGTATGAAAAAGATCTCTATTGCCTTTGTTATAAACAAATATGGTGTCACATGTTAGAATTGCGAGCTCAATATGGATCAGGGAGCATAATTTTTTTAGTAAATTTATACGGAGAGGTGTAGGTGTATATATATTTATATAAAATATATACCACCAAGTTTGGCCACACAATATATATCCTTCTTATACGTATTTCAGATATTGGATAATCCTATCTGGGTTCATGATGGAAAGGCCGCATGTTATGTCATCACACTACTGCAAATGACAGACTAACAATTTATGAATGTGGAACTACATACAACCAAACAAGTGCTCCCCCTCGATCTCTTTGTAACTATGCATTCGATCTCTAAAATTAAATATGTGCCTTGACATTAGTGACGTGCAGACTTACACTATAAACAGTGCCAATATTGTTTTTCTCAATTAAAGGAATCAACCGAGGCTAGGCAAGGACATTATCAATACCTACGAAATATGTGACATGAACCTCCTTGACACATTTCGCTTCTACTATCTCAGTTGCAAGTTGGGAGTAATCAAGAACAACATGGACACAACATTCCTCCTGCAACAGAAGCATCGTTGTATTCTTCATCATCTGATAGGATGGGAATCAAAATACTCGTCAACCCATGAGAGAGCCCGACTAATGAAGAAGATCGATTCCCACTATTTCTCTGATGAATTAAACACATCCAACATCAAAGACAAACTTGAGACATATACATCCAGGGATTCCATGAACAACAAGGGCACTAGGGTCGACAACCATGATAGTCTTGTCAGTGTTTCATGGAAACCTGCACAGGAGATCTAGCTAAAGAAAGTACAAACAAAGCTTATCAAGAAAGGAATAGAGATTCAATATGGAAGAATGAGAAAATATATTCACACTATTCCAATGAGCTGATGATTGATACATAGATCATGATCAATATGATACAATGAATGAGTGGAATACACTCATATATAGGGAAAAACATTCCATAATTAAGAAAACCAATCAAGCAGTTAGCTTTCCTTAGGAATGCATGCATGTATAATAGTGATGGTCAAAATAGAAAATCTAAAATTGAACTAGTCAGTTAACTCCCACTGAACTAGTGTGTCTAAAATAGAAATTTCTCCAACACCCCCTCCCTGAACATCACTACGGAGTAAAAAATGAGTCCCGCCTACTAGGACATTTTAGGTACTCATGTACAATACAACTAATGAACATTGAATAAAAGTGAGGAAAGAGGGA
>SNQJ01S0008925.1:59190-96624 GCA_010110895.2 Picea sitchensis | reverse complement strand
CTGCTAGGAAACTATGTTATTCACTGCAAGACGATCCCGCAAAGTTTGAAACTTTTGTTCACTGAAAGTCTTCGTGAAGATATAGAAATATTTATGGATCTGATGAAGTCCTTTGATAACCTGTCTAGCCTTGTACCTATTGATCCTGTGGACCCACCTGCACCTGAAAATATTCCTTTTTAGTGGAAGTGGAACCAGATGCCAAGTTTGTTTTTGTAGGAGTGAGTCATACTCTTTCTGCAAGGCTTCTTTCCATAATGGATTTCCCACAACCCTATTGTAGTTTTGTGGATCAGTAGATTGAACCATACAGCAATGCATGGGCATCACAGGTTCTGAAGCTGAAAGTACATGAGAAGGCTCCTCATGCTGAGATCAAGTAATGCTCGAATCCAATGGATTTCCTGCAAGGTTGCCTGTTGCCTGAAGTGTGGTCCGTGCCTTCTTGGGAATCTGTTGAAGCTTCAGTGATGGATTCTTATCTGGTTGTACTACTTGCTTATTTCCATGTACATAATCTGAGTGCATGGAATCATCTCTGATGTCTGAAATTGATGGAAGAACAAGAATATATGCATGTTGCACTGGAGGTGCATGCAAATTAGTCTCTTTATGTGTAAGTAGAATAGAGGAGTCATCGTCAAAAAACTTAGTGAATTTATACAACCTTGACTTGTGAACCACATCACCAATTGCAATAATGGAATTGTCATGCATGTCAATTACTAAAAATGAATCTGATGTAAATTCAACCTTTTTACCTTTCTGAGTGATCTGATAAACTGATAGCAGATTCATAGAAAGATTTGGAACATGTAGAACATTATCAAAACTACCATTGTGGAGTTCCACTCTCCCTTCTCCTGCTATTACTACTGGAGTATCATCCCCCATGAGAATAGGGGGTCTTGAGCATGGACTCAAAGAAGATAAAACTTCCTCTTTCATTGACATATGATGGGATGCACTAGAATCTATAATCCATGAATCAGATGAGGAATTAATTGCAACCAGAGCATGCTGATTACCTTTCTTAGGAGCAAGATCTTCTTCCTTCTGCTTCTTGACTCCCTCTAGAATGGAGTTTCCAAGGTTGTTCCATTGAAGTGCCTGTGCCATAAGATCGATCTATTTCTTCATGCATGTGGATTCTTCATGATTCGGTTTATTGCAGTAAGTACAATGATTTCCCTTCTTCTTCTTGGAACCTAAAGAATCGTTGAAGGGTTTGGAATATCCCTCCTTCCCATTCTGTTTGGATGACCCTTTTCCATCATGCATGGTGAGTGCATGTGCTTTAGGATATTTCATGAGGCTCATCTGTATGAGTTTTGTCTGCTCTTGTGTAAGAGACTCAATGAACCAAGCCAACATAGGCATTTTCCAATTTGTTCCAAAAAGACATCCGCCATAATGGAAATTGGAGACATATACAGCGTATTCTGGTCCTAGCTTGGCCAAGATTGTTAGAATAAGTTGTTTCTCTTTTGTAGACTTATCAATACTACATTCACCTAAGCTTAATAGCAAAGATTTAAATTTAGTAAAAAAATCTTGTATATTATCAAAACTTTTAGGGTCTAAGGTATTCAACTCTACCTCAAGCATATGACCTCAGATCTCATCCTGCTTTCCAAAGAGTCCTTCCAAGGTGGTCCAGATCTCATTTGGAGTCTTTCATGCGGCAACATGAAACCACAAATCAGTGGAGATTAACTCAAGAAGTAGTCCTGTGGCCTCATCCTTACGGTTCATCCATCTCATCTTCTCAATCGTTGATGTAGGTTATGTTTCTGTCGCCATCGTCAAATTATATAGTCCTTTTCTTTTGAGTTGGAATGTCGCCTTGGGCTTCCAATCAAAATAATTGTATGGTGTGAGGATTAACACCAAGTTTGACTATATAATAGTTGTCATATCTATCTCTCCCACTATTTCTAATAACCCCTAAAAAGTTACTCTCAATTTGCAAGTGAAAAATTAAGAAATCACAGCAGAAAGAGCACTTTAAGTGAAAATTCGTATCAGTTTCAAGAGATGGTCTTGTGTCTTACTTTCTGAGCAAACAGTGAGGAGTCTCTCCAAACGGTTGAAAACCCACTTCCAAAATGGGCCGATTTACTTTCCAACTCGGTCGTTTCCTCCAAAACGTAATATTTTGGGGGCAATGAATGTAGAAAGGTACAACCACGGATTAGTATCAGTTTTAGGAGGCTATCTTGTGGCTTACTTTCTGAGCAAACGGTGAGGAATCTCACCAAATGGTTGAAAACCCACTTCCAAAATGGGCCGATTTACTTTCCCAATGAGTCGTTTCCTCCAAAACGTAATATTTTGGGAGGAATAAATGCTGAAAGGTATGACCATGGATTCAGCTCGCCAAAACCCCAATTTTCCTTATTCTTTGGCTTGTCTGGCTTGCTCCAAGCAGCATAGCTCTGATACCATGTCAGTTTTTCATGGAAACCTGCACAGGAGATCTAGCTAAAGAAAGTACAAACAAAACTTATCAAGAAAGGAAGAGAGATTCAATATGGAAGAATGAGAAAATATATTCACACTACTCCAATGAGTTGATAATTGATACATAGATCATGATCAATATGATACAATGAATGAGTGGAATACACTCATATATAGGGAAAAACATTCCATAATTAAGAAAATCATTCAAGTAGTTATCTTCCCTTAGGAATGCATGCATGCATAATAGTGATGGTAAAAATAGAAAGTCTAAAATAGAACTAGTCAGTTAACTCCCACTGAACTAGTGTGTCGAAAATAGAAATTTCTCCAACAAGTCTAAGTATCAATGGGTATGTATGTTAGTATCAATATTTGCAGTGTCAAATTGTGGCCTCAAAAGGCACTACAGGAAGTTCCATACCTCGATAAAAAAAATCACTAAAGTAGCACCACAACTATTATATTCTGCTCCGTATGCTTGCCTATTTTATTATGCGACTCCTCTCACTTCTTTGAAACATCCATTTCCAATGCCAAATATCATTTAGTATAATTTTATTTTTAATATAAAATCATTATGTTAGTTTTGATTTTATATTTTAAATAAAATTAAAAATAAGAAAAAATCCAATCATTATCTCACCTCACCCCACTCATTCTCTCACCTTACCTACCCATCCACCTCACCATTCCACTCTCATTTCCACTCTACGTTTATTCCATTTATCATAATTACTTTATATTTTAACTACCACTCCATTTATAAATGACATAGAAATTCTTGTGAGTTATTGGCATAAGAAAGATAACATGTCATTGAATCAAAAGTGCTGCAGGAACACCTGTAGCGACTGGTATTGAATTTAAAAAAAAAACAAAGAACACAATCACCAAATGTAAACGGAAAAATCTCCGAAGATATGCAGGTGTTGAGGCAACACATGCAATCAAGGATTAGAAATTGGTTGATTACTACTGTCAAAACTATATCTTTGATAGTTGCCATCAAATTCCATCAAATAACTTTAAACACCAAGTAATTGACAACAAGATTTCCAAGAGTACAACCCAAAACTATGATCAGATGCTTGACAGAGGCATTTCTTAAGTATTTCTCAGGGTTTTGTATTTTGGTGTTGGACGAATCAGGTAAATAGTAGCCATCAACAAGCAAGAAAATTCTAGTAACTAATCCTGAGAGGAATAAGTATAAGAAGGGAGGTATGACAACAAACAAAAAGACTCCTACAGGAAAAGACAGAGCTTCTGCAAAAAAAACACAGTAAAAAGAATAAGAAAGGCCCAAACCCTATGATCATATCTGAAGGGAATAATCTCATGAGAATACAAACTCATTCTCAAACCAAGTAGACAAGAAGGAATAGTTTGGATTTGATGGAAGAAGTAGCTACATCATTTTTTCAAGAAGAATTTGCAGTTTGAGAATTTCACCTTCAATGAAAATCCTAAAATTTGACTGAAAGATGATTGATAATGGAAGAACCTTTTTATTTCCTTGTATTTTAGGTACCATTCCTATTTTTTTTATGATGGCCTGTAACCTGGGCAAGGAAAGGCGTTAAAAATGTTCAAAACTGGTTTTTTGTATGGCACTATAGGAAGTTCTCGCAATCTCATACACTTGAAAATATTGGCACTACAAGAACACCTGTAGCAACTGATTTTGCAGAAAATATGACATGGATTAATATTTTCACAATGGAGAAAGGTTGTAAACAAGGTAAATACTTCATGGATCATTATATGGAGTAAGATACCCTTTTTGTGGATCTACAGTCTATCTTGGGATACGATGATTTTGTAGATCAGTCATCATTGTTGAGTTGTCAAAGTCCTGGTTCGAGTAGATCATTGAAGATCAAGAAGATCTTGGAAGGATAAAGAGGAAGATGCAGCGTAATCATCCAGGTGGAAATCAAGTCAACCAAGGAGATTTTCTATGCAAGGTTGTTGTCTTAATTATAGGATCTTTTTTGTAAAGTCATTTATTGTTTTGTATATCAATACATAGAGGCAGAAATTCTCCCTGAGCACTTGTAGGGATTAGTTTTAATGTGTCCCTGACTATCAGGTTGATCATGAATGCATGTAACCAATGTAAAACACTATATATTGGATGAAGTAGAAAAATAAAAGGAGGGGGATCCCTGTTTTGTCTTAAAGGTTCTAATTATAAGACTATTTTGATCCATCCTACCTATGTAAAGATTTCAGTTGTTAATAAATTCGATGCTTGGTGTGTATCTATCATCTTTGTTTATCACTTCTATTTCCTCATCTTGAACATATCATTACTGTTATATGCTCATATGATTGTAGGTATGTACTGAAAAGGTTTCTCTGTTCTGTATAGTGCAATATTTTCCACATGTGTGTTTGAGTCTTGTAAATCTTGTTCAAAAAAGATTTATGAGTGTAGGTTTATTCTTCTATTGGTCAAGTATATTAAAGAACAGATGCTCTTTGATGATTGTCAGTTTTGTTCCATTAATTCTCCTTAATCATATCTCATACTCTCTTTTTACTCAAACTGAGGTTTTATTTACCTGATCTATTGCACATAGGGAAGTGGTTTTCATAGCTCATTCATCAAGCTCCATTGAGATCAAGAAAGTGATTCCCCCACCCCTCTAAAAATATTTTCTTTAAACATTTTGAAACAAGGTGTGCTCGGCTTGACTCAATAGCAGTCTTGAGTCAAGTTCTAGCACTAACAATGTCGACATGTCACCCCCTACACTGCATATGGCAACAAATTACAAACTGGCAAGGCGAAGAAAAGGAATTTGACATCGGCTTGCCACATGGTATTTGATTCAAATTCAGTCAATGAATTATAAGTTATGAATAATTTTGAAATTCAATGTTCTTAAACATATTCAGATTTGGATGAGAGTACACTTGGCAAGGAACATGGGTGCATGCTTTCATAAAGTGAATTGATTATTGCATTTGAAAAATATTGTGGCATTGATCTTAAAATTAAGTTATAAAATGACCTGAAGTATTTGTCTTAAAAGTCCTAAAGTGTATAAAGTATAATCAATGTAATTCTTATAAGCCTTTTTTAAGTATGTCCAAATCAATGTAATATAAAGGGAAATGGAGTCTTGAAGAGGAAAATATGTTACATGAAGGATAATCTAGTCCAAACTATGTCAACTTGAGTCTATAATCTATTTGGAAAAAAGGAAAAAAAATATGTTGTTTATTGATTCGATTGAGTCATAATTGTAAATTTAAGTTAAAAGCATAGTCTAAAGAAAGGAGAGGGTTAAAAATGTGTCTTCAAAGGTAGGTTATCCCATCCACCTATGTAATGTAAGTCGGTCTTTAGATAACAACATCAGTTCCTCACCAACATAAGTCGATATCCAATCGACAACATTTAGTTGATTTTGTAAAAGTTTGGTTCCAATGAAAAGGTGTCCTTCTTTGAGTTGTCGAGTCAAATCATGATCATGCAAAATTGTAGTCAATTCCTCCTTCATGTAATATCAAATGTAGACTCCATATAAGCATATCCATGATCAAGAAGAAACAGAGCAGTAGAGAAACAAGTTTGATGAGCAACATAGAAGTAAAGAAGTGAAAGATTGAGCATTGATGATAAACATTTTGGCAACGGTTAAAGGAATTCAAGAAAGAGACATTATATTATAGACACATGCATAAGAGCTTAAAATAAAAGACAATGATACGAAAACATTTGATTTGATTGAATCCCTTGATAGAAGAGATGTAGAATAGTTACATGGGTTGTGACAAAGAAAGGAGAGGAATGGTAGGATTGAATGATGTAGCAGACCCTTGAAGATTCCATAAAACGATCCCCAAGGAGTGGAAGTTCATTGGATATTAAATAGAGTGTGCCTCGATGATTCTTCTAAGGAGTATACTTTGCAGTTGGTATCAGGAAACAATGGGTTCCCTTCAATTGACAGATAATGTTGAAAGCATGGAGATCAAGGAGTGAGATATATGATATGTATTCATTCAGGTGCATTGGAATCTAGTCAAAGTAAACTTTGTACTTGTGTATCTATTGATTAATTAGGTTGGTTTTCATTGATGTCAACCCTTGAAGAAAGTCCGATAGAAAATTTCGGTAACACAAAGGTTTGGGTAATGGACCCAAGTTTGTTTGATGGATAATGGTATGAGTTTTAATATATTTGGAGGAAATACTATTCTATATGGATAGTACATGTCATGACATTTCTAGTGGTATGTGGAATGTCATATAACTCCTCACGGTTAGAGAGTTATGGCCATGTGAAGTTGGAGAACCCTCATGAGTCATCTAGAAGCCCCAAAAGGTCAAAGTAGTCAACGTGTTTGCAAAAGAAATTATTTAAATAATAAAGTTAACGGAGAACCCCCTAAAATAAGGAAAGTGGGATGCTACATGAAAGTATAAATAAGATGCAAGGCTCTCTCATTTAATCACACTTGAACATATTGAATATATTTTGTTGTGTAAGGATTATTCCAAGTACTCATTGATACATATGAAGTTGTGAAAGTCTGAGGTAGCACGAAGGGTTGACAACGAAAGTTTCAGAATTATAGTGAATACTAAAAACCCTAATTTATGAGGTGTACATGGGATGACAGTGTATTAGGGTGCATACATACACGGGCTGACAATGTATTAGGGTGCGTACATACACGTGTTGGCAGTGTATTAGGGTGCGTACATGTGGGTAAATCCATGGAAACTTGAGAATATGAAGATGCATAGGTTCTAGATTATGATATCAAGCTCCCAGGAAGGTCTACAGTGCTCAGATACATCATATCTATCCATTGGTTCAAAAGGTATGTCCTATTTCTATGAATAGTTGGATTTTGATGTATGCATGAGAAATGGTTACAGAGATTTGAGGATTCTTCCTAGAGAGACTAGTGGCTGCATGGGATATTCTATATAAGTGAGATCTATAGAAATACAGTGTTGGTATATTTATCATTGATACTTCTTGTTAGAGTTGATGCATATCTTGTATTTCTTGGCATATGGCTAAGGTTTTTTGTGGTACATGGTTGAGAGCTTGTATTTGTGAAGTGGTTCATGTATTGAGAGGTTGAATATCAGAAAGGGTTTGATGACTAGATCATGTGAGGTTTATTATACTTGTTCATGATTACACACACCTATATGGCACATGACTAGAGAGAGATATATATGATTTGGGAAAAGTTTATGTATGAGGATGTATGCACAAGGTATAGTTACAGTCTGGATACAATGACATGTTGCAGATCTATGTGAAATAAGTTATAGAGGGTCAAAAGTTTTTAGAAGAAAGAAAAACCTATTTTTCAAAAGAAATACGCAGGATGCATAACAGTTTGGTCGTGTACATACGCGGTTTGCATAAAAGATAGGGTTCGTACATACGTGTGTTGCAGAACTACAGGTCACATATTTTTTGTATTTGGTCGATACATGTTCAGTTCAGGTACAGATTGATTGTAGGGTAGTTGTACAAGTTGGTTGCAGGTCAGTGGTACAGGTTGGTGCAGTTGTATAGTGGTACATCTCACAATGATAGTGTGGCAGTGGTTCCATTATTCTACTTCTACATCAGGGTGGTTGGACGTGGCAAGGAAAATTGGTTTTAGCCATCTTTTGGTTGTATCCGGAGAACATAGGCGGTTGTATCCTCCTTCTAGTTGTAGCTAGAGGATTGGGGAGTTGGATCTTCCCTCAGGTTGTAGCCTGAGAAACTAGGGGGTTGTAGCCTCCTTTTGGTTGTAGCCAGAAATTGGGGAGTTGGAGCTTCCTTCAGGTTGTTGCCTGAGAAACTAGGGGGTTGGAGCCTCCTTCTAGTTGTAGCTAGAAAACAAAGGAAGTTGGTGCTTCCAATGAATGTAATTCTTCAATCCATATAATAAAAATCATTCTGTGGTTTTCTCCCACTTTGTGTTTCCATGTAAAAACATGGTTGTACTGTGTATATGTATGATTGCTCATTTGTTCATTGTTTATTTACTCTGCAATTATTGGATGATAATGCTACAATGATATAACACTTGCATTATATGGTTAAAAGGGATTAAATTGCTCTATTACTGATTCACCCCCCCCCCTCTCAATAATCCAATAATTGGTAACAGAGAAGGTTCCTTCAGAAATCAGTTTAACCACTGAAAGGTAGATCATGGAGAGAAATAACATGTATAAAAATGGAATACCATAGTTTGATGGACAAAAGTATGCATTTTGGAGTAGAAGGATGAAAACATATATACAAGCACAGGGATTTGAAATTTGGCAATCAGTTGTAGATGGATACAAATAACCAACAATTTCGTCGACAAATGAAAGAGAAATAAAAATCTGTCAAAATAATTCCAAAGCCACAAATGCACTTCTGAATGGTCTTTGTGAATCAGTATTCACCAAAGTTATACATTGTAAATACGCAAAAGAGATTTGGGACAAACTTCAAAATATTTGTGAAGGAGATTCAAAAGTCAAAGCAACAAAGCTTCAAACTTACAGAGGTTGGTTCGAACAACTAAAGATGAAAGAAGATGAGAATATTACATCTTATTTCTTATGAGTCGATGAAACAGTAAATGAAATCATAGGATTGGGAGAAGAAATAAAAGAATCTATAATTGTTCAAAAGGTACTAAGATATCTTCCTATGAGATTTGACCCTAAGATATTAGCACTAGAAGAAAGAGCAGATCTAGACTCAATAAGAATGGATGAACTACATGGAATCTTCACAACATATGAAATGAGAACTAAACAGGAAAATCCAGATATAAAAGAAGCAGCTTTCAAGGAATCCAAAAGGTCAAAGAAAAAGGAAAAATAACATAGCAACATCAGTGACATATCGGAATATGATGAAGAAGTGTCCAACTTCGTCAAAAGATTGAACAAGGGAACCAACGACAGATATAGAGGTAAGTTTCCTTTGATTTGTTTTAATTGTGATGGTATTGGTCATTTTTCTAACAAATGTACTCATAAGAAAAATAAGAGGAATGATGAAGATTACTCAAATAGAAAACAAACATATAAAGGAAAAAGAATCACAAAGAAAGTTTTCCAGAAAAGCTTATGCACCAAATAAGACATCTCATCATTAGATGAAGATGAAGTCAGTGACAGTGAGACAGAAAGAGTTCTATTCATGGAAGTAGAAGACTCTGACAAAGAAGACATCGAAGAAGAATATGAAGAGGCAAAAGTTGACTACCGAGAATAATTATTGTGTGCCATAGAAGTTATAAAAAGAGAAAAGAATAAAAACAAGAAGCTACAAGCGGAACTAGACAAGAAAGAAGACACTCACGAACTAGAACAAATGATCACAAATTTGAAGGTTCAAATAGAAGAAGATAAAATAATTGAAGAAGCACTGAAAGAACAGCTAGAAGAAAGAGACAGGATCATTGGAAATTTGGAAGCAGAGATTGTCACATTAAGAAAGGATCTTCAAATTAAAAATATGTAGAACAAATCAAAAGCCCCATCATGACAAGTAGGGACTTGGATACAATCAGACAGAAAATGGATCAAGCTCCAAAACAACAGAACAAGAAACATATTCAAAAATCTATGCAAAAACAATCAAAGGGGATATGAAGACCTACAAAGAAGATTACAAGGACACTCCTCCACCAAGAAAATTCAGATTTCAGAATCAACGACCGACAGATAGGCCTCAGGAAGAAGAAGGATTTAGAAGAGAAAATCATTTCAGAAGATCTTCAACTCCCAGGTATCAAACTATCTTTTTTGGTTTATGTTATGCATGTAATAATTTTGGACATAAAGCTATGAATTGCAGAGCTAACAGCAGGAACATAAGAAACTTTGAAAGTCATACACAAAAGGGTTATCCAAGAAGGCCTAGTGAAACACAAAGAAGAAGTTACAATAGGTTTAAATTATTGAGCACTAAAGTGGAATGTTGCAAGTGTAACAACTTTGGACACATGGCGAAATATTGTAGAATGACAATTGTTCCTAGAGAACCACAACAAAACAACAAAAATCACAGACATGAACCTCAAAAGAGAAATGGATAAGAAAGCATAATCAATATAGCAATGAAGAATGCACACTCACTCTACAAGCTAAGCAGAAGAAAAGTGGTTGGTATGTTGACAGTGGTTGTTCGAATAACATGACAGGTGATAAAGACGAGTTTCTTACATTAAGAAAGGAAAGAGATGGATCAGTCTCCTTCAGAAATGATGATTCAGCTAAAATCATTGGAAAATGCATAGTCATAATTGGAAACAAGAATACCAAGGAAAAAATGTTATACTAGTAGAAGATATGAAACACAATCTTATTAGTGTGAGTCAAATGTGTGACCAAGATCATAAAGTTACTTTCAATTCACAAAATTGTGAGATAAGAAAAGAAGGTTCAGGAAAATTGATTGCGACAACTGCAAGAACTTTAAGAAACATATACGTACTAAGTGAAATTGGAAATGAAAAGTGTTGTCTAGGAAAGGAAGATGAAAGTTGGCTATGCCACAGAAGAATGGGTCACATACACTTTGATAACCTTGTCAAAATAAGCAAAAAGGAAGAAGTTAGAGAAATGCCCCAGATTACGAAACCAGCCAACACTTTATGCAAGCATTGTCAACAAGGAAAGCAAACAAAGACCAGGTTTAAATCAAAAGAATATTCAATGACAAGACCACTAGAAATTGTGCATACTGATCTAGTTGGACCAACTACAACAAAGGGTTTAAAAGGTGAGAAATACTTTATGTTATTAGTTGATGATTATATAAGAATGATTGTAGTTTTATTTCTCTTGAATAAGTTAGAAGCTTTTGAAAACTTCAAGGTCTACAAGGAAATGGTTGAAAATGAAATGGATTCAAAATTCAAATGTTTGAGATCTAATAATGGAGGATATTTCACTTCAAAGGAATTTATTTATAGACTGCTGCAGTAGGCATGGAATAAAAAGGAAATTCTTCGTTGCTAGGACACCTCAACAAAATGGAGTTGCTGAAAGAAAGAATAGGACATTACAAGAAATGGATCAAACAATGTTAATGGATTACAAATTGACAAATATTTTTTGGACACATGCAGTGCATACAACAGTTCACATTCAAAACAGAGTAATTCTCAGAAACACCACTGACAAAACTCCCTACAAGATATGGAAAGGAAGACCAACAAATGTGAAGCACTTCAGAGTATTTGGAAGAAAATGTTATATCAAAAGAGAAGATAAGTTTGAATCTCGTGTGGACAAAGGAGTACTTGTTGTTCACTCAAGTACAATGAAAGAATATAAGTGTTACAATCTGAGGTTGAACAAAGTTGTGGAAAGCATCAATGTAACAATTGATGAAACAGGTGGATGAGAATTAAAGGAAGAAGAAAATAAATCAATGGAACAACTTTATGAAGAAGAAGCAGAAGATGAAGAAGAAGTAGAAGGGGGAGATGAATAGGATCAGACAGAAGTAGAAGAGAAATTTCATCAAGTACCTCCAAAGACACCTAGAAAACAAGTACAGAAGAATCATACTTCAGATCAGATTATCGGAAACAAACATGTAAGAGTTGAGACTAGAAGAAGAATCTATTCACCAGAACAAACGCACCTAGCACTCTCATCTACGATTGAACCAAACATTTTTGAAGAGGCCAGCAAGGATGGATTTTGGAATAAATCCATGGATGAAGAATTGGATCAAATAGAGAAGAATGACATTTGGGAATTGGTTCCAAGACCAAAGAATAAGAATGTGATTGGAACGATTTCAAGCAAAACCAAAGGAATCACATGTATTAGCAGTGAAGAGGATTTTTAGATATCTCAAAGGAACAGAAGAGTTTGGATTATTCTATCCAAAAGGAAAGGATCTATCACATATTGCCTACACAGATGCAGATTGTGCAGGTTGCATTGATGACTGATGAAGCACCAGTGGAGAAACGTTCTACTTGGGTGAGTGTTTAGTATCATGGCTAAGCAAGAAACAATCATCAGTATCCTTATCTACAACCAAGGCAAAGTATATTGCAACAGTAGCATGTTGTACACAGGTTCTATGGATGAAACAAAATATGATAGATATACAGGTTGAGTATGATGATCCCATTTCAATCTATTGTGATAATAAAAGTGCCATCAGTATCTCAAAGAACCCTGTGATGCACTCCAAGATGAAGCACATTCCACTCAAGTATTACTTTCTACAGGAACATGTTGCAAAGAAGAACATCAAAGTCAAATATGTGGGCACAAAAGAACAAGTGCCAGACATATTTACAAAACCGCTTCCAAGGGAAGCATTTGAGTATCTTCGCCAGAGACTCAGAGTAATTTCTACTCCAAAATGAATGCTTTTGAATGCTTATATTATATGTATTAGATTTACACAAGGAAACACCGTAAAGAGGATAGTTTAGGTAGGGAGATCAATTTCAAGAAGATTTCATTCAGGGGGAGTATCCCCAAGTACATTTCAGTTAGGGGGAGCAGCCTCAGATGGAAAGATACCTTTTCCATTGATGAAAAAGGGGGAGAAATTTATCGGATGCAGAGCACAGAGGCATGGTTCTAGGGGGAGTGATGGTCACAGGGGGATCATGAGTGACATGACTTCAGTATTTCATCAGAGTGTTTCCATCAATGCCAAAGGGGGATATTGTTGATTAATTGGGTTGGTTTTCATTGATGTCAAACCTTGAAGAAAGTCTTGCAGAAAATTTTGGTAGCAAAAATGTTTGGGTAATGGAACCAAGTTTGTTCGATGGATAATGGTATGAGTTTTGATATATTTGTAGGAAATACTATTCTAAATGGATAGTACATGTCATTCCATTTTCGGTGGTATGTGGAACGTTACATAACTCCTCACTGTTAGAGAGTTATGGCCATGTGAAGTTGGAGAACCCTCATGAGTCATCTAGAAGCCCCAAAAGATCAAAGTAGTCAAAGTGTTTGCAAAAGAAATTATTTAAATAATAAAGTTAATGGAGAACTCCCTAAAATAAGGAAAGTGGGATGCTACATGAAAGTATAAAAAAGAGGCAAGGATCTCTCATTTAATAACACTTGAACATACTGAATATCTTTTGTTGTGTAAGGCTTACTGCAAGTACTCATTGATACATCTGAAGTTGCAAAAGTCTGAGGTAGCACGAAGGGTTGATGGTGAAAGTTTTGGAATTACATCAAATACTAAAAAACCCTAATTTATGAGGTGTACACGGGCTGACAGTGTATTAGGGTGCATACATACGCGGGTTGACAGTGTATTAGGGTGCGTACATACGTGATATGACAGTGTATTAGGGTGCGTACATGTGGGTATATCCATGGAAACTTGAGAAGATGAAGATGAAAAGGTTCTAGATTCTGATATTAAGATCCCAGGAAAGTCTACAACGCTCAGATACATCAAATCTATCCATTGGTTCAAAATTTATGTCTTATTTCTATGAATAGTTGGATTTTGATGTATGCATGAGAAATGGTTATGGAGATTTGAGGATTCTCCCTAGAGAGACTAGTGGTTGCATGGGATCTTCTGTATAATTCATATCTATAGAAATATAGTGTTGGTATATTTATCATTGATACTTCTTGTTAGAGTTGAGGAACATCTTGTATTTCTTGGAATATGGCTAAGGTTTTTTGTGGTACATGGTTGAGAGCTTGTATTTGTGAAGTGGTTGATGTATTGAGAGGTTGAATATCAGAAAGGGATTGATGATGAGATCATGTGAGGGTTATTATACTTGTTCATGATTACACACACCTATATGGAACATGACTAGAGACAGACATATATTCTTTGGGTAAAGGTTATGTATGAGGATGCATGCACAGGGTACAATTACAGTCTGGATACAGTGTCAGGTTGCAAATCTATGTGAAAAAAGTTGCAGAGGGCCAGAAGTTTTTAGAAGAAAGAAAAACATATTTTTCATAAGGCATACACAGGCTGCATAACAGTTTGGTCGCGTACATACGTTGGCTTCATAATAGATAGGGCACATACATATGCATGCTACAGAACTACAAGTCATGTATCTATTATATTTGGTTGATACATGTTCAGTTCATGTACAGATTGATTGTAGGGAAGTTGTATAGGTTGGATGCAGGTCAGTGGTATAGGTTGGTACAGTTGTATAGTGGTATATCTCACAATGATAGTTCAACATTGGTTCGATCATTCTACTTCTACGTCAGGGAGGTTGGACGAGGAAAGGACAGGTGGTTGTAGCCACCTTCCAGTTGTAGTCAGAGAACATAGGGGGTTGTAGCCTCCTTTTGGTTGTAGCCAAAGAATTGGAGAGTTGGAGCTTCCCTCAGGTTGTAGCCTGAGAAAATAGGGGGTTGTAGCCTCCTTCTGGTTGTAGCTAGAGAATTGGGGAGTTGGAGCTTCCTTCAGGTTGTAGCCTGAGAAACTAGGGGGTTGGAGCCTCCTTCTATTTGCAGCTAGAAAACAAAGCAATTCGGTGCTTCCAATTAATGTAATTCTTCAAGACATATAAGAAAAAGCATTATGTGGTTTTCTCCTACTTTGGTTTCCACGTAAAAACATTGTTTTACTGTGTATGTGTATGATTGCCCATTTGTTCATTGTTTAGTTACTCTGCAGTTATTGGATGATAATGCTACATTGATATAACACTTTCATTATATGGTTAAAAAGGATTAAATTTATCTATTACTGATTCACCCCCCCTCTCAGTAATCCATCAGTATCCTCCTATACAACCGATGACTTTTGGATTGTTTGGTGGCAGGATGTTGTTACGCAAATTACGTCCTTTATAATGGGGTAATGAAAGTAAATTTTCTCAATCCAATTGAAATGAAACAAGATTGTGAAAAGGAACTAGAGCATGTCGGCCAATGGTTATAGTCCATCACCTTTCATGAGAAATCACAAACCAATGTTCCTAAACCTTAAGCTTTACTAAAAGTTGATGAAGTTTGTCAACATTGGGATGCTCAATTGATATATTTCCTTCGCTAGCTTAAAACAGGAGAACGAGCGATAGAGGAAATTTTCAAGGCCCTATCCTAATAAGGAATATTTTGAAAATAAATCTAATGAAGATAATCAATGCATGGCTCATCAAGTAAGAGGATCTTGAGGAATAGTTCATCAATTATTATAGACTATTTTTTCATCTCAAGGTCCCATAGAAGAACATAGGGTGGCCATGTAAACTTGTCTTGATGTGGTCTCTTATTGAATTCTAAGGAACATGAAAGAATGCATGAGAAACTACTAAATTTGGATGCTCTTGTAGTGGCACTGATGGAGATGATTGAGGATGAGTTGTTGATATTGGTTGAATTTTTCTACAAATTTAATAAAGCACATAAAAAAAAATTGGGTCAAACCTACTCTAGGTATACAAAAATGCCATCAAAAAGCAATTATTAAGGTATTGTGTTAAAAAGGAATAATTAGGACCATATGTAAGCATAGGGACCTTAAAATAATTACAAATTGGAGATCAATTACATTGTTGAATATTTTCCCTTACAAATGTTGTCCAAAGCCTTGGACATGTGCATCAAGTAACTCTTACCTAAGATCATTTGTCCATAATAGAGGATTTTCATTAGAGGATGTTTCATTTTAAATAATGTGATAACACTGTCAGAGGGTCTTGAATGGAAAATGTGTCTCAAATTCATCAATATTGACTTTGAAAACAATTATGATAAGTTTGAGTGTCTCTTCATTTTGGCATGCTCAAGACCATAGGTTTTGCTAAATTCTCCCTCGATGCATATGATACATGCCTATCCATAGACAAATGTAAATCCAAGGATGTTGGGATTGTTAGGTCCCTCTAACAAAGTTTCCCATTGACCCTAAATATTTTTCATTTTTCTCACATAATAGATATCAACACAAATAGTGCATGACCAATTTGTATAACACTCATTCATCACTATTCTCTAGGACAAGTCTCCATGGAGAACATCATGCACCATGTCCAGATATTTTTGATACTTCGGGCTCCAAAATATGGTGGATAAGACTCAATGTCATAGACAAATCCTTTAGGACTTGCTTAATTGGTTAGTTGATTAGGGTTTTTATTGGATCCAACCATGTTAGATCTTCAATTTCCTTGGCATCCCCTTCACCTTTTAGGGTTCATCAACAAACATTTGGGATATGGTTATTTAACATATGGAAAAGAACATTGAGAAGTAGGGAATGCAGATTGTAGATTTGGTTTCCAAATTTTAGATATTTATAAATTCAAAGTAGCCACCCAAGTAATATTATTCCTATTATGTCCCATCTATTAATGCTTACCAATAGCTCAATAAATCTCTGTGTACCTTTCTCTAGGCCAATATAAAAGGGGGCAAAGTATTTCACAATTATTTTGCAACCATAGATACCAAGGAGGCATGGGTATTATTAAGACACGTATCCAAGACAAGGAACTTTGTCTAAACTTGGTTTTCAAAGGAAATAGGAAGGAAATGGAAGTTGGAAAGTGCTTTCAAGGAATTACATGCACTGAGGATGCCCCTAAGAAAGAATTTTTGGACAAGTATCACTTTGAAAACTCATTGTTAGTGTTAGAAAATGTGAAGGTGAAATTTGAACTTTTGTTTCTTATAGAGTACTTTGAAGGCTAGAAGGTGATTAAATCCAATGTTATTTGGTAAGACCGAGCTTTCGGGTCTAGTCTATCCTTGAATAGGAATTCCTTATGGTGGTCCATTATTCCATTTCATGAATGAAAATTTCTTATCAACTCAACATGGCTCTTAGCCTTGAGATATTTTAGAAGAGACATAACACATATTTGATGCCTTGAGTTGACATTGATTACCTTTCAAGGTGTTGAAATTCAAATTTCAACTAACCATTATTCTAGAAATGTCGGCATTTGATTGAATCGAAGAAATTATTATTCTCTCTTTTCATAAAGATAGACTTATGATCTTCTAAACCCTCATGGAAGGGTTGAAAATGAAACAAGGCTAAGGACATTAATAAGTACAAATCCATTGATGGTTATATCATAATCCTATCTTAGATGGCTAGTTGAATAAACTTTGGTGGCTCAAATCTAAGCAAATGACTAGGGTTTCTTGGTTGTAGTGTTTAGAAGCCTTTGGTTGAGCCCAAAAATGCATTTATTGTTCGATTGAGCCCAAAAAGGTATTTATTGTGTTGTCCCTCATTCTTGGGGGTTTGACACTTAGGAATAAGTTGATTCACCTTGGAATCCTTTAGTGTTTCCATTTTATGGTAGACCCAAAAATACCACACACCATTTTTGGTACTATGTATATGCTAAGTCCACTTAGGGTTGTATTGTTAAATTACGTGGCCAACTACTCCTTTCTTCCATATCCTAAAACAATTCTCTCTTTAGAGCACTAGGGTTTCAATAAATGAACATATGACATAGCATGTTCATTTGTGGGATATTAAAGAATACCCCTAATTTCACTAGGTATTGAAAAATACCCCCAAAATTGTTTTGGTGAACCCCCCTCCCAATACATATATCCAATTTAGAAACCCCCTATTTTTACTAGATATGTATGTATTCATTTTTTGTGTAATTTTAAATACCTCTTTTTATTTCTACCCTTAATACATAGACATGAAAAAACTCTTATAAGCTCGTAATCAAAAAAATAATAAAAAATGCAAACACGTTCTTCGACATCCTAACATAGGGATATGCCACTATAGTAAGATAGACTTGGGTTAAAGGGCTTGGTGTTATACTATGTTCACCTCTCTAGTATAATATATGTTCATGCATTGGCTAAGGAAGGGGTTTATGTATGTGGATATCTATTTGTAGACCAAGAAAGATGAGTTTCCTCAAGTCGTAACTCTTTGTGCCTTAGATCTTTGATATCGTGGACATTTTAAGAAAAATATATATCTATATATAAAGCTTTTCTTTGCATTAATATTTAAGTGATATACCCCATAACCTATTCATGTTTTCTAATCATTTAGACCAAAAGACACTCTCATTAGGTGATATGCAAGATATTGTGATACTAAGGCTCAATATGTCATAGAGAATTATTATTATCCTTTACATATAAATGAGTCCTTTATTCCTTGTACTCTATCATTGTATTATGTCTTTTCATATATTATGATTAAGGTTGAACATAGCACAAGGAAATTATTTTATCTTAGGGCTCAAACCCATATTTCCAATTAGAAAACCTACTTGGTTGGTTGATCTCAATAACATTGAGGTAACCATAATATTCTCCCTATGTAATGAAAAAATGAAAGTGTACACACATCCCCATAAGCATGTATGGAGGGATCATATATGTTGTCTAATGATATTGGCTTCCCTATCATTGTAAAAATTTAAAACCTTCATTCTCCCAATTGAAATCACCCATTCAAAAGAGACCTAAATAGTAAAAAAATAGGGTTTTCAAGAGAACCCTTGAACTAACAAACACTTATGCCTTTAAATATGGGATCAGGCTATGTGATTTTATGAATGCATAGAACTAACCTACAACAAATTAAATTATATAAAATTAGAGATAAACCCTACATAGATATGTAGATTTTAACCTTGTACAATTATTTAATGCAAACAAAATTTTAGTAAAAGAACATTAAAGATACAAAAGCAAATACACACATTACACAAATATTTTTCCCCTGGAAACCCAAACTGGGAAAACCAGCGTATTCTATATTCATTCATATCATAAATTGTTTACAATACAATATACATATAGGATCCAGCGACATCCAAAACCCTAACCCAATGACCTAGATTAGTCAACAACCCTAATTCCTTAACTGTAATAGAAAACCATCAGCAAAAAACCATGTGCTGAAAAACCTCCCAACAATGGACATGAAAATCGAGGTGACATGCAAAAAGAGGAAAATAGTATAACACATACCCAACATTCTCCCACTTGTTGTTTTCTTTGCATATAGGGGGTTATAGGGTTACATAGTCAACAATCCAGGCCAACAATGCCCATAGATCCTCTACACCAAGCGAACTTCTCAGTGCTCACAGATTCTATTAATGCATTTGCAACATTCTTCAAAGTTTCCACCTTCATCAACAACACTTTCTTTTCTTCAACCATGTCTCTCACAAAGTGATATTGAACATCAATATGCTTTGTCTTTGAATGATAAGTTAGGTTTTTCCCTAGAAAAATTGCACTATGATTGTCACAATCTATCCTTACAACTTGTTGTACTAACCCAATACCTCAACACAATCTTTCTAACCATGTTGCTTCCTTTCTTGCATGATTGGATTCCATGTATTTAACTTCTGTAGTTGAAAGTGCCACTACAGACTGTATTTTTCTCATCCAGTTGATTTCTCCTCCAAACAGGTTAAACACATACCCGCTTGTAGATCTCCTATGATCCAGATATTTAGCCCAGTCTACATCCAAAAAGCCATGTATATCCAACACTATGTCCAATCCTGCTCTTCCTTGGTAGCACAATCCATAGCTAGTAGTTCCATGCAAATACATAAAAACCCTCTTTATTGTTGTCCAATGCTTCTTCCCTGGTTTTGACATATACCTGCTCAAAACTCCCACTGCATGTGAAATTTCTGGTTTAGTATAGACCATTGCATACATCAAACTTCCAACCACACTCGCATAAGGAACATTAGACATGTCCTCCTCCTCTTCTTTTGTCTTGGGACATCGATCCGCAGATAACTTTATACCTATAGGAATAGGGTCCCTGACCGGTTTACATTCCTCCATATTAAACCTCTATAATATTGTGTCCACATATTTTCTCTGATTTAACCAGAGTTTCTTTTTTTTCCAATCTCTTTTAATTTCCATGCCCAAAATGAAATTTGCAAAACCAAGATCCTTAATGTCAAATTTAAAGGACAACTTAGTTTTCACATCCTAGATAATATCCTTGTTGTTTCCTATCAACAACATGTCATCCACATACAAGACCAAATAAATCAAATGATCACCAATTGATTTAAAATACACACATATATCCTCTTTGCTTCTTCTGAAGCCAAGTCCCAACATATGAGTATCAATTTTTTTATACCACATCCTTGGTGATTTTTTTAAACCATATAGGGACTTTTTCAACTTGCATACTAGCTCCTTCTTTCCCTTCACAACAAAGCCTTCTGGTTACTTCATATATATTTCTTCTTCCAAATCCCCATGTATGAATGTTTTCTTCACATCCATATGTTCTACTTAAAAATCAAATGCAGCAACAACATATAACATAAATATAATATAATTTAACTTGGCAACAAGAGAAAAAATATCACCAAAATCAATTCCCTCAACTTGGGAATAACCCTTTTCTACTAACTGAGCTTTATATTTCTCCACTTTTCCTTCTGCATTCAACTACTTTTTAAATACCCATTTGTTTCCAATGGGATTTCTTCTAATCAACAACTCCTTTACATACCAAGCCTCATTCTTATCCAAGGATACCATTTCTTCAACCATGGCCTTTCTCCAGAGTTTTTCATCCTCTCACTCCAGTGCTTCCCTAACAATTCTAGGATCATCATCAGTAATAGACAAAGAAAATTTTGAACAAAAATCAGGTGGAGTATACCTTTATGGTTTCCTTCTTTCTCGAATCGATCTCCCCAATACTGGAGTATGAGGATATTCTTATTCTGATTCTTGTTCTTCTGTAGAGTCTGATTCATCATCCTTTAAATCAAACTCTATTTTCTCTGGTTCTTCCTTGGTAAGACATGTTGTTTGATAACATTTTTTATTTCTCTAAATGTCATATCTCGTCTATACACAACCTTCTTAGTTTCTAGGTTTCAAATCTTATAACCTTTAAGACCATCTTTATACCCAATAAAGATACACTTTTCATCCTTCTTATCTAGCTTACTCATGTTTTCCTTTGGAACATCAACATACGCCTCACAACCAAATACCATGAGATGTGTGAGAGAAGGTTTCTTACGATTCCATACCTCTTGTGGATTCTTGTCATCCAATGCTAACGAGGGTGATCTGTTGACCAGGTAACATGCAGTACCCACTGCCTCTAACCATAATTCTTTCCCTAACCTGACACCACTGAGCATGCCACCTTTATTTTTCCATCAGCATCATGTTCATCCTTTCTGCAACTCCATTATGCTGAGGTGTATATGTAGTAGTATTATGCCTTGATATACTGCACTTCTTATAGAATTCTTCAAATTCATTCTCACAAAACTCTCTGCCATTATCTATCCTCATCACCTTAATTATTTTCTCTAATTGATTCTCAACAAGATCCTTAAACTCTTTAAACCTGTTAAAGACTTTAGTTTTCTTCCTGAAAAAACATATCCAAGTATTCCTTTAGAATTCATAAATAAATGAGACATAGTACACATATTTTCACAATGATGGAACCGACATAGGTCCAAACACATCACTTTGAACTAGCTGTAAAATTCCTTCTACCCTCATTGCACCAGAGGGGAATCTTACCCAATTATGCTTTCCATATACAAAATGTTCACAGAAATCAAAATCCAGAGAGAAGTTAGACATACCTTCAACCATACCTTTATCGTGTAGTAGTCGAAGACACTTCTTTCCGATATGCCCCAGTCTTTAATGCTACAACATAACCTTTTCTCCAGATATTGTAGGAGTTCTTTCTTATTCAACTCCAATATCATAAACAATGGAGCTATTACACCCATCACTAATAGTGATTCCTTGTAGCTTATACAAAGTTCCAAACTGAACTCCCTTTAGCAACAACATTTCTCCTCAAACCATTCTACAGGTTTCCTTTTCAAAAAATTCTTTTACCCATGCATCATCCATTTTTCTTATAGAAATCAAATTTCTGGCCAATTCTAGGATGTCCAGAACACCAGGTAGTGTTCTAATCCTTTCATCTATGAGCCTCAACTTGAATTTTCCTCATCCTATGATTTTGGTTTTCGATTCATCACCTAGGAAAAAATTAGCTCCATCATACCTTTCATATTCACAGAACCACTCCCTGTGGGGAATCATATGAAGGGATGCACCTGAGTCAACCAACCATGCCTCATGATATGCATGTGTGCTTGATGAAGCCAAGTAGGCATCCCCTCCTTCTTCCTTAGAGGTTTTTTCTTCTGTAGAATGAGCTTCTTCAGATCCCTTCTTTTTCTCAACTTTGGATCTACACTACTTATTGTAGTGCCCTTGTTTTCCACATCTCCAGCATAGCTTTACAAACTTTTTGGGAGATTTAGATCTACCCTTAGACTTTGATCTCTCACTTGAGGACTTAGATATATTTATTTCCTGGGAGTGTCCTCTTACAAATAATGAATCTGTGCTTTGTCCTTCCATTTTTTTCCATATCATCTCCTCTGAAAACAAGCATGAGACCACTTCATCAAAATTCAAGGCAGTTGTATTACTACCTATGGTTACAACTAGACTATCCCACCAGTCTGGTAAAAATCATAGTATACTAGTACACTTATCTTCATCTGAAATTTTAATCTCAACAGATACTAACTTACTTACCATAGTATTGAAGGTCAAATTCTCTACCACGGAGTCTCCATATCTCATCCTCAGGTTATACAACTTCTTTCTCAGGAATAGTTTATTTACTATAGACTTAGACTGATACAACTTCCCCAACTTATCCCATAAATCCTTGGTTGTAGCTTCCTCCGACATCTTCAGTGTTGGAGTTACTTCACACACACCTAGGATTTATTTTTCATAATATTTTCCTTGTTTATTAGTCATAATTAGCCATTATATAGTCTCCTATAATTTAGGGGAGAATATTCCACCTAGAGAATATTCTCTTTCAGTTGATACTTCAGTTTGACTAGTTGAGTTGAGTTTAGATGTTGCATTGGTTTTGTCACCATGCAACATTGGGATTGTCACCATGCTAATTCAACCTTGCCTTGGTATCATCAGCAGAGTGGTGCATTATCCTTGATTCCCTAAGTTAACTCCTCACTACTCTTTGTTCAATCAGTTAACTGAAGACTAGTTGACTAGTTAACTCAACTAGGTGGTAGTTCACTCCCGTCACTGCCTGAGAGACTAGACTAGGTGGAAGTTCACTCCCATAACTATTGGTTTGTCTCCAGATTACTCTAGACCACCACTATGGTGCATTGGTTCACCTCCAGTGTGAACTCATTGAGTTATACAGAGTATATCATGTATAAATTATTCATTATTCAAAACGGTTAAGGAGAATTCTTCCATTCTTTCTCTCCTTCTTCTTCTTTCTCAAATTCTCTCTAAAAATGTGTGTATTATTATTTATATATATCTATTATATGTAGTGTCAACACATTTACATGGTATCCGAGCTGACAGACTGCTAAGCAAAAGCTACACCAAATTATTTTTTATAGGTACTGAAGATTGAAGAACGCAAAAAACATGGAATTTATGTTTTACTCAATGATAATACTTCTCACGTCTCATAACTATTTGAAGTGGAAGCCAAAAATTCTACTTATTCTTAGAAGTAGATCCTTATACCAAATAACCATGGCAATGGAAGTAGAGCCTGATTCCGCCGATGAGAAAAGTGACTTTCTCAATAGACAAGATATGGCCATAGGATTTATCTTCTTGTCTATTTCTCTAGAAATTCTCCACCAAGTATATGATGACTCACAAGAATCAACTCTAGATTAATTATGGACCATATTGGAGGTTCTATTCGGGAGTAAATAATATTGTGAAGATTTCATGCAGGAGGTTGAACAGATAGAGCCAGAAAAGAAGCCATCGGAAGATCAAGCCTCTTATTCTGAAGAGTCTTCTACACAAGTATTTGCACGCATTTGTATCCCATTAATTGAAGATGATGTCTACTCCATTTCATATTTTTTTTTTGAATTTCATGTGGAAGATATATGGCATGCATGTTAGGGGTCACATGCAGACACTTTTCCATGCACAATGCATGCATCTTAAGAGACAAAAAGGGAGCCACACACATTTGACTCAATTATGATATTTTCTGATAATAATTTGCAGAAACAAATTGGATATTTGAATTCCTCTTGAAAAAATATCCAATTTCAAAAACAAATCGTCTGAAACGGAGTCTGGAAAGTGAAGTTATGATCTTTTTAAAATCAACAAAATTTCAGCGTTTTTTCGGAAACAGCCGCATGGTTTTCAAAATTTCATCCAAACTTTATTTGGATTTTATTCATTATAAGAAGATAAAGTGGATATGTGTGGAAATATAAATGATTCATCTACTTCATCAAATCCATGGAGACATCTACATATTCAACAAAATCTTCAACGAGCACAAACTTGCACAGTTGCGAGTTCTTCTTGGAGTGAAGGACACGGTTTCTTAACAACTGCTTTTTGTTCCTTCTCAATTTTAATTTTTTTATGCATTGTAATTTGAGGGAGGGTTTTTCTGATGAGTTTTTCCCTCTTTCCTCATTTATTTCAATGTATCTTTTGTATTTGGGTACCTAACATGGCCTTGTTGTTGGGACCCATTCTTTATTTTCACCATAGTGATGTTCACGGGGGGTGTTGGAGTTACTTCACACACACCTAGAATTTATTTTTCCTAAGGTTTTTCCTTGTTTATTAGTCATAATTAGTCATTATCTAGTCTCCTATATTTTAGGGGAGAATATTCTCTTTCAGTTGACACTTCAATTTGACTAGTTGAGTTGAGTTTAGATGTTGCATTGGTTTTGTCACCATGCAACGTTGGGATCATCACCATGCTAATGCACACTTCCCTTGGGATCATCACCAGACTGGTGCATTACCCTTNNNTAGGTGGCAGTTCACTCTCGTAACTGTTGGTGTGTGTCCAGATCACTCTAGACCACCACTATGGCTCATTAGTTACTCATGTATCCTGCTGAGTGTGGAAATGGTTAATAAGAAGTCTTTCATTCTTTCTCTCCTTCTTCTTCTTTCTCCAATTTTCTCTGCAAATGTGTGTATTATTGTTTAGCTAGATCTATTCTGTGCAGGTTCAACACATTTACATTCAGTAATATTGAATCTAAGAGACACAGTCAGATTGTGCTCTTCGCCTTTCGATCCAACTTTTTCTAGTCATCTGTTGAATTTCTTGTAGGTGCAGTACCTAGATCCACCGTCATCCATTGATCTATGTCCACCAACAAATCTTCCATCTTGAGCTTCCACAACTTAAAACTTTTCCCATTAAACTTCTCAATCTCCATTTTCAAACTACTCACCATTTCTCTTCACCTGAAGAATCAATACCACAAATCTCCCACTGTAGCAAGGCTTATCATAGTACTGAGCCAAACCCTTGACCAAAAAGGCATCCCCCTAAAGCCAATAATTTCTCTGATACCAAATGTAGATTTTAACCTTGTACAATTATTTACTGCAAACAGATTTTCAGTAAAAGAATAAAAAAAATAGAATGGAAAATACACACATTACGCAGAGATGTTTCCCCTGGAAACCTAAACCGATAAAACCAACATATTCTATATTCATTCATATCATACATTGTTTAAAATACAATATACATAGAGGAGCTAGCGACATCCAAAAACCTAACCCAATGACCTGAATTAGCCAACAATGTTGGGTATGTGTTATATTCATTGCATGACTAGATCAAGTGTCTTCTACATTGTTTCGGACACGCAAGGGGGTTTAAGGGGGGTTGCAGGGGGGAGATATCCCCCCTGTGCAAGGGTTTGGGGGCAGCTCCCTCAAAAAAAAAATTTCCTTTGGAAACGTGTTGCATTTTTGCCTCACTTTTTGTGTCACCTCAATTTTTGTGTCCATTGTTGGGTGGTTTTTAGGCACATGGTTTTTGCCGATGGTTTTCTATTTCTAGTTAAGGAATTAGGGTTGTTGAATAATCCAAGTCATTGGTTTAGGTTTTTGTATGCCACTGGATCTTATATGTATATTGTATTGTAAATAATGTATCACTATGAATGAATATAGAATCCGTTGGTTTTCCTGTTTTGGGTTTCCAGGGGAAAAATCTTTGTGTAATGTGTGTATTTTCCATTGTATCTTTTATGTTCTTTTATTGAAAATATGTTTGCAATAAAATATTGTACAAGGTTAAAATATACAAACAACCCTAATTCTTTAACTGGAAATAGAAAACCATCGGAGAAAAACCATGTGTCGAAAGACGTCCCAACAATGGACACAAAAATCACAGTGGCACAAAAAACAAGGCAAAATGCGACATGTCTCTCGAAGAATTTTTATTTTTTCGTGCAAAGAATATAACACATACCCAACATGATAAATATAAATAAAATGCAGGGTTATGACAATTGATACATATAGAGATATGCAACATAGGGGCTCTAGTTATCGATCTCATTTTCCATACAAAGGATTTGGACGATATCAACAAGGGGTGAAGGTATGACCTCACTATCAATTTCTACTTTCAAAATAGAGTTTCACCATTGTTGATTATGCATTGATTTCTCGCCCAAAAAGGCATTTTCTAATACCTATAACACCTATGCAATACCTATGAATCCCCTTTCCCTATGCACCACACCCCCCTCCCCCACATTCCAATAACTATAAACCTACTTCAATTACCCCCCTAATATGAAACAATATATTGACTCATTTTTTCACAATTTTAAAACCCTCTTTATGAATGAATGTGATAGGATATTTCTCAACAAGTGAATCCCTTTTTCTTAGGAAACAAGATTCCCCGGGTCGTTGGGTTTTGCACAACCTGCCAACAAATAAGAATTGGAGTGCCTCATTTGGAAGAAATGAAATGATGACATGTTTAATAAGGCACAATATATTAACGACTTTTTTTGTCAAGATGATACTCTAATTTGTAGCATGCAGAATACAAATGTTGAGTTCAATATGGTGCACTTCTGCCAACTTATGGAGGATTGGGTGTAAGGGGGGTGATCTCTACTTTATTTGAAAAGAGTGACTTGATGAATCTCTAAGTCATTTGTTTTGTTCTAGGAAATCCTTGAGGTTGAAGGAAGGTAATTAATCATAATTATCAAGTTCCCTGTGAGAGGAGAGAATGTTGCCACAACTAACCCCCTCCATCACAAAACCAAAATGATAACTTTCTATGACTTGTCTTTATCAATATTTAAACAAAAAATACTATAGAGAATTTTGAGTAGGGTAATGAAAGATAGACGCCTACAATCCTAGATCCAAACACAACCAATGATGGTTGGAGACCACCCGCAAGGGCAATGATGACCCCCCACATGAAATGAGCCTCATCTCATTGGTTAAGTAAGTTATGTTTGTGTTCATGGGTGAAATTGACACACCATCAACTGGAAGGTCAAATCTAGACTGGGGTTGTGTAAATAACCCAAGCCGTTTGGAATGAAATGACCTGATAGGTTTAATGGCTCTGTTGGCCAACTAAAGTCCTAAAAATAATAAAATAAAATAAACTAATCTATAAAGCTATGATAATAATAATATAATTTTAATAATTTACAAGTGTTGAAATAGAAACATGAATATGTGCATATGATTATAAACAGTATATGTACAATCTACAAGATTTACTGGATATCTTGCAAAATGGATGTTTTTGAAAGTGTTTATAAAAGAGATAAAGAAAGCACATACATTTTTATTTTTTACAGTTGAATATTTAAAAGTCTAAAACTAATTAATTCTAAACAAATATAATTGAAATATAGATAAACGGTCAAAGCTAATTCAGGTTGTTCTTATTTCACTAATAAATAACTTAACTAAATAACAAGTAAACTAACCTGTAACTAATCGACTAAACTGAATTTATCTCCCTGTGCAATTCAAGCTCCTAATTGTCCTACGTATGAGGGAAACTTGTAACAGAATAGAGCTAATACTACTAGAACAAACTCAAGGATTCATTGGAGCGAGAATATAACAATAGAATGATAAATATACATATCTAGTGATCTTATAATAATGGACACTTATAAACAGAGGAAACTCAATACAAAGCATTCATGTAATCCATCATTCAATATCTAGCATAAATCAACAATAATTAAATGGAAAATTGATCAAAGATGTAATAAGGAACAACAAATTACAAACATAATTAAATTACTTAATAATATGAAATACCATACGATAACCAGACTAAAGTTGCATCAAATGTAATAACATTTCATAATATGGAGGCAAAAAACATAATGGGGTAAGCGTCACATAGGTCTAAAGACAAATGATGAAAAACTTCTCCATATCAGTTTTAAAAATCATATGTCCATAATGTATCCCATCCAAATATGTCCTCACTACTAAGAGTGACCAATATTTAAACTAGCTTAGGATTCACATACTCTTATCTTGCAAGATAGAGTGCAATCACCAAAAAATAGATAGTATTACAAAAATAGTGAAACTAGAAACCACTCTTGTATGAGTTGGTTTGTAAAAATAATAACAAAGTTTTTTCAACATAAAAGAAAGAAACTACTGATTAATAGAACATATGATACAATATTTTTTCTCCATGTAATCAACATCATAATCATCAATTTCCTGTAAATAGAAAAACAAATTTGATATTCAGAAAATAATGCTAACTAATATTCAGAAACAGACTGGCTACATAATCATAGATTATGTAGCTTGTCTTATTATTAACAAACAAAATCAAAATTAAATATCCCTATTTTTATTTTTCATAACAAAATGAAAATAAAATCAAACAAAATCATTTTTACCATTAGAAATTAGCAAATGAAGGATCCAACAGTTTCAAATTTATGATGGCTTTGAAGTTGGTTTTATTTTTTATGATTATATTACCAGATCTCTTGGGTCTTTTATTTGCTCGCTCTGCACATGCTTTCAACTCTTGGTTTTCTTGTTCAAGTAAAGAATTGTGAGATGCCAAACATTTTACTTGTTCCTGCAACAATGGAATGTCCCTGTAATAACGTTCTATCCAATCTAAGCAAGTGTCACAATGCACTGGTGCTATAGCGAACCGACGTGGAATGTATTTAGCAACAGGTTTTTCCTATTTCCCCATGGCTTGTTTCAAGTCAAGGCTAATGCCAAAAAAACCTTATTTTCCTTTGAGACACAGAGCTAATCTAGAGACAAAGTCATACTATTCATCTTGACCAATAGTTTTGTTCCCGAGACATTCTTTTTCTATATCTTCCTGAGCAAGGAAATCATTTATCTCTTGATCTGAACGGTGATCATTGACCTTGATTGTAAAGATCAATATCAAATGATCCTTTTTTTTATTCTTTAAACTTATAGATATCAATCGACCAAACCTCTTATTCATGGAATTCAAATCTGAGGTTTTTTTTTTCTTACCCTTGCGAAATTTCCTTACATTTGGTTTATCATTATGATTCCGATTAGGTTCATTTGCAAGCATAGAGGGAACTTTTCCTTTTAATTCGTCTACTACCTGTTCCAATGATTTCCTGGACAAGAACATACATCATGATTTCTTAACCAGGGGGGTTTTCAAAACAATAGACACAGATTCATTAATTTAACAACCATCAAGTGAATTAAAACCCTGAATTTTGGTCACGGGAATATCAAAACTGGGGTTTACATCTAAAGGTGGGTTCACTGTATTGTCGATCTCGGAAAAACCATTTTGGCTTAGGAAACTCTCCCAATTTTCCCCGATTTGTGATAGGTGTGATAGCAGTACGATTTTAACAAGCCTGTGATGAAAAATACTCGACAGAGAGTCCATGCTCTGTCGCTTATAGCATTTTGACATTTTATATAGGCTCATTAACAAGTAGAACATCATGTTCAACTCAAACCCTATGAATAATATGAGCAGTCATATATGGTATATAAAGACCAAACCATACCATCCTTCGCATGTTATAAATTGCTTCAAAATAAAAATAAGGTCGTGCCATCTAGTTTTAAGGAGGTTAATAGGAATACCTTTAGGGCAGTAGATAGACTCGCGAGAGACCATGAACAGGTTCCATGGAACATCCTCTATTTTGGCATTTTTAAACCACTTTTCACCTGCCTGTGGGAGTTTTGTTGCTTGGGCGAAAGATTCTTCTGTGACCTCCAATTTCACATCCCTGACCTTGGCCCTAAACCCATCAAATGTCTGTGCAAAGGCTTGTGCGACCGCAAGGTTGTAACCATCGAATTTCCTGAGGAAGATATCCCAACTATGAGCCTTCAAATCATCGATGGAATCATCGTGGGAAAGAAGAGCTTGAATATCCATTTGGTTTGATTCAAACCACAGGGGCCATGGCCACAATGAAAAGGACACAAAAGATATCACAGGGGGGAGACTTGGGCTTCCAATAAACGAGTAGTAGAGAGAGGTCTGTGCAAACTAAAATGGCCCGAAAACTACAAAGTTTGGAGACTGTCATATCTTGATAAAATGAGTCTGAGAAAATGAAAAAACCATAGGGCATGCAGAACTATGAACCACTACCCATAATGAATATCAAACCCTCCACCAGTATCAAACGCCAATTCGAATAATGAATGGTTTCATTAATGCACAGGACAACAGGGTGAGGTAAAGTCATGGGTACATCAAACCTGTACCAAGCAACATGAATGTTGATATGATTGTTGAGAGCATGAAACCCATATCGAATGTTAATCCAATGTTTGTGCATTCATACATTTCACAAATTAAAACCAACGATCAACCATAGAACCAATTAAGTCATGATACCCATAATACATAAAAATTGTGATAGTGAATTAATCAATGAGTTTGTAAAACTTGAAGCTTAGCAACATATGGATTCCTTCAAAGTGAAATTTCTTAGGTGGAAATATAACTACAGAACCCAAACCAATTTTTTATTTAAATTCATGCTTACAGTCATGAATTTTAAAACAAAACAAATGAAAAACTCAATAAGATAAGTTTAACCCAATCATCGCCTTGAAACGCAAAAACATGAATGTTTATAAATTTAAGGAGGTGGCAACTATAGAAAGATATAATCTCTTTGTGGTGATTTTAATTGTGATAAAAATTGGCAGAATGGTTGGCTGCCAACAATGGCAACATACTGGGCGAAGCAGTTATCTTTGTATCACCAGAAAATTTATGTCAGGGGGTCAGATGAAATAAATTTTTAGAAACAGTCAACAACAGATCAAGCACTCCAATCATAACTCAGAAAATAAAGCAGTTCAATATCAGATGTATTTCTGTTCAAAAATGTAATTTGGTATCTAATTTAGATTACGAGTGTAGCGATGTTTATACAGATCACTTCAATACTGTTGACAGGGCCACTACTGCCAGTAGGCGTCCATAGTCTCGGCAGGGATGTCATTTAACCCACTCTAGTACCTATATCCTATTCAAGAGTCATCCATTCATGATAAAAACATATTCATTCTTGATCATATCAAAAGACATACCTCAGAATCTTCTTAAACCCGACATTGCTTCACTGCCAGCTGGCCTATTTAGTACCCCGGCGAAGTTGCCTTGGTATCATGAGTGCATTTACCTGCTCCCAGCAGACCTGTTCAGTGTCCTGGTGGGTTTACACACACTTCCCACACATTGTAGTGCTTCCAACTCTCTAAAATTGGTTTATAAATTTCACGAAACTTCAAGATATTTAAGAGAGCGGGGTGATACTGAAAATCTCACGGATTGGTAATGAAAAGTTTGATCATTTACAAATTATTTTTCTGTTTTGATGACTTTCATCATGATTTGGAAAGTTATATTTTTGTTAAGAAATCCTCTCTGGGATGGGGAAGCACACTGAGTTTTTCTCATTAAAACAGGGGCAGCATTATAAGTTTGTTAAGGATAATTGTGTCTTCCTGTTATTTTAATGAGAAACTAGGAACATTGTTTGAACAAAAACTTACTTCCATTGATCTGAGTTTTAGCATTTACTGCTCACATGCTTGAGATGTTATCAACTATTGCTAATGAATAAGAATTATGATTGCCTTCAATAGATGAAATGGTGATTTAGACATAATTATTTAGAAAAAAAATCAAAATCAAGCAAAATTGATGCAGGAGCATCGACAGCGAGCACACGTGGCGGGACAAATCAGTGCCTGGGGATCATTTTGGAATCTAAAACATTGGGAGTTATTGCGAATCTTTTGGAGCTGATTGGAAAAATGGAAGAACATCAAGTTCTTGGAAGTTGATGATCATGAGGGATCTGGGAGTTTCACTCCTAGCCTTGAATGTAACCAAACTTAGGTAGTAGTTAGGTTTTCATTTTTGAGTAGACGAGTAGTAAGGGGGAACCCTAAGATCCCTCTGAGATAAATAGAGGTTTTGTATGCCCAAATGAGGCTATTGTGAGTTAGTAGTAGATTTCTAAGTTTTTAGTTGTTGTTTGATTAAAGTTGTAGCCATTTTTATTTTGAATGAATATAATAGAGGAAAATTGATCCAATGTGTGGATGTTGTTATTGCTTGCAAATTTCCTGTTATTGTTGTTTCCATAAATGAATGTATGAAACTGTGATATGTTAGTATAATTTTCAATTGTTTCTCTCAAGAGATTTTCGAGTGCAAGGAGTGCACATAGTCTGCAAGGAGTGCATTGATAGAGGTGAGTTAGCCTCAGAGAAGCTCACGAAAGATACCATTGAATCTTCACCAATGGAAGTGCAAGGAGTGCACAAGAAGAACTTTGTGTTGGGTTAAGAGAGAGAGAGAGAGAGTTACTGAACACTCTATAAGGAGGAGCTCTGCAAGGTGTGCATCAAGCAAAAGGAGAACGCCAGGAGGGCGAGACAAATTTCTTTTCAAGAAATCCTTCAGATCCAAGTTTATAGAAATCCCTGAAATGCAAGGAATGCGCAGGAAGTTGAAATCTTCACGAAGATCAAGCTCAGGAGAGATAGCACTTTTTAGAAGTGTAGTCGAGGTCCAAGAGATGGAATCACAAGAGGCACAAAGGTTGAGACCTTTGGATACTTAGAAGATATTCTAAGTCAGAAGAAGTCATAAGCTCAGGAGAGATAACACTTTTTAGAAGTGTAGTCGAGGTCCAAGAGACAGACATGCAGGAGGCACAAAGGTTGATACCTTTGGATACTTCAAAAATATTCTAAGTTAGAGGAATTCGGAAGCTCGGGAGGGAGAGAAACAATGGTCATTGGATCACCGATTCATAGGGCCAACAATCGTCCGATCAATTTAAGGTACGTGAGCCTTAGCATTTTTTACACGCAAGAGAGGGAACTTGCCAAAGTTCTGAAGTCCCAAAGTAATTTGGGACCGTCTGATCGTTTGAAGATCTCAATCGTCCAATCGTCCAAAGTAAACCTCAAGCACAGGATTGTCCAAAGTAGATATGAACCATCAAATATGAATAACAGGTGGTGCAAAACTACGGATCCTGGGTAAATACCCAAAGTAAACATCAATCGTTTGATCTAGAGGGAAAGTTTCATAAATCCATGGAACTTCGGGTAAAGACCCAAAGTAAATATCAACCGTATGATTCGGGATAAATAGATCTGAATCGTTGTTTTGGAAGAGGTAGATCTCAACCGTTAGTCCAGAAGCACCGTCAAGATCATAATATCGATGGTCACGCTCGATTGCAGGGCCAGAAAGTGTCTGGACGCTAAAATTTTGAGGGCGGGCCACAATCTAAACCATAGTACCGGTGAAGAGGTACGTGTAAACTAGAGGTAAATTGCGGGGAGAAAAACGGTTAATCCCAAACCACTCTTGGGCGATCTCGCAATCATGTGTTTATGCAAGGACCTAGCTTGAGGTCACATGCGACAAGGGGCTAACAAGAAAAGATATGGTACCTTAAAACCAAGAGTTCAGTAGTTGTGGAAAGAGATCGTGGGTGCCATAGAACTTGCACTAGAGGACTGAGAGGACCTGTGTTAATTCGCAAGTGAGACCATTAAGGTCTCAGAGAGCCAATTCAGCTCAGAGTTGAAGATACTTGACCAGGAGGTCACGTAGCCCTTAGGATAGAAGGGGGGAGTTGCATCAAAAATGAAAAGAACCAAAATAAAAAACAAAAAAGAAAATAAAAAAATATTTACAAAAGGGAAAACATGATTTACTCAGGTGAAGTGATTTTTAAGAGAGACTAAAAGAAAATAGAAAACACCTTATTAAGTGAAGTCCTACTAGTGGCACCTTGGGTCGGGGTTGAATCGACAGTTCAAATTTACTTGTCTCTTTACTTTCCATTTAAAATTTGCATGATGATACTACGTTCTTGAAAAGAAATATTCAACGAAAAGCAGAGAGAAAAATATTTAAAGTGGACTTCCTTGACAACATTCATATTATGGTTCCCTTGGTGTGCCCACTTGTGCTCATAACTGCATCATTACAAAGAGAAACAATGAGAAATAAAACTAAAGGAAACCTAATCCTAAACCTACTCTAACTTCTAAATAGATCAAAATGCTAAGTAAAATCATATTTCCAGTGCAGCCACAAGAACATCTTCAATCCTGCAAGGCATAGAAAGTCGAAAATCAGAATAAAAGAAGGTAGTATTTGCATATACAAAAGAAATATTTCATGCTTACCTCCTATATATTCATTTAAAAACAAGGCAAGCACAACATTACCATTTTTTTGAAACTTCATTATATATGAATCCTCCAGCCATTCTGCAATCTTGTCGTGATATGGGTCATAATGGCATGGAAGAGTGTAAGTAAGTTTGGAAGGCTTGTCAATATTATGGGGATTTGACATAACCATTAGCCAAAGCCGAAGTGCCCCATCCTCCTGGCAATTCTCCAAGTGTTCATTTATTCCTTCATATGGAGAATATAAAAGAAGTATGTCATGCTTACTTCCTAGATATTCATTTAAAAATAAAATGAGCATGACCTTACCATTCTTTTGAAACTTCTTGATATAAGAATCCTCCATCCATTCTAAAATCGTTTCATTAGGATGCAAACTATGACTTTGATGAAATGGATATATCAATGGGGAACACATCATAAGAGGATTCATGACATCAATTAGATCATTGGTTTGAGCGCTTCCTTTGATGAGATAGATCGTTTCAAAATATGAAGCATAAACATTAAAATTTGAACTAACCAAAGAAATAATATGCAATGTAGAATGCTTGATCTCCATAAGAAAGAGTGCATTGTATTTTTCAAAAATAAATCATGTAAAATCATCTTGCAACATGTCTGATCAAAAAATGGAAGGAATAATAAACAATTGTCTTATTTATATGCTTAAAGTTGTTTAAAGATTTCATCTATTAATTAATCATGCTGTAAAAACAAAGATATGAACAGCAAAAAAAGAGACAAATACAATAAGAGCTTGATAACAGATTTCACCAATGAGTGGCTACGTCTCCGAGCCCGCTTCCAAGTGAAAGACCTCTTTATTGATCTTCAAATGCTCAAGTTCTCTTACAATGGATCCATTCTATTACATAACATACTTCAGATATGATGTGCAAGACCTCCTTGCTCAGACGCATGTATGCTTCCTCAAACTTCTCTCACAAACATGACAAAAAGGTCTCTCAAAACATGAGAAAAAACCAAAATACATAAACTACTCCTCAAATTCCCTGCATAAAAAAGTTACCCTCAAGCTCCAAAAGTCCTGGTTTATATAAGTTTCAGGCTCAACAAGAGAATACTAACTTCTCTTAAAGATCTGCCCTCTTTCTGGGATCAAATCCCCCTCCAAATGGCCAAGATATCCTAAAAAAAACACTTTCTAGTCATAATATCAGGCAAAATACCAATTATGGGCTAAATATAAGTAAAAAAACCCACTTTAATTAAAAATGTATAGAGTAGCACCCTAGAGGTGCCGCACGCCCCTTTTAAAAGGTCACATGCTATCATATGGACAAGCGCTAGCCCAAAGGGATGAGCGTTGGCCCATACTTGGCACTAGCTCCTGGTCGTGGGGCCCATTTCATGTGACTGGTGGGTTATGGATATACCCCCCACACACTTTCATGGGGATAAGCTCCAAACTGTATGGTGGAGGGTGCCATAAGTTGTGCTTTGGTGGTTTTAATGCGCTCGTGCCCTTTTTCTAATCGGTGGTCACAATGCAACATGAAACCATGGGTCGGGGCTTATCCCCAGCCCCTTTCGCACCAACCTTAAAACAATACAAAGATTATATAATATCTATTTGACTTATGTTAATAAGTCCTATGTATGGCGCATTGGTGTTGGACCTTTTCCAAAGTCTTTGGCTTGCTACGTGGTCATGGGCTCAAAACCCATGGACCCCCCAAACATTTTTTAAAACTTTCCAACATGTTCTGACTGGGTGCCACGTGGTTGCCTATGCCTAGGCCATGTCGCACCATCACATTTGCTTGAATATTGACAAGTGCCTCATGCCATGTGTACAAACCTGATTTGATCTGTCATTTGCCCTGTCAACTGCTGCCACATGTCTCTGCCACATCAACATCATCAGATGTCTTTGGTGATGTCATGTTGACGTTGGCATTGACTTTTTGCCAGTTTGACCTTTGACTTTTTTAGCTGTTTGAGAATATGATCAGAGTACGATAACTCTTGCATACGGATCCCATTTGAGAAAGTAAATATACTGCCAGAATCAGTGCAACGAGCCGGTCGTAATGGAACTAGTTTCATCCAATTATGAGAACTTTTATTTTTGAGCATTTTTTGGACCTAGGAAGCCTCCTGGATCATTCCTCCCCACTTGGAAGCTTTTGGACCACCAAAAGTCTGGTATCAGTTGGTAACTAAGTGAGGATATTGTGTCCTCACCTTTCTGGTCTCCATCCACTTGGCCTGACTTGGATTTGTGCCCTTTCTTGTTGAGAGGGAGTGTTGAAAAGTCAACAAGAAACATGTGTCTAATTTAGTTTTCCCTTAATTAAATTAGACAATAAATATTAATCTATTATCTCATTCATAACTGAGTGATTTGGAATTGTAACAGAATTGTA
>SNQJ01S0008925.1:28691-56831 GCA_010110895.2 Picea sitchensis | reverse complement strand
TTAATATGTCCATGAGATCAAAGATTCAAGGCACAAAGAGTTAATATTTGAGGCAACTCATCTTTCCAGGTCTACAAATATATATCCAGATACATAAACCCCTTCCTCAACAAATGGATGAACATATATTAGACTAGAGAGGTGAACGTAGTATAACACCATGCTCTTTAACCTAAAACTATGCATATCCCTATGTTAGGATGTTGATGAATTTGTTTGCGTTTTTTATTTTATTTTTATTTTTGTGATTATGAGCTTATAAGAGTTTTTTCATGTCTATGTACTAAGGGAAGAAATAAAAAGGGGTATTTAAAATTCCACAAAAAAGTGGATACCTAGATATCTAGTAAAAATAGGGGGTTTCTAAATTTTATAGATGTATTGGGAGGGGGGTTCACCAAAATAATTTTGAGGGTATTTTTCATTATCTAGTGAAATTATGGGTATTCTTTAATATCCCACAAATGAGCATGCTATGTCATATGTTCACTTATTTTCAAATCCCTAGTGGTCCTAAGAGAACAAATTTTCAGGATATGGAAATAGGTAGTAGTTGGCCATTTAATCTAATAATACAACCCTAAGTGAACTTAGCATATACATAGTACCAAAAATGGTGTTTGGTATTTTTGGTTCTACCATAAAATGGAAACACTAAAGGATGCCAAGGTGAATCAACTTATTCCTAAGTGTCAAACCCCCAGGAATGAGGGACAACACAATAAATACATTTTTGGGCTCAACCGAACAATAAATACCTTTTTGGGTTCAACCAAAGGCTTCTAAACACTACAATCAATCAACCCTAGTCATTTGCTTAGATTTGAGCCACCAAAGTTTATTCAACTAGCCATTTAAGATAGGATTATGATATAACCATTTATAACCATCAATGGATTTGTACTTCTTAATGTCCTTAGCCTTGTTTCATTTTCAACCCTTCCATGAGGGTTTAGAAGATCACAAGCCTATCTTTATAAAAATAAAGAATAATAATTTATTTGATTCAATCAAATGCCAACATTTCTAGAATATTGGTTCACTGAAATTTGACTTTCAACTCCTTGAAAGGTAGTCAATGTCAACTCAAGGCATCAAATATGTGCTATGTCTCTTCTAAAATATCTTAAGGCTAAGAGCCATGTTGAGTTGGTTAGAATTTTTCATTCATGAAATGGAATAATGGACCACCATAAGAAATTCCCATTCAAGGATAGGCTGGACCTGAAAACTTGGTCTTACCAAATAACATGGGATTTAATCACCTTCTAGCCTTCAAAGTACTTTATAAGAAACAAAAGTTCAAATTTTACCTTCACATTGTCTAACACTAACAATGAGTTTTCAAAGTGATACTTGTCCAATAATTCTTTCTTAGGGGCATCCTAAGTGCATGTAATTCCTTGAAATCACTTTCCAAGTTCCATTTCCTTCCTATTTTCTTTGAAAACCTATTTTGGAAAAAGTGCCTTGGCTTGGATACGTGTCTTAATAATCCCCATGCCTCCTTGCTATCTATGGTTGCAAAATAATTGTGAAATCCTTTGCTCCTATTTATATTGGCCTAGAGAAAGGTACATAATGATTTATTCAGCTATTAGTAAGCATTAATAGATGGGACATAATAGGAAGAATATTAAACTTGGGTGACTACTTTGAATTTATACATATCTAAAATTTGACAACCAAAGCTAAAGTCTCCATTTCCTACTTCTCAATATTCTTTTCCATATGTTAAATGACCATATCCCAAAGGCCTATTGGTGAACCTTGAAAGGTGAAGGGGATGCCAAGGAAATTAAAGATCTAGCATCATTGGATCCAAGAAAAACCCTAATTAACTAACCAAGTAACCATCTGTAACCATCAATGGATTTGTACTTCTTAATGTCCTTAGCCTTGTTTCATTTTCAACACTTCCATGAGGGTTTATAAGATCACAAGCCTATATTTATGAAAAGAGAGAATACTAATTTCTTTGACTCAATCAGATGCCAACATTTATAGAATATTGGTTCGCTTAAATTTGACTTTCAACTCCTTGAAAGGTAGTCAATGTCAACTCAAGGCATCAAATATGTGCTATGAATCTTCTAAAATATTTCAAGGTTAAGAACCATGTTGAGTTGGTTATAATTTTTCATTCATGAAATGGAATAAGGGACCACCATAAGGAATTCCCAGTTAGGGATAGACTAGACATGAGAGCTTGGTTTTACCAAATGAAATGGGATTTAATCACCTTCTAGACTTCAAATTACTCTATAAGACACAAAAGTTCAAATTTCACCTGCACATTGTCTAACACTAAAAATGAGTTTTCAAGGTGATACTTGTCCAATAATTCTTTCTTAGGGGCATATTAAGTGCATGTAATTCCTTGAAATCACTTTCCAAGTTACATTTCCTTCCTATTTCCTTTGAAAACCCATTTTGGACAAAGTGCCTTGACTTAGATACATGTCTTAATAATCCCCATGCCTCCTTGGTATCTATGGTTGCAAAATAATTGTGAAATCCTTTGCTCCCATTTATATTGGCCTAGAGAAAGGTACACAGAGATTTATTGATCTATTGGTAAGAATTAATAGATGGGATGTAATAGGAAGAATATTACACTTGTGTTATGGTTACCTCAATGTTATTGAGCTCAACCAACCAGTTAAGTTTTCTATTTGGAAAGATGGGTTTGATCCCTTAGATAAAATAAACTCCTTGCCTTATGTTCCACCTTAGTCATAATATATGAAAAGACATAATACAATGATATAGTACAAGGAAGAAATGAAGGATAATAATAATAATTCCCCTAGGACATATTGAGCGTCATTATCACAATATCTTGTGAGAGTGTCTTTTGGTCTCAACAATTATAAAACATGAATGGGTTATGGGGTATATCAGTTACTTAAATATTACTGCAAAGTCAAGCTTCATATATAGATATATATTTTTCTTAATATGTCCATGAGATCAAAGATTCAAGGCACAAAGAGTTAAGACTTGAGGGAACTCATCTTTCTAGGTCTACAAATAGATATCCAGATACATAAACCTCTTCATCAACAAATGCATGAACATATATTAGACTAGGGAGGTGAACATAGTATAACACCAAGCCCTTTAACTCAAGGATATGCATATCCCTATGCTAGGAATACTACACCAAACCCTTTAACCCAGGGCTATGCATATCCCTATGTTAGGATGTCGATGAACTTGTTTTCATTTTTTATTTTATTTTTGTGATTATGAGCTTTTCAGAGTTTTTTCATGTCTATGTACTAAGGGTAGAAATAAAAAGGGGTATTTAAAATTCCACAAAAAAATAGATACCTAGATATCTAGTAAAAATAGGGGGTTTCTAAATTGTATAGATGTATTAGGAGGGGGGTTCACCAAAATAATTTTGAGGGTATTTTTCAATATCTAGCGAAATTAGGGGTATTCTTTAATATCCCACAAATGAACATTTAATTTAATAATACAACCCTAAGTGGAATTAGCACATACATAGTACCAAAAACGGTGTTTGGTATTTTTGGGTCTACCATAAAATGGAAACACTAAAGTATGCCAAGGTGAATCAACTTATTCGTTAGTGTCAAATCCCCAAGAATGAGGGACAACACAATAAATACATTTTTGGGCTCAACTGAACAATAAATAATTTTTTGGGCTCAACCAAAGGCTTCTAAACACTACAACCAATCAACCCTAGTCATTTTGTTAAATTTGAGCAACCAAAGTTTATTCAACTAGCCATCTAAGATAGGATTATGATATAACCATTTATAACCATCAATGGATTTATAATTCTTAATGTCCTTAGCCTTGTTTCATTTTCAACCCTTCCATGAGGGTTTAGAAGATCACAAGCCTATCTTTATGAAAATAGAGAATAATAATTTATTTGATTCAATCAAATGCCAACATTTCTAGAATATTGGCTCACTAAAATTTGACTTTCAACTCCTTGAAAGGTAGTCAATGTCAACTAAAGGCATCAAATATGTACTATGTATCTTCTAAAATATCTTAAGGCTAAGAGCCATGTTGAGTTGGTCAGATTGTTTCATTCATGAAATGGAATAATGGACCACCATAAGAAATTCCCATTCAAGGATAGACTGGACCTGAAAGCTTGGTCTTAACAAATAACATGCGATTTAATCACCTTCTAGCCTTCGAAGTAATTTATAAGAAACAAAAGTTCAAATTTTACATTCACATTGTCTAACACTAACAATGAGTTTTCAAAGTGATATTTTCCAATAATTCTTTCTTAGGGGCATCCTAAGTGCATGTAATTCCTTGAAAGCACTTTCCAAGTTCCATTTCCTTCCTATTTCCTTTGAAAACCTATTTTGGAAAAAGTGCCTTGGCTTGGATACTTGTCTTAATAATCCCCATGCCTCCTTGGTATCTATGGTTGCAAAATAATTGTGAAATCCTTTGCTCCCATTTATATTGGCCTAGAGAAAGGTACATACTAATTTATTCAGCTATTAGTAAGCATTAATAGATGGGATATAATAGGAAGAATATTAAACTTGGGTGGCCACTTTGAATTTGTACATATCTAAAATTTGACAACCAAAACTAAGGTCTCCATTCCCTACTTCTCAATGTTCTTTTCCATATGTTAAATAACCATATCCCAAAGGTCTATTGGTGAACCTTGAAAGGTGAAGGGGATGCCAAGGAAATTGAAGATCTAGTATGATTGGATCCAATAAAAACCCTAATTAACTAACCAAGTAACCATCTATAACCATCAATGGATTTGTACTTCTTAATGTCCTTAGCCTTGTTTCATTTTCAACCCTTCCATGAGGGTTTATAAGATCACAAGCCTATCTTTATGAAAAGAGAGAATACTAGCTTCTTTGATTCAATCAGATGCCAACATTTCTAGAATATTGGTTCGCTGAAATTTGACTTTCAACTCCTTGAAACGTGGTCAATGTCAACTCAAGGCATCAAATATGTGCTATGAATCTTCTAAAATATTTCAAGGCTAAGAACCATGTTGAGTTGGTTATAATTTTTCATTCATGAAATGGAATAAGGGACCACCATAAGGAATTCCCATTCAAGGATAGACTGGACGTGAGAGCTTGGTCTTACCAAATAAAATGGGATTTAATCACCTTATAGACTTCCAAGTACTCTATAAGACACAAAAGTTCAAATTTCACCTTCACATTGTCTAACACTAAAAATGAGTTTTCAAAGTGATACTTGTCCAATAATTCTTTCTTAGGGGCATCCTAAGTGCATGTAATTCCTTGAAATCACTTTCCAAGTTATATTTCCTTCCTATTTCCTTTGAAAACCCATTTTGGACAAAGTGACTTGACTTGGATACATATCTTAATAATCCCCATCCCCCTTTGGTATCTATGATTGCAAAATAATTGTGAAATCCTTTGCTCCCATTTATATTGGCCTAGAGAAATGTACACAAAGATTTATTGATCTATTGGTAAGCATTAATAGATGGGATGTAATAGGAAGAATATTACTCTTGGGTTATGGTTACCTCAATGTTATTGAACTCAACCAACTAGTTAGGTTTTCTATTTGGAAAGATGGGTTTGATCCCTTAGATAAAATAAACTCCTTGCCTTATGTTCCACCTTAGTCATAATATTTGAAAAGACATAATACAATGATAGAGTACAAGGAAGAAATGAAGGATAATAATAATAATTCCCCTAGGACATATTGAGTGTCATTATCACAATATCTTGTGAGAGTGTCTTTTGGTCTCAACGATTATAAAACATGAATGGGTTATGGGGTATATCAGTTACTTAAATATTACTGCAAAGAGAAGCTTCATATATAGATATATATTTTCTTAAAATGTCCATGAGATCAAAGATTCAAGGCACAAAGAGTTAAGACTTGAGGCAACTCATATTTCTAGGTCTACAAATAGATATCCAGATACATAAACCCCTTCCTCAACAAATGCTTGAACATATATTAGACTAGGGAGGTGAACATAGTATAACACCAAGCCCTTTAACCCAAGGCTATGCATATCCCTATTCTAGGAATACTACACCAAACCCTTTAACCCAAGACTATGCATATCCCTATGTTAGGATGTCAATGAACTTGTTTTCATTTTTTATTTTATTTTTTTGATTGTGAGATTATAAGAGTTTTTTCATGTCTATGTACTAAGGGTAGAAATAAAAAGGGGTATTTAAAATTCCACAAAAAAACAGATAGCTAGATATCTAGTAAAAATAGGGGGTTTCTAAATTGTATAGATGTATTAGGAGGGTGGTTCACCAAAATAATTTTGAGGGTATTTTTCAATATCTAGTGAAATTAGGGGTATTCTTTAATATCCCACAAATGAACGTATATTTTAATAATACAACCCTAAGTGGACTTAGCATATACATAGTATAAAAAATGGTGTTTGGTATTTTTGGGTCTACCATAAAATGGAAACACTAAAGGATGCCAAGGTGAATCAACTTATTCCTAAGTGTCAAACCCCCAAGAATGAGGGACAACACAATAAATACATTTTTTGGCTCAACCGAACAATAAATACCTTTTTGGGCTCAACCAAAGGCTTCTAAACACTACAATCAATCAACCCTAGTCATTTGCTTAGATTTGAGCCACCAAAGTTTTTTCAACTAGCCATCTAAGATAGGATTATGATATAACCATCTATAACCATCAATGGATTTGTACTTCTTAATGTCCATAGCCTTGTTTCATTTTCAACCCTTTTATGAGGGTTTAGAAGATCACAAGCCTATCTTTACGAAAAGAGAGAATAATAATTTCTTTGATTCAATCAAATGCCAACATTTCTAGAATATTTGTTAATTGAAATTTGACGTTCAACTCCTTGAAAGGTAGTCAATGTCCACTGTAGGAATCAAATATGTGCTACAGTCTGCATTCCCTACTTCTCAATGTCAACTCTAGGCATCAATGTCAACTCTAGGCATCAAATATGTGCTACAGCCAATGTCAACTACTTTGAATTTATAAATATCTAAAATTTGGCAGCCAAACCTATAGTCTACATTCCCTACTTCTCAATGTTCTTTTACATATGTTAAATAACCATATCCCAAAGGTCTATTGGTGAACCCTGAAAGGTGAAGGGGATGCCAAGAAAATTAAAGATCTAGCATGATTGGATCCAAGAAAAACCCTAATCAACTAACCAAGTAACCATCTATAACCATCAATGGATTTGTACTTCTTAATGTCCTTAGCCTTGTTTCATTTTCAACCCTTCCAAGAGGGTTTAGAATATCGCAAGCCTATCTTTATGAAATGAGAGAATAATAATTTATTTGATTCAATCAAATGCCAACATTTCTAGAATATTGGTTCACTGAAATTTGACTTTCAACTCCTTGAAATGTAGTCAATGTCAACTCAAGGCATCAAATATGTGCTATGACTCTTCTAAAATATCTCAAGGCTAAGAACCATGTTGATTTGGTTAGAATTTTTCATTCATGAAATGGAATAAGGGACCACCATAAGGAATTCCCATTCAAGGATAGACTGGACATGCGAGCTTGGTCTTTCCAAATAACATGGGATTTATTCACCTTCTATCCTTCTAAGCACTCTATAAGACACAAAAGTTAACATTTCACCTTCACATTGTCTAACACTAAAAATGAGTTTTCAAAGTGATACTTGTCCAATAATTCTTTCTTAGGGGCATCCTAAGTGCATTTAATTCCTTGAAATCACTTTCCAAGTTCTATTTCCTTCCTATTTCCTTTGAAAACCCATTTTGGACAAAGTGCCTTGGCTTGGATACGTGTCTTAATAATCCCCATGCCTCCTTGGTATCAATGGTTGCAAAATAACTGTGAAATCCTTTGCTCCCATTTATATTGGCCTAGAGAAAGGTACACAAAGATTTATTGAGCTATTGGTAAGCATTAATAGATGGGACGTAATAGGAATAATATTACACTTGGGTGTCTACTTTGAATTTATACATATCTAAAATTTGGCAACCAAAGCTACAGTCTGCATTCCCTACTTTGATCTCAACTTAAGTGTTGTGTTTTTGAAAGGTCAGAGAGAATTTTGGGAAGGGATCAACACGTACAGTGTCATGACTTTGGTGGAAGCATCGGATGGAGTCATCCTCTACAATCAACATGTGAGCATCCTTTTAAATGATCACACACTATTACCTATCAACTTGTCATTGTCGGAGGAGAAACTTCTGAAAAATATAAATTTGGTGGGCCTGTTTCTACAAATGAAGAAGGACAAGGTCCATTGGTTCATTCCGACAACATTGAGCATTATTTCAACTATGATGGAGTTCAACAAAACATTGAGGGCGTGGCTTTACAACAACATCAATATGTTGTTCTTCTATATATTATGCATTTAATATGTGACCCACTGCCTCTCTCATGGAGGCGACAAGTATACTCTTTGGGAAAGTGGGTGGACAATTTAAAACCTTCCAATGACATACAACTAAAGATTGAAAGGGGAAATAGATGTGCAATCATTTCTACAGGTAAAAAAGTCGACAAAGAACATGCAACATTGATTCCTTGGTTAAACATGGTCGATGAAGAACAAAACCTCGGAGTCATTCACAAGCAATTTCCTTGTAATTCCATCCACATAGATATGACGTGTAGTTATTATGTAGATTCGAACAGATGCGGAATTTGGGCTCCCACGATTAGTATGGTTTACATGGATTGTAAGAGTATAGATGAATTTAGGCATATAATTACATTTGTTTCATGCATGCCAAAGAATGGTTGTGGGTCAGCCAAATCTCGTGGGCCTAACAATAAAGTCTTTGTTCGCGGATTTAGAGAGTATCGATTTTCTTATGTAAAAAATGGGTGTCCACCCGTGTATGAATTGGAATTGGAGAACATAGTTCTCATTTGAAACTTTTCAGAAATCATGTTTACATGACCTTATTGTTGTTTTTTTTTGTCATAGTAATTGTAAAACAAGATAGTATATAAATTTATTTTTAACACTCTATATTGTGAAATGTATATTTTTGTGATTTGTTTTAAAAAGGTACATTTATGAATTTGATATGATTGATTAAGAGTTCTCTTTAAAAATTGAAATGTAAAATAATTACTTAAAAATTCTCTTAATTTTTTTTTGAAGTTCTTTGTTGGCAAGCACCAAACACCCAATGCATAAATATTAACCATTTTGTCGATTTTTATCACAATCAAAATCATCATAAAGGGATTATACCTTTCTGTAGCTGCCACCTCTTTAAATTTATAAACATTCATGTTTTTGGGTTTCGAGGCGATGATTGGGTTAAACTTATCTTATTGAGTTTTTCGTTTGAATTTTTGTTTGTTTTGTTTTAAAAGTCATGACTGTAAGCATGAGTTTAAATAAAAACTTGGTTTGGGTTCTATAGTTATATTTCTACCTAAGAAATTTGACTTTGAAGGCATCCATATGTTGCTAAGATTCAAGTTTTATAAACTCATTGATTAATTCACTATCACAATTTTTATGTATTATTGGTATCATGACTTAATTGGTTCTATGGTTGATCGTTGGTTTTAATTTGTGGAATGTATGAATAAGTAAACATTGGATTAACATTCGATATGGGTTTCATGCTCTCAACAATCATATCAAAATTCATGTTGCTTGGTACAGGTCTGATGTACCCACAACTTTACCTCACCCTGTTGTCCTGTGCATTAATGAAACCATTCATTATTTGAATACAAATTTGATATTCGTGGAGGGTTTGATATTCATTATGGGTAGTGGTTCATAGTTCTGCGTGCCCTCTAGTTTTTCATTTTCCCATACTCATTTTATCAAGCTATGATAACCTCCAAACTTCATAGTTTTCGGGCAATTTTAGTTTTCACAGACCTCTCTTTGCTACTTGTTTATTAGAAGCACAAGTCTCCCCCCTGTGACATCTTTTGTGTCCTTTTCACGGTGTCCATGGCCCAAACAACTGTCAATGTCTTCTTTCCCACAATGATGCCATCGATGATTTGAAGGCTCATGGTTGGGATATCTTCCTCAGGAAATGTGATGGTTACAACCTTGCGGTCACACAGGCCTTTGTACAGACATTTGATGGGTTTAGGGACAAGGTCAGGGATGTGCAATTAGAGGTCACAGAAGACTCTGTCACCCAAGCAACAAGACTCCCTCAGGCAGGTGAAAAGTGTTTTAAAAATGCCAAAATGGAGGATTTTCCATGGAACTTGTTCATGGTCTCTCATGAGTCTACTTGCTGCCCTAAAGGTATTCCTATTAACCTCCTGAAAACTAGATGGTACGACCTTATTTTGATTTTGAAGTAATTTATAACTTGCAAAGGCTAGTATGGTTTGGCCTTTCTATACCATATCCAACTACTCATGTTATTCATAAGGTTTGAGTTGAACATGTCGTTTTACTTGTTAATGAGCCTATATAAAATGTTAAAACTCCATAAGAGAAAAAGCATGAACTCTCTGTCGATTATTTTTCATCACGAGCTCCTTAAAATCCTACTACTATCACACCTATCACAAATCGGGGAAAATTGGGAGAGTTTCTTGAGCCGAAATGTTTTTTCCCAGACTGACAATACAGTGAACCCACCTTTAGATGTGAACCCCAGTTTTGATAGTCCCATGACCAAAAGTCAGGGTTTTAATTCACTTGATGGCTGTGAAATTAATGAATCTGTGTCTATTGTTTTGAAAACCCCCTTGGTTAAGAAATCACTATGTATGTTCTCATCCAGGAAATCATTGGAATAGGTAGTAGATGAATTGAAAGGAAAAGTTTCCTTTGTGCTTGCAAATGAACCTAATGAGAATCATAATGATAAACCGAATGTAAGGAAATTTTGCAAGGGTAAGAAAAAGAAAAGCTCATATTTGAATTTCATGAATAAGAGGTCTGGTCGATTGATATCTAGAAGTTTTAGGAATCAAAAAAAGGATCATTTGAGCTCGATCTCTACGATCGAGGTCAATGATCATTGTTCAGATCAAGAGATAAATGATTTCGTTACTCAGGAAGATCCAAACAACCAATGTCTCGATAATGAAACTATTGGTCAAGATGAATAGTATGACTTTGTCTCTAGATTACCTCCATGTCTCAAAGGCAAAGAAGGTTTTGCTGGCATTAGCTGCGACTTGAAACAAACCATAGGTAAACATGAAAAACCCATTCCCGAATACATTCCACATCGGTCTGCTATAGCACCAGTGCATTGTGACACTTGCTTAGATTGGATAGAACGTTATTACAGGGACATTCCATTGTTGCAGGCACAAGTAAAATGTTTGGCAACTCGCAATGCTTTACTTGAACAAGAAAACCAAGAGTTGAAAGCATGTACAAAGCAAGAAAATAAAAGACCCAAGAGATCCGGTAATATAATCATAAAAAATACAACCAACTTCAAAGCCATCATAAATTTGGAACTGTTCGATCCTTCATTTGCTAATTTCTAATGGTAAAAATGATTTTGTTTGATTTTATTTTCATTTTTTTATGAAAAATCAAAATAGGAAGATTGAATTTTGATTTTGTTTGTTAATAATAATACTAGCTATAGAATCTATGATTTTGTAGCTAGTTTGTTTCTGAATATTAGTTATCATTATTTTCTGAATATCAAATTTATTTTTCCATCTACAGGAAATTGATGATTATGATGTTGATTACATGGAGAAAACATCTTGGATCATACGTTCTATTAATCAGTAGTTTCTTTCTTTTATGTTGAAAAAACTTTGTTATTAATTTTATAAACCAACTCATACATGAGTGGTTTGTAGTTTCACTATTTTTGTAATACTATCTATTTTGGGGGGATTGCACTCTATCTTGAAAGATAAGAGTATGTGAATCCTAAGCTAGTTTAAATATTGGTCACTCTTAGTAGTGAGGACATCTTTGGCTGGGATACATTATGGACATATGGTTTTGAAAATTGATATTGAGAAGTTATTCATCATTTGTCTTTAGACCTGTGTGACGCTTACCCCATTATGTTTTTTGCCTCCATATTATGAAATGTTATTACGTTTGATGCAAATTTAGTCTAGTTATCGTATGGTATTTCATATTATTAAGTACTTTAATTATGTCTGTAATTTGTTGTTCCTTATTACATCTGTGATCAATCTGCCATTTAATTATTGTTGATTTATGCTAAATATTGAATGATGGATTACATGAATGCTTTGTATTGAGTTTCCTCTGTTTATAAGTGTTAATTATTATAAGATCAATAGATCTGTATATTTATCATTCTGTTGTTATATTCTCACTCCAATGCATCCTTGAGTTTGTTTTAGGAGTATTAGCTCTGTAATGTTACATGTTTCCCTCATACGCAGGACAATTAGGAGCTTGAATTGCACAGGGAGATAAATTCAGTTTAGTCAATTAGTTACATGTTAGTTTACTTGTTATTTAGTTAAGTTATTTATTAATGAAATAAGAACAACCTGAATTAGCTTTGACTGTTTGTCTATTCTTATTTCAATTATATTTTTTTAGCATTCATTAGTTTTAGACTTTTAAATATTCAACAGAAAACAGAAAAATGTATGTGCTTTCTTTATCTCTTTTATGAACACTTTCAAAAACATCCATTTCACAAGATATCCAATAAATCTTGTAAATTGTACATATACTGTTTATAATCATATGCACATATTAATGTTTCTATTTCGACACTTGTAAATTATTAAAATTATATTATTAGTATCATAGCTTTATAGATTAGTTTCTTTTCTTTTATTATTTTTAGGACTTTAGTTGGCCAATGAAGCCATTAAACTCGTCGGGTCATTTTATTCCAAACGACTTGGGTTATTTTGACAACCCCAGTTTGGATTTGACCTTCCAATTGACGGTGTGTGATGTAAGTGGGAAAACCCCCTATGGACTACACTAGGGTTCTAAAGTGCAAGCAGAGCTAACCATCTAAAGTCTCTTACTTTTAATCAACTATCCTGACATTACCGCACAATCAAACATAAAAGACAAAGTAGAGGGATCCGGTAGGCCTACCTTAAACTCTGCATCTAATGTCAATCCCTTTGCACTTGGTTGTTTCCTGACTGCAATTCTCCTCCCAAGGCTGATCTGCATTCACCAAAAGAAAAACAAGAAACTACAAACATGCATTCTATATATGGATTAGTGGGTTAGACATCATAAGCAATAAATGTAAACAAATCATAAAGATTTAAGACATCATTTGGTGGGACGGAAAAAATATTTCTTTATATTAATCTCACAAAAGTCATTTACAATATGAGACTGACACTACTTCTCGAACTTGGTCTTGGGCTCCTCTTCACAATGCACCAACTACTTCCATGTATTCTCCTCCTCTTCAGTTCTCTCTAGGGAAATGGCAAGGGTTTGCAATGGAGGAAAATGGAATTCTGTCTCAAACTCACAATGTGGTTGCAAAATATTGGGGCAAAGGGGGAATACTAAAATGGGTAGAGTTTCTTTGCTCTTGTGCTTCTTTCTTGAAATGGGACCCCAACACCTTCTTTTATAGGCAAAAAAGATAGTAACGGTTGGGGTGACTGGCTATGAACGATCAACTGGTTAGGTAATGACCCGACAACCTGTATCACTTTTCAATTTTCATTGTTCGCACTTTTTGTGAGTGTATGCGGGCTGTAGTGGTGCAGTAAGCATGTGTACGCGGGAAATAGTGGGGCAGGGCGCGTACACCTTCAAAATAATGGTTTTTTAGAAGAGTTGTTCAGTGATGGCTTGGCAAAGATAGCAAGTAAGATGGCCTGATGCTAGGTATGCATGTCTGGTGAAATTTAGGGTTATAACAGATGCCCCCTAATGTGTGAGGTCAGAAGAGCATTTGATGGACGAAATACATTACAAATATTCACCAATGTACGAAGCGAGTGAGCCCAGAGACCAGAGTTAAGGAGGTGCCATCTGCAAAATAACAATTTGTCTCACCGAGGAGGGCATAACCATGCTCAGGATGAAACAAAATCATGGCTTCCAATCAAATACACTGCAGACCCATGTCATATAACTATATAAAGTGTAGCCGCGAGCAGTACACAATAGATCTACATCTCAAAATAAATATATATACATGTATTGTATCCATATTCAAGAAGGCAATGATGCCTGATGGCTGGAGATGAGGTTTTCAGAGCTCGAGCAACAACTTCAAAATCTTCAAAACTTGGGTAGGAGTGTAATACCAGTGTATGACTTCACTACCCAGAGGTCCTCGACGGCTCGTCGAGAACAGAGAAGAGGATCTTGGAGATCAGGAAGAGAACTTCATTGTTTTTGAACAAGGACTTGATTGGTCTTTCAGGGTGGTCGGGCATGAGGACAAGAGACAAACTGCAGAAGGGCCAACTCAAGTTTAGTAAAAATTCCCTTGGACAAAAGAACAACAAATGATGAGACTCGGGCAACATGGAATTGACATAAGTTCATGATGCAGGAGGCAATGATAACTCTCCAAATGTTTGGAAGGATAACCAAATGAAGGAGGACACAACTCTATGTAGCGAGAACAACTTCCTTAGGTCATATTGAATCCTAGAGCTTGACGAACGAACGAAAGGATGTGCTTTGTCCAAGGGTGACTCATTGTGCTATCAACAAGAAGAAAATACTTTTCCCTTCCTCTTTTTGGGGTATATTTGATTTTTTGTCTTTTTCAATAATTTTGGAAAGTGTGAAGAAGAATAAAAGAATGCTATGTTACAAAGGAGTAATGAGTGTCGCAGACATACTAGTTCCAAGCATAAGGAACACATTGATGCTCAGATCAAGGGGACATATGCAGGAAAATGACACTCGGAAAAAATCCTCCATGGGTCAAGGTGTCAAGACGTAGAGGCAAAGTGCTACAAGGCTTGCATATAAGGCATGCTTCAAATGGGTCAGTTGAGAGCAACATGGAGCTCGCATTAGGCCGAAGACGCAGGAATGCAAATGTGATTAATAAGACACAATGATAGCATCCTTCGATGTGATTTTAACGAGCCTAGAGAAGGTAAGCTCGATGGTTTTTCATTTTTAGAGAGTCTGAAAAAGCATAAAAGGAGACTCCACTGGGGTACCTTTTTTGAAGGTAGTCTAGTCGGTTCGAAAAAGGGGTAAACTAGCATCGAACATATGTCTATTCAAAACCATTTTAATGAGTGTGACAAAGATAATATCACTCAACAATCTTTTCATTTTTAGGGAGTCTAAAAAGATCTTAACTATGGACTCTGTGAGGGATGTTCTTCTTGACCAATTAATGAGTGTGAAGAAACAAGCTCACTCGACGATCTTTTCACTTTTAGGGAGTCTGAAAAGAGCTTAACTATGGACTTTGTGGGGGTTCCTTTTTCGCAAATTTAGTCCCTCAGGCCCAAAAAAGGGTTAAATTTATACCTGAGAATACTCTTCTAGAGAACTGAGGCTCCTAGAGTATACCTTTGTTCATACTTTTGACCATCCAGAACGAAAAAGGGGTAAACTACCACCAGATAGACATGCCTTCAAATTTTAGTTTGGCGAGCATGAAGGGAAACAAGATCGCTCGACAATATTTTCATGTTTAGAGGGTATGAAAAGGGATTAAAAGAAGACCTGTTGAAGTTACTTTTCTTAGTTAATCCAGACGAGATCGAAAATCATAAATATAGTCTCGTCGGATGTTGCTTTCGAATTTCAAAGCGAGCTTGAAAGACAACAAAGCTTGCTCATGCTCGACACTCCGTGGGTCAATGCCTGACATCTCCTCATGGGAGAAGTGTGGTCCGATGAAAACATTATCCACAATGCCAGGGGTTATGGAGATATCGATAGGTATCATTTTAGCGATGGTTTCCATATTACCCTCAACATAAACTACATGCATAGCCAGAGGATTGATAGTACAAGCCCTATCTCCAGTCATAGTCAGAGTGAATTCGTCTGCTTCAATTCTTAACTCTGGGAGGAAATAAGATTTGTGATGGAGATCATCCCAGGGTTTGTCTGGGCTAGTAATTGCCTCAATAATCGCCTCGTCTGATAGTAAGACTAAGTCTAAAGAATCAGTATCAGTGAGGGAACCTTGAGCCCAAATAGGCTAGAGAACTGGATCTAACTCTTGTGTGGGAGTCGGATTGGGGCAGACAAAAGCTTGCTGGACTATAGAGTACACAACTTCTACCGCAGACAAAGGCATGGCCATGCCATGGTGTTCTATCCCTTCCATCATGGTTTATGGGGAAGGAAGATTCCACGGATCGTTAAAGTAAGTCATGTGAAACGATAAGATTTGAAAGATCTCAGCCCTAGGCTAGTCGAGGACAGTCGATATGTAATGGACATTGCTGGTCAGAGGTGGGTAATCAAAAGTACCCATCAAAGGTGGGAACAAACCAACCCCTATGTTGACAATTTTGGCCTGAGGTTTATCAATCATCGGGACCATGGATACCCCCGATGAAGGGTCAGGATGGGACAAGGATAACTGATCAATGGACATGATCTAGCCCTCATGTGGAAAAAATAAGACCTGGAAAACTATCGCGACCACTGCTTGCATAGCATAGGTCCAACTCCTTTCTAACAATAGATTGTAGTTGAGAGACGCATCAACCACTTCAACCTTGACGCACAAGGTGTTCCCCCCAGGGATGATTTTAAGGATGAAAATTTATTTTAAAATGTAGAATCCTTGGCAAATATTACTAATCCTTCATATACCAACTATAAAGTTTTGGCGATATTTTTGTAAAAATATTCAAATTTCTAAGGATTTTATATAGTTTGTATAAAATTTTGGTGATTTTTGCGGTAAAATAATTTTATTTTATAGAATTTGGGAGAATAATTTTTAGAATAGTGAATCTTGTTTTGGGAAAAACCATGGAAAATTATCCCATGAGCGAAATTTAGCCCCTAAAATCATTTATGCTTCCCCCCTAACTGCACATGGAAAAAGGGGATGATTCCATGTGGTCGGAACAAATGACTGTTGAAATCGGTAAGAATAGTAGGTGACAGAGACAAAATGGGTTGGCCAATGGCCTTCCAACATGCCAAAGACATCATGCATGTTGAGGTACCCTCATCAACCACTGTGCAGAAAATGTTCCAAGTAAAATTTTTCGTGGTGTAAGCCACTACTATCTAAAACGCCACATGGTAAGGAAGACAAGTTTTTAATTCAGTCGTATCAAGCATGATTGTTCCTGGATTACAAGTCTTAGCAGATCCTAAGGAAGCTAACATATCCTTTCTCTAGTAAGGGCAGCTCTGGAGGACTTCCAAAGTAGACATTGCACAAGGGGTTTGAGACAAATCCTCCACTACAGAGTAGTTCTAGGTGGCCCTTGCATTTGGATTGTGGGAAGCTTTCTTGAACGCACCTTTTGGGATGCATGTCATTGTTTCACCCAATGTCTTCTCAATCTGGAGAGGAAGAGGTGGGTTTTCGGGTTCTTTACCCTTCTCAGAGGTGTTTGGCATTCCGTAGTCACGTTTCCTAGTTGTTATGTCAATGCTACCTTTCATCATGTACACATTCACGGATGAAGGATTACGCGAAGACGGAGGGGGTCCCTGACTGCCCCCTTCCACGCTCGAAGAGGCTTGAGTTAAATTTTTCGTATGTGGAAATGGGTTTGCTAACACAACAGGTTGTTGTTGTGCCAACAACTTCTGGGCCTCCGCAAGTCGAGGGAACTAGTGATTCGGATGGTCTTCTGTGCAAAGATTACACAGATACTTCGACTTCTTATTTTTTGTGTTGCCCTCGCCAACATTATTGGTAGGTTTCTTATCCCCCTTACTCTTATTTTGTTGTTTCTTCTTTCCATCAAGCTGTTGGGTGGCCTTTGGGTTTGTCAATTGCACACTGTGTACGCCCAAATTTTGAGTAGGGGGAATAGTCGAACCTGTGGTCTAGATGGCGGTTGTCTTCTATATTGACAATTGTTGTAATTGATTTGACAGCTGATCAGTGGGCTTCATTTGCGTTGAACCAACAATACCATCGACATGTGGTCAAGACCTCTATTTGGTCTTGTCAAGTATCGACCTCGGTGCATCTGGAAAAACTTCGTAAAGTAAACTAGATTGAGAGTAAATAAGTTCTAGCTCTTGGGATCTCATTATTGTGTCTTCCTCTGAAAAGACCCCCGACATTGTGACATATTTAGACAACTGAGGTACCAAAGACTTAAGGAACCACTCAAGCAGAAATGCTGGTGGGACTGACACTTTTATCAAACTCTTCCGGCGTCTCCATTCTCGGATGTGATCAAAGATATGGTCTACCTTTGTCTGCTCAAAATTGGCTAGCAATTCAGTGTCGACGTCGTATCTCATAGGTAATTGAAAATGGTTTAAGAAATCCATTGCCAATTCGCCAAAGGTAGAGTATCTTGAGCAGTCAATATCGATGTACCATTTTGCATCACTCCCAATGAGAGTGTGTCGAAACAAATGCAACTGGATGGAGTCATCCCTCAATGAGTTGGACAAGCACCATAAATGAAAAGTAGTCACATGATCACCTAGATCTTTGTTAGGCTTAGCTTCAAACTTTGTAATGTGTGAAGGGAACTTGGTCAGCATAGGAGGTCAATGCGGATCATGAAAGATGGGGTCATTTAATAACCTTGTCAAGTCTGGCAAGTGTAGATTTTCCAGAAAAAATAATTTGGGTTGTTGGTTATAACTAGGGAAAAAGGAGCCTAGAGTTTTGTTGGCACTAGGTTGCCAGGAAAAGTTAGGTTGTTGGACAAGGTTTGGGTAATAACCATGGTTGTGACTAGCATATGGATTATGCGCTTGTTGAGACATCATAAACTGACTCCCGTAATAGGACATAAAAGGTTGGGCGTGTGTCGCATTCTAAGGATTTTGGGAAGGGTTTCCCCTTGCCGATCCAATGGGCATAGGTCCCGAGCCTTGCCCGGGGTTCCAATGACTATGGAATGGGTTGCCCCCGGTCGACATCCCTAACAAGGGAACTGATCCCTGCCATGGATTCCAAGGTCCTTGTGAGGAAGGAATTCCTTTGTTTGCCCCCTCTGGAGTTATAGTACCCTGTACAATATTTTGTTGTCCATAACCGGGGTTTCCCCCGATCGAGAAGACAGCTGAAGAGAAAGCATTGTTACCAAATGCGTCGAACAAAGAGAATGGTGTCAAACCTACCGACATGCTATAACGAGGAAGTCCTTGACTACCTTCTCTAAATGAACTATAGTTTACATTCGACCTGACGGAGTGTTGGTGAGCACCGCTGAGCAAAGGGGATGAATTGGGTATATGACCCCCTTCGTAAGGGAAAGTGATGTAGGGAGATAAAGTGCCCCCCATGGATCCTTGCAAAGGAGTGTTGGAGCTACCTACCCTGAGGCCTAAAGTTTGTAGAGTGGAGTAGGAAAGGACAAAGCTCGTACTGAAGCTAGGCATCCCTTATGAGAATGGAGGGCCTGTCGCACTCAGGGTGAAAGGAGCATTGATCGTCGCCATAGACAGAATTAGACCATTGCTTGACATAGAGGCAGTCAAGACCATAGTGGTCCAGACTGATGATGGTTAGTTAGGAGGCAGAAAACCACCTGTAGTGACAGTTGTAGAGGGAATGTGAGGATTCCCTGAAGAAGTAGTAGCATTTGTTTCCATCCTTGCTTGTGACACTACGTGGCGCTCGTAAGTTTGAACCTGTATGATGATGGGCACCGATAGATTGGGGATCAGAGGGTTATGCAGACCATTAGAAATGGTTGATTCCTCCAGAATCAAATGTTCTCCTCTCGGAGATGAGTTGGGCACAGATTCCTGTAACCCTGTCACCTCAAAAGACCCTTCCTGGTCTAGTCTTTGCCTTAGCGGTGGTGGGGGTGGCTCGAGATCAACTGATGACAGGCCAAGAAGCCTTCGTGACCAATGGAGCTCCTGATCCTCCACTATGTGAGAATATTGATGACACATTAGGGCTTTCTATAATTGTTAAAAACCAGCACACACTAGAAAAAACTCCTATGAGATAAGACAAGAAGATCACTAGTTAGTTGGAAGAACAGTTACAATAGACAACACTAGAGAAACTTACGGGTGCAAGTGCAACTCGAATATGGAATCACCCTCCAGGTATACTCTGCAAAGTGTGGCCCAATATCTGCCCTAGGTACTATGATATACCCCCACAATCACCTATGTAAGTCACTAAGATAAAGGAAACTAGGTTGCCAGCGCGTGAACAATCACCAGGCGGGTACAATTGACAGTTGGGTGGACCACAATGAGCAAGGTATTAAGCCCAAAACCTATCAAGGGTATTGAAATAAAGTGTTCTGAAATATGACTGAGGACCTCGAATGGATTCGATACTCATGAAGCTTTGTGGAAAATGTGATCAACAGAGTCCCAAGTTAATCCCTCTATATGCGTTCCTCACTACGCTTGGTCCAACTTTGGAGGGGTTATCTCCGCTACCTTTTTGCATGCGACCTCATGTTTAGCCTCTGTGTTAGAGGGGGCTCCTGGATAACTTTCATGGTTACTGGACTTTCAGGAACTCCCTAGCATAGACTCTTATGTTTTTTTTTGTAACCTTGAAGAGTTTCCTCTCCAATCCTAAATCAAGGCTCTAGCCTAGACTAAATTGATGGACCCTTCAAACACAAAGTCTAATAACTTTCTAATTAAATGTTAATTTTAGTGGTTGTCTTAAGTCAAAAGGAACGAAAGTGAAACTAGTGATTTTCTTTAAGAGACAAAAGAGAAGAGCAAAAGATGAAACTGAAAACAAACTACTTCTTCTTCACAAATAAAGATTTTGCCAAATTAAACTCTTTCACCAAACTTTTCATAACTACTTTTCTTAGATCTTTGAAAATAAAAACTTAAAACAAGATTTTGCTCAACTACGAGCTACTTAATGTCCTAAGTATTCAAGTAAAGAACTTAATAAAACTTTATTTTTACTCGATAAGAAAAGAAACTAACCTGAACTACTTTTACCAAACAAAGAAATGATTTTTTTTTTTTTTATTGTTTTATGCTTCAAAACAAGAAATTTGAAAATGAATTCTTTTCTTTTCTTCTAAAGAAAAAAAGGGAAAAATGACAACAAGACAAGACCAAGAAATGACTTCTATCCCAATCGCAGATCCCAGGGAGTCACTGACAATACCAAACAGGCAGATCAGAACAGACTCACTAACTTGTCTAAAAAACCTAATAAAGAAAACACAAGAAATATTTGATAAAAAGAAAGCTCTGATGAGGTCAGACCTATGCTACAGACTACTATAACAGAGACCAGGACTAGATCAAGAAAACCCCTGAGAAGTGTGACTTCTGATAGGGAAGAGGATGACTGCCTCTTATTTTAAAAAACATTTTCTCAACATAGGCATGCTACTGGCACTTTAGCAGCCAGCGTATGTACGTGGGTTGTCCAAAGGTAGGGTGCATATGCATGTGTGTGGGCCCACTTCAAGCAGCGTACACCTCTGTAACTTCTCAAAAAAAAGGAAAACCAACAGTCAAGCACAAGTAGGGAGTATTGGTATGGAAGACCAGAATCCCTTAAAGACACAGAAGATTATAGAAACTAAAGAAACAATAAATAAACTGATTAAAGCACCCAAAAAGAGTATCCCCCAAAACCCTAGAGGTCTCTCCAGTACGATCGCCAATTCTGATGTAAGTGGGAAAACCCCTATGGACTACACTAGGGTTCTAAAGTGCAGGCAGAGCTAACCGTCTAAAGTATCCTACTTTTAATAAAATATCCCGACATTACCCCACAATCATACATAAAAGACAAAGTATAGGGATCCAGTAGGCCTACCTTAAACTTTGTGTCCAGTGTCAATCCCTTTGCACTTGGTTGTTTCCTGACTGCAAGTATCCTCCCAAGGCTGACCTACATTCACCAAAATACAAACAAGAAACTACAAGCATGCATTCTATATATGGATTAGTGGGTTAGACATCATAAAAAATAAATGTAAACAAATCATAAAGATTTAAGACATCATTTGGCGGGACAGAAAAAGTATTTTTGTATATTAATCTCACAAAATTCGTTTACAATATGAGACTGACACTGCTCCTTGAAATTGGTCCTGGGATCCTCTTCACAATGCACCAACTGCTTCCACGTATTCTCCTCCTCTTCAGTTCTCTCTAGGGAAATGGAAAGGGTTTGCAATGGAGGAAAAGGGAATTCTGGCTCAAACTCACAATGTGGTTGCAAAATATTGGGGCAAAGGGGGAATACTAAAATGGGCAGAGTTTATTTTCTCTCGTGCTTCTTTCTTGAAATGGGATCCCAACACCTTATTTTATAGGAAAAAAAGATAGTAATGGTTGGGGTGACTGGCTATGGGCGGTCAACTGGTTAGGTAAGGACCCGACAACCTATATCCCTTTTCAATTTTCATTTTTCGTACTTTTTGTGAGTGTATGCGGGATGTAGTGGTGCAACAAGCATGTGTACGCAGGAAGTAGTGGTGCAGGTCATGTACACCTTCAAAATAATGGTTTTTGAAGACTTGTTCAGTGATGGCTTGGAAAATATAGCATGTAAGATGGCCTGATGCTAGGTATGCATGTCTGGTGCAAGTTAGGGTTATAACATAGCTTTATAGGTATTAAAATTATATTATTAATATCATAGCTTTATATATTAGTTTATTTTCTTTTAATATTTTTAGGACTTTAGTTGGCCAACAAAGCCATTAAACCCGTCAAGTCATTTCATTCCAAATGGCTTGGGTTATTTAGACAACCCCAGTCCAGATCTGACCTTCCAGTTGACGGTGTGTCAATTTCACCCGTCAACAAATGGCACTAGAAGGAGGGACGAGGTAAATGTAAGGATTAAATATTTTATCCCTCAGCCTGTCATAATTCCATATTTGTAAATTCTTCTTCTATGTCATCTTGAAATGCACTATAAGGTAGGCCAGACTGACAAGATGGCCTTATAGGAGCCTTTATCTCGAATGTATTTAATTCCCCATGGCTCCCTGAATCACTATGTTGGAACATTCTTTCCACTTTTGATTACCTAATATTCCCAATGAGACAGTCTCTCGCTTGTCCAAACTCACCTTTGATGGTGGGGGGGATGTATCTGCTAAATACCACATTAACAAGTTTTGGTGTAGTTGCATCAAGCATGATATTTCTGATTTAAAGGTTTTATGTAGATTGTTCTCTTTTACTTTTAGGGGTCGGATTAAACATTGGTTTGGGTTTTTTCCAGCATATCACATTTTTTATTGGTTTCAATTTGTAGAGGAATTTTTAGATTCTTTTGAAATCTATGATTACAATCAATTGTGTGAAGAATTCCAGACTTTGCTAATCAATGACAATTCATCTCCAGAAGGATTTTCAACAAGAATTCATCATGTTCTATGTAAATTTAATCTTGATGACATGTCATTTGTACTAAATATCCTCTATGATGCTTGCATCCCTTTCATCGAGTCATATTCAATCGCGAATGATGAACTAGTTACAAATCCTATCACTCAATTGCGAGAAGAATTTTGTTCGTAGGATGAGAGGAATCCATCCAAAAATTTTGAACAAGCAAGGGAGGTAGAATCTACTGAAAAGGTTCTTACTGACAATCAAATTGGTTTTTCCTCTGAATCATTGTATTTTCAGTCCTCGGACCTCGACCATCGTGGAAGAAGATTCGAAGTTGGGTCAAGGTGAATGTCCTCATTCTTCTAACTCTTTCTCTGATCAGTACTTAAATTCAGTTATTGAAAAACACTTAGGCGACAAAAATCATCTTAAGCATTCTAGCATTCCTATGAAACTGATTAGAGATGTAAATCTGAAATTTGAAGAAGAAACCTTAAACCTTCATCCACAAATCATACCTTATCCACATGAAAGATTAGATGTTTGTTATGAAATTTTTAAATTGTCCATCATACATGAGGAAAATTTAGACGATCATATTATGTTGAAGAATTTAACACCAAAACAGAGTGAAAGTTTTAAGGAAAGTGAAGAAGAATGTCTTGAGAATACCATTGTTAAATATCATAGCTCAAGAGATTCTTTTTATGTGCTCATTTCTTATTCCTTTTACTCTTTATATCCCAATCTCTTCTTAGATTCTCATGGACATGATACTTTACCTACGGTATATTTTCTTTTCCATCACAATAAAATCTTTTCGATATGCTAAGATTTGGTGAAATTAATTCCATACATAACATTTTTGAAGTCGGATTTGATTCTCTTTCACTTTCATGGGAAAAAGACATTGATCTAGGAGGCTCCCCAAGTCCAAAAAATGCTCAAAAATAAAATTTCTCAGAATTGGGTGAAACCAATTCAACTGCGACTGGCTCATCATGCTGATTCCGACAATATATTTACTTTCTCAAATGGGCTATGTATGCAATATTTATCATACTTTGATCAGATTCTCAAACAGCTAAAAAAGTCAAAGTTCAAACTGGAAACAAGTCAATGTTGATGTCAGTATGACGTCAGCATGACATCACCAAAGAAATCTCATGATGTTGATGTGGCAGAGACATGTGGTAGCAATTGACATGGCAGATGACAGATCAAATCAGGTTTGGACACGTGGCATGAGACACTTGTCAATATTCGAGAAAATGTGATGGTGCCACATGGCCCAGGCATGGCCAGCCATGTGGCACCTAGTCAGAACACGTTGGCAAGTTTTAAAAAATGTTTGGGGGGTCCATGGGTTTTGAATCAATGACCACCCAACAAGCCAAAGACTTTGGAAAAGGTCCAACACCAACGTGAAATACATAGGACTTATTAACACAAGTCAAATATATATTATATAATCTTTGTATTGTTTTAAGGTTGGTGTGAAAGGGGCTGGGGCTAAGCCCCAACCCATGGTTTCATGCTGCATTGTGACCACCGATTAGAAAAAGGGCACGGGTGCATTAAAACCACCAGCGCGCAACTTATGGCACCCTCCACCATATAGCTCGAATCTTATCCCCATGAAAGTGCGCGGGGGGTATATCCATAACCCACAGGTCACATGAAATGCGCCCCACGACTAGGAGCTAGCGCCGAGTATGGGCCAACGCTTAGCCCTTTGGGATAGCGCTTGGCCATATGATAGCATGTGACCTTTAAAAGGGGCACGCAACACCTCGAGGGTGATACTCTGTACATTTTTAATTAAAGTGGTTTTTTTTACTTATATTTAGCCCAAAATTGGTATTTTGCCTGATATTATGACCCAAAAGTGGTTTTTTTAGGATATCTTGGACATTTGGAGGGGGATTTGATCCCAGAAAGAGGCCAAATCTTCAGGAGAAGTTATGCTTCTCTTGTTGAGCCTGAAACTTATATAAACTAGGCCTTTTGGAGCTTGAGGGTAACTTTTTGATGCAGGGAATTTGAGGAGCAGTTTATGTATTTTGTCTTTTTCTCATGTTTTGAGAGGCCTTTTTGTCATGTTTGTGAGAGGAATTTGAGGAATCATACATGCGTTTGAGCAAGGAGGTCTTGCACAATAGATATGAAGTATGTTATGTAACAACATGGAGCCATTGTAAGAGAACTTGAGAATTTGAAGATCAGTAAAGAGGTCCTCCACTTGGAAGCGGGCCCGGAGACGTAGCCACTCATTAGTGAACTCAATTATCAAGATCTTATTGTCTTTTTCTCTTTTGTTGCTGTTCATATCTCTGTTTTTACAACATGATTAATTAATAGCTGAACTCTTTAAACAACTTTAAGCATCTAAATAACACAATTGTTTATTATTCCTTCCATTTTTGGATCAAGTATTTTGGTATTAGAGCTTTGGTTATTTTGGAAGGTTTAACAAGTGCAGGGTGGATGCTAACAAGATCCAAATATCAGAAAGGAGAAGGATAATTGGCTGAATTCATTCCTGAGATAGAACAATTTTTTAGGAAGAAAAGAATGGCTTCAGAAGGAGAGCTTTCTCCACGAACCAAGAAACTAGAAGATGCACTTTTCTCCATGTCTGAAATGTTCAAAGTGTTGTATGAGGATTTCTTGGAGAGAAAGAAACTAGCCTTGGGAGAGATCTTAATGAAGGGTAAAAGTGAAGGGAAAGGAGAGACTTCAAATCCACCTTCACCGCCATTGTCTCCTTCTTCTTCCAGTTTTACATCAAATGCTAGTTCTCATTCTACAACATCTACCATACAAAAACAAACACATAAGCATAAGTCTAATATGCCTTTGTTAAAACTTGATGTTAAGTTTGAGTTGCCTTTGTATGATGGAGAACTAAATGCATAAAAGTTAGATAATTGGATAAGACAAATTGAAGTGTATTGTAGGATATAGAGAATCATATATGAAGATACTATGATCTAGCTTGTTAGTATCAAGATGGGAGGAACGACCCTTGTTTGGTGGGAAAGCAGGACAAAACAGGATCTTAAGAAGTTTGGTAAGACTCTCTCTTCATGGCTTGATTTTACATCCGCTTTACGAAAGCAATTTTATCCTCTAGCTTGCATGCAACAATCTATTATGTCATGGTAGAACTTGAGACAGTTAAAAGGACAAACTGTTCAAAGTTATACACAGGAGTTTCACAAAAGAGCTTTGTTGTTGGGAATATCATTGGATACTCAAGAGACATTGCTTAAGTATATAGGTGGTTTGCATAGTTATTTATGACATACCATTCTTATGTTTAATCCTACTAGTTTAGATGAGGTGTGTGTGCAAGCGACTCATCTTGAATCTAGAGGCAAGAATGTAAATGTTGATTTTTTAAAACCATTCAAATCTACTGAAGGAAAGTTTAAAGGCAAGGGTAAAGAGAAGTTCAAAGGAAAGAAAAATAATACAGTGAAGAAGGAGAAACCTACATGTACTCATTGTAAGAAGGAAGGCCATAGTGAGGATCGTTGTTGGATCCTTAACCCAGAGTTGAAACTAGCAAAGTTCAGGAATAAAGGAAAACCAAAGACTATTGCAACAACTCAAGTTGATTTGGGGTCAGATTCGGGAGATGAGACAAAGGTCACAGTCACAGGAATCAAAGGTAAAAATTCTGAAGCTAGTACAAGTTCTTCAATTCAATCTTTAAAAGTTAATAATGAACTTGATGAGGTCAAACAAACATAACTTTTTCATATAAGGGTAATTTCCAAACATGCAAAAATTGATACTCTATTTGATAGTGGCTCACAAGTAAATTTGATATCAGAAGAAATAGTTAAAAAGTTGGGATTAATCACTAAACCTCATAAGAAACCATATCCCTTAGGATGGATTCATAATGATAATCAATTACAGGTGGAAAGACAATGTGTCCTAAAGTTTGCAATTAATTCAGATTTCATAGATGAGGTTGAGTTGGATGTAGTTCCACTAGATATATGTGGTATCGTACTTGGAAGTCCATATTTGTATGATAGAAAAGAAATATTCTATTGTGAAGACAATAAGTATCAATTAACTAAAGATGGAAAAGAATATATAGTAAGGGCTCATCAAAAGAAATTGAATTTATCACTAATCAACTCAGGACAATTGAAGAGGATTGTAAATGTTAGTAAGTGATATCTCTTCATGGTGGTAAAAGCTAAAGACATTGTCAGAATTGAGACTTTCAATGATTGTGATGCGAAGTTAAAAGATGATTTAGTTAGAATTGTTTCTGACTATGATGAGTTATTTCAAGTCCCGAAAGGATTGCCTCCAAAATGACAAGATGAACATGAGATATGATTGCAACAGGATGTTCCTCTTCCTAACATTGGCATGTAGAGGTTATCAGTATTGGAAAATGTAGAGATAAAGAAATAGGTACAAGAGCTAGTTGAACAAGGGGTCATCAGACCTAGTGCTTCTCCATGTGGGTCACCTATCATCTTGGTGCCAAAGAAAGATGGCACATGGTGTTACACATCCAAATCACTCAACTGGATAAGTGTCGCACATACCTCTCACTTGTCACAAATGTCGCAAGTTGGTCATAAGAGTGTCATAAATACTGTTGAATCATGTTACCTCAATGACGACATCACAGAGGCACTTGAAACATCTCATTTACTCAATTTGAAGGAAGGAGACTGGTCTACTGAAGTCAAACATCTCTCA
>SNQJ01S0008925.1:0-25996 GCA_010110895.2 Picea sitchensis | reverse complement strand
GAATGCATGAAAATGTGTCTAAATATGTAAAAGGATGTACTATGTGTGCAATAAGCAAACCAAGTAACAGAAAGCTAGGATTGTACACTCCACTTCCTATTCCTTCTAGACCATGGGAAAGTGTATCTATGGATTTTGTGGGGAATTTCCTATGTCTAGAAAAGGTCATGATTACCCGTATGTAGTTGTGGATAGGTTCAGCAAAATGTGTGTCTTGATTCCTTGTAAAAAACAAGTCACAACTGAACAAACAACTCAAGTGTTCTTTGAAAATGTATGGGTTCATTTTGGTTTACCTACTTCTATTGTATCTGATCGAGACTCCAGATTTCTAGGGAAATTTTGGTCAAGCTTATGGGAACTTATGGACACCAGGTTAACGAAAAGTACAACATTTCATCCACAAATAGACGGGCAGACAGAGGTGGTGAATAGGACAGTAGTGCATCTACTTCGGGCATATGGCAATAAGCATCCTAAGCTTTGGGATGAACATTTGTGTTATGTACAACATGCATATAATCGAGACAAACATTCTTCTACTCAGAGGTCTCCATTTGAAACTTGTTTGGGGTACTTGCCAAAGTCTCCTTTGGATTTTGTCTTTGGAAAAGACATTGCAGTGGGAGGACACAATAATGTGGACAGGGCTACAAAGTTCATTGAACGGATCCAGTTGATCCATCAGGCAGTACAGGAACAGATGGAGAAAATCTAGGCCAAGTACAAGGCGAGGCATGATATGCATCGAGTTGATCATCAATTCAAGGCAGGAGGTCAAGTCTAGTTATACATCAGCAAGGAAAGGATGCAAGGTGAAGGTAAAAAGCTAAAACCAATTCGTTATGGTCCTTTCAAAATTTTAGACAAGATTGGTACTAATGCTTTCCAGTTAGAATTGCCTCCATATATGCAAATCTATTCAGTTGTAAATGTGGAAAACTTGAGATTGTATGAGCCTCCTATGATCGAGGATCAATGAGAGAATGTTCTGATTCCTATCATCGAAGATTTTTCTCCTGAATATATGAACGAGTTGCAGGAAGACACCATATTGGAAAAAAGAGTCTGAACTTCTCGCAGGGGCGATGTGGAGTATCTTCGAGTGGGATTGAAGGGCACAAATCCAAGTCAAACCAAGTGGATGGAGACTATAAAGGTGAGGACACAGTATCCTCACTTAGTTACCAATTGATACCAGAATTTTGGTGGTCCAAAAGCTTCCAAGTGGGGAGGAATGATCCAGGAGGCTCCCCAGGCTTAGAAAATGCTCAAAACTCAAAGTTCTCGGAATTGGATGAAAGCAATTCCATTGCGACCGGCTCGTCGCGTTGATTCCGACAGTATATTTACTTTCTCAAACAGACGTTGTATGCGAGAGTTATCGTACATTGACTGTTTTCTCAAACAGCTAAAAAGTCAAAGAACTGGCAAAAAGTCAATGTTGACGTCAGCATGATGACAAAATGACATCACCAATGACACCTCATGATGTAGACCTGGACCAATGGCAGTGTGACATGTGGCAGCAGTTGACTGGGTAGATGTGGATGGTAGATCCACTCAAAGGTTGACATGTGGCACTTTGCTGGCAAATGAAGAAGTGCCACATGGCCCAGACATGGGCTGCCACATGGCAACCAGTCAGGGTCGAGTGACAAGTGTTAAATTTTTTTGGGGGTCCATGGGTTTTGAACCCAAGACCACCCACCAAGCCAAGTGCCTTAAGGAGAGAACTAACACCAACGTGCCCCAAATGTCTCTTGTTAAATAAATTGCATTTAATTTTATTTAAATTGTAATATATTACTATGTGGGCGGAATGGGGCTGGGGCTAAGCCCCAACCCGTGATTTTATGGTGTTATGTGACCCTGTTTCGGGGCGCGCGCCCGTCCATTGGGGGTTTAGTCCATTTATTGATGGAAAGTGGTTTTTAAACCATATATTAATGATTTTTTGGGATTTCTGACTCATATTTAGCCTAGAAAATGGATATTTTGAGGATTTTAAGCCATTTGAAGGGGGATTTGATCCCAGAAAGAGGCCAGATATTGAGGGAAGTTGGGATTCCTCATTTGATCCTTGAAAAATATAAGAACCAGGCTTTTTGAAGCTTGTAAGTAACTTTTTGATGCAGAGAATTTGAGGAGCAGTTTATGTATTTTGGCTTTTTCTCATGTTTTGAGAGGCCTTTTTGTCATGTTTGTGAGAGGAGTTTGAGGAAGCATACATGCGTCTGAGAAAGGAGGTCTTTCACAACAGATATGAAGTATGTTATGTAATAGCATGGAGCCATAGTAAGAGAACTTGAGCATTTGAAGATCAGTAAAAAAAGATCCTCCACTTGGAAGCGGGCCCGGAGACGTAGCCACTCATTGGTGAACTCCGTTATCAAGATCTTATTATCTTTGTCTCTTTTGTTGTTGTTCATATCTCTATTTTTACAGCATGATTAATTAATAACTGAACTCTTTAAACAACTTTAAGCATCTAAATAAGACAATTATTTATTATTCCTTCCATTTTTGGATCAGTCAAGAAGGTGACGAAGGAGGGATATTCTCTATTGTCGCCACAACAGAGGTTGCATTCACAAGTGTGAAGAGAGTGCTAAGGAAGCAATTCGACAAGGACTGGGCGTCACTACTAGAGTTGAAAAACAGGTGACCTCCCTTCCCAGTGCGGACCAACATTCACCCTTCATTTCTAAATTTGGCGGAATAACCTTAATTGTGGCCAAAAGTGTACGCATTGTATTTATCTCTTTACCATGATGGGTCAGCTATAGTTAACTTGAGAATAATTAAAACTATAGTTTTAGCATAACAATCAGAAATAATATCTGTAATTAAATAAAGTGAAATAATTTTTTAGTTTTTTAGCATAAAAAAATCTATAAATATTTAATATTTTCACATAAACTAGAACTTAATTCAAATTAAAAAACCTGTCATATAAACATTATATAATCATATAAATTAGTTAAGTGAAACAGAAAGTGAATACCTTAATGTACTTGGTAATTAAAAATATTATTAAAAAGAACATATACTTAAAAGAATTTTGATAATATATATTTTAGACAATAATTTAGACGTGAGATGAAATTATCCTTTTACAATTGTTTGAAATAATAAGAGGTGCCTTTTACCTAAAATCCAGTAGGAATCATTTTAGATTTGATTGAATGGTAGATATCAAATGCTAACATTGCACAATTTGGTTGCAGTAGGGGTATTCAAGGGCATTGAAACCATTTTTTCATTAAAAGCAACAATTTCATTAATCTGAAATTACAATTTCAGCAAAGATTGCTTGGAAAAATTCCAATTAAATTGAACTAGAAGAGATAAAAATAGCAAAAAAACCTTGAGCCTTATTATATTTTTAATATATGTAACATTTGCATTTATATGGAGGCATTAATATCTTAGGGAAGCAAATAAGGTAAAGGTTCACCTAATGACAAGCTATGGAAAAATCATATTGGATTATTCAAGAAATGAGGACATGGATAGGATTGAGATCATTCATTTGTGATGCCTTACTTACCATGATGGTGGGAAAGGAGGACAAGGATATTATTGAAGAAACGAGGACATGGATAGGCTTGAGATCATTGAGCCTTCATTTCCTTCAAGGAAGGAAAATTTGTATTTTGTTTTTGTTGTCTTCAATTTTTAATATTATTTTTATTTTATTTTAAAACAAGCTATGCAAAAATTGAATGGGATTATTGAAGAAACGAGGACATGGATAGGCTTGAGATCATTGAGCCTTTCTTTCCTTCAAGGAAAAACAATTTTTATTTTATTTTTTTTGGTCAAAATTTGATTTTAAAACAAGAAGAAAAATATTCACACGAATTTATCCTTGAGGTTGGGAGAGGGACATAATTTAATGAATTAGTGAGCCTTGATTTGGATTAACAATCTGTAAGCATCCCAAGAATATTATCAATGTACATACATCATAATCTCTCAACACTTTACTTGTGTATTTACCAACTTTACATTTAAAGAAATACATGAGCATACCTACAGAAAGGAGCTTTCTTGGGATTGTTGGTGTTATTTCCATGGGCCTTGCTCTAGGAGACAACAGTCCCACTGATAAATTACGAATAAAATAAATATGTTCTTGTAAGACTTTCTCTAGTTTAGTTTCTTGAAAATCTACACTCTTGTCAAATTTAACACCACAATTTTAGTTTAGTTTATCAAAGAATAACGCATGGTATAGTCAAAGTACCCATAGACATTGCCTTTTCATCAACAAGGAAACATACAATATCCCATTCAAAGTGTTAGGAACCCCAGGTAAGCATTGATAGATGTAATATCAATACTAATAATAATAATAATAATCTATTTTTAAGGTCACGGCCAAACTAGCACACCAAATTGGTGTATGAGACCCCCTTGTTTGTGGGACAAGGGACCCCCCTTCGCCCAGCGATTTGACTGGTAAAGTCTACGAAGGTATACATACCCTACCCCCCTCTGGATTTGAACGTGTGACCTCTTAAGAGGAAACACATGTTCTTAACCATTAGGCCCACTCAGGCTGTATTGCAATACCTTTCTAAAGCCAATTGCACATTCTCATAAAATTATTTATTGTGGTCAATAGAAAGATGAGCATCCTTGAGGAAATTTCTAATTCTAGTGATGTTCAGGTAGGTTACTAGTGTCCTTAGAAATGACGGACTCTATTACATCCATCAATGATGGTAATTTTGTGATATAATTATCATTGAAAAATGGCTAAGATTCCTTGTGACACTACCTACCTGAATTCAATTTCCCTCCACTACAATGCATATGTTTCTATTTTAAAGAATCCAAAATTTATGGTCATCCAAAGGTTTTGTTTCACAAATACCAAAGCTACGGAGAAGACTAAAGTTTATGGCCACCATAAAGTGTTCAATGCCATTTGTATTATTAACTATAAATGAATCATCTTCAACCAACCAATAACACAATCCCGATGATGTCTCTCAGCCATGGATATTTAATTTGCATATATTAGAGGCCAAGACCTTGATACTACTAGTCAAACTTACAACTAATCAACTCAATGACAAAACACAATGATTTATTGGTTTATAATAGGATTAAGTAACGAGGCTTCCAAAAATATGTTGAAATGTGATTTACCAATGTAGCATGAAGAGGGTGAGACAAAATTGGCAAGTGGGTGTGAAATGTGAAATGTGGTGGGCTCCATCCACAATGAATAAATAACTCAAAGGCCACCCCTTCTAAATATTTTGTTGAGTGAGTGAAAACATGGTCTCATCACTCTCAATATTAGTTAAGTAAGAAAATGGAAAATTGGTTATGCATAGTGTTCAATTGAACAACAATTACAAAATTTCCTTGGTTTATTGTAGTTCATATTCCCACTCCTGCATTGATTTTCATTTTTTTTGTGGTTGGTTAATGACCTATAAGGAATACTTGTGGGTAACCTGCTTCCATAGTTGGAAGTGAGAACTCATATGGAATTTCCCAAAGTACATTGTTGAAACGATTCCTTTTAGACTAGCATTAGTGTGTTATAATCAAATTTGCAAATTTCCAAAAGATCATTCAAAGTTCTAAGAAGATACATTCCCAAGCATATAATTGAACATGAAATTATGAACTAGAGAACAAGATTAAACACAACTAAAAACCACATTCTCATATTGCTAACCCATATATATGTGGTGTAAAACCCTTGTGGGAAACATCTCCATGGGGGAAACAAATGAATGATATTATTTCCTCTTCAAACTTACACATGTACATGGATAATATGAAATAATGAGGCTCAATAAGCGCTTAGGATGACATGGAATGAATTGTTGATGTTCCATAGCTCCTCAAAATTGCCTAAATTGTTGTACACTTTCTCCACTTGGGAAATTATACCTTGGAATGACCAAAATGTTGATTGGAACCATTCTCCTTTGCTTCCCTTTCGTATATGGTTCCCATGGTGATGGTTTAGTATCTACTCCACATACTCAAAGAATTTTGGTCATAGGAAATGAAAAGTTGAATGGACCACTGACGTGGCAGTTGGTATATTTCACATTGTGCAATTACTCTTCTTCTTTGTATTTTTCCACCTTAGATTTCCATGTGTAAATAAGATCATTATCTGTATATGACCTGTTATGATATGCATCCCAAAAGAGAAGTATTTTCGTTCCACTGAAGTTATTTTCTAATTAGATGAGTAAAACATTACCTCACCTTCTCTATTGGAAAAAACTAGGCCTTGTTTGGAGTCTAACATTTTTGAACAATTTATCAATATTCCCACTCTCCTCTTCTAGCATATTTGAACTTGTTTTCAAACATTGAATCTTCTTTACTTTTTTCCATGCTTTTGCAACTAGGTCTTCTACCCTTGGTTGGACTTGTTCATTGTCACCTTCTTTATTCAACATACTTGGCTCATAGATTTTCAAGTGTTCAATAGTTACAAATGAATGTATGTTTATGTTTGGAGGGAGAAATGCATTCTCACCAAATTGTGCCATAATTTCAAAAGGGCCATATCCAAATGGATTAAACTTCTTTCATTCTCCTTGCAATCATTTTTTTCTCAAGTGCAACCAAAGTGTCATCTACTTGAATATTTTTCTCCTTCCTATGGTGTTCATGTTTTTCATTGTAATTTTCTTGAGTCTTCTATAACATCTCTTGGAATTGATGATGAACTTTCCTTATCCTTTCAAATTGATTTTCAATTTTTCCCTCTTCTTTGCTTGGAACGCTTTCTTTACACTTTTATTTTCCATAAGCCAAATCCAATGGAGATTGAGGTAGGTATCTAAAGAACACTTCAAAGAGTGCCATATTGGTAGAATAATGAACTACCCTATTGTAGGAATGCTATATATGCAGTAGATTGTATCCTCTCGACAAATGTACCAGTATTATATTCACCACTTCAATTTGTCCATCGGTTTGAGGATGGAATGAAGTGGACTTGTTGAATGTGGTATCTAGATTGTTCTAAAAAGTATTGTAGAATATTCTCAAAAACCTTGTATCCCTATATGAAATGAACCCAAACATGATCAAATAACTTGTAGATTGTGTTACCTCCAAAATTGTACTTAATGATAAAATCCCTAATCCACAAGGTACAACCAAAGAGGGAACTACTAGAATGGTCACCATTGTCACGTAAGAAACCTATCCTATTCACATTAGGTCGGATCTCCTCTGGATCAATGGGGAGTATCCCTAATAGGATTAATGAAGCTAAGAAATGAGGCACAAGGTGAAGGGAGAGTAGATTTAGTAAAACAATGTTTCTTAGTGTTTTTGGGGACAAAAAAGAGGTGATGGAAAGAAGTAGATATTAGTGTGAAATCAAACATGGGAAATGGAGTCAAGGTGAATTGAAGGGGACTTATGGGGTCAAGAATAAAACCCCACTTAAGAATTGGTCTATTACATCTGGATATTAGGATTAAGAGACTAGAACCTGAGGGGAAGGATAATCTATGATATAATCAATATCAACAATGAAGACCAAGGCCCTACAAGAAGGGGTCCTTAAGGGATAAACCTTCATAAAAGAGATTAATTATAGCTTAATAAATGCACTCAATATCATTGCTAGGGTTCCTAAAATGGATATAAAAAGCAAGACATCAAATAGCTATCAATATAACAAAGGAAGAAGGAGAAGAGTTACCCCAAAATGTCTTCCCTCCAATGGTATAATTTTATTTCAATGGATCGATATAGTTATCTTGTAGAAGACTTGAGCATTAAAAATAAATATTTATGCACAAGATAGAAACCAAGATAGGAAAGCTTCAAGAATTGACACCAACATACAGAAAGAAAGAACCCGTATACATCCATATGATCCAAAAAATACATGTCAATTAAGCTCCAAGGAGTGAAAGCTCTAAAAATCCAACCATGAGTTCAAATGAGGAAGGGATACTCTTTATATAGAGTCTATATCAACCTCCTTTACAATATAATAATAATGTCTCTAGTGAAAACCTTAGATCTATCCTAGGGAGGAGTAAAGAATTATTTCCTCCAACTAATTATTCAAGAATACATAAAATAATGATGATCCATATTTTATGAGAAGAACGAAATGAATATAGATTATTAAAATGTTTTTAACATAGAACAACAAAGATACAGTAAAATTGGTTTCTATTCAATAAGGAAATAAGCTGAAATTGTAAAATGTAGCAGAAAACAAGCTTGTTGGAATGGTGGTGGTTTATCTTTGAGAAGAGATGTGACGGTTGCGCTCTTTTGCAAGAATATGATTACAATGAGGATATGAAGGCCTTTTTACAATAAACATGAATTCAAAAACCTTATACATCCAAAAACCTAACCTTAGGAGATGAAGCGCCAAAATTCATGTGGGCCTCGTTGAGGTAAACTAGTACATCAACTTCTCGGGGTCGTAAATTTTGCATTCGATCTACGTTTTAGGCACATGATAGCCCGTTGGAAAGGTCTATCTGAGGACTACACATGTTTTTGTTAGAATCTAACTCTAACTATATTCTAATTGTAGAGATCCCTTAAAACGTTATTTGGGGCCTCAAAATGGCCCTGGAAGTAAGGGACTCGAAAAATAGGAAAAAACTGTCAAACTTGAAAACTGCCAAAATGAACCAGTTGGAATAGGTGGGAGGCCACCGAAATCCATATGGATCAATCCTCGCCCCTTAGGAATCAAATGTCTCAATTGTGTTGAGTTCCTGCATCAGATGAGGAAATTTGTGTTGAATTTGGCCCCGGGTGAGCCACTTTCCTTGGTGCAGGAGTTGCCATGCTTTGACAACTCGATAAAGTTGGATCCTTTGTTGTCGAGTGCCCTTGACCTGTGTGTCCACAATATGATCACTGGTTGCATGTTGCATGCAGTCAAAGTTGAGCTCTGTTGGTGTCAACTTCTCTGATATCCTTGAGGTGTCCAATAATGGTGGGAAATATGGCAGAAGGAGAGCCACGTTGAATATTGGGTGCAAGCCAAGGAAAGGGGGAATGTTGAGCTAAAAAGCATTGTCACCCATAGCCTTGGTGATGGTATACGGCCCATAATGGAGTGGGAAAATATTTTGATGGGGCCCTGTAAGGCGTTATTTCTACAAGTGCAACCAAACTTTGTCGCCCACCTGAAACTTATGTGGCACTCGATGTTGATCATGGCACTGCTTTTACATAGCATTAGAATTCTATAAAATATCATGAACTTGTTGGCAGATGTGTTGGATATTCTCAATGAACCGGGTGGATTTATCGGCTTTAGGTGGAGCAGGGGACGAGTCGACCAAGGTGGTCTCCTGGAGTAGTGTAACATCCATTGGGCCCAATGGTTGGAATCCCAACCCCACCTGAAAGAGGTTGTGGCCAGTTGAGCTATGTAGGGCTCAGTTTTAGCTATGTTGGATGTAGGGAAGACTCTCATACCATGTGTGGGGGTGATTGGAATTGTACATGCAAAGGATATGCATGATCATCCAATTGACAACCTCATTTTGGCCATCTGCCCGGGGGTGGAAGGCAGTGGATTTGGTGAGCTTGGTGTCCAGCAGTGACCAAAGGCTTGACTAGAATGTGTTGAGGAACTAACTGTCCCGATATAAGACAATGGTTTGTGGGATACCAAAATGTACCCATACTCGTTCAAAGAATATCTTGGCAGTGGCCTCTGTTGTGATTCTCTTCTTGCAGGCGACCAAAATATCCATCTTGGAAAAGCGATCAACAACCAAAAAAACATATTCAAATCCCCTCTTGGTGGATGGAAGGCCTGACATGTAGTCCATTGAGATGGATTCCCATGGCCTGTCAGGAATAGGAAGAGGGGTGTGCAGGCCATGTTTCTTAGTGGTTGGTTTGGAAATAGCGCAGGTGATGCAAGACCTGATGTACTTGTCAACATCTTGTCGAAGTTTCATCCAGTAGAAATGTTTCTGCAGCACTGCCACTATCGTTTCAACGCCAAAGTGTCATACCACCCGACTGTAGTGAGCTTCCCAAATTAGCTTCGCGTGCTCACTTGGTGGAACACATAGATGTCCCAGACGACAGAATATCCCATCTTGAATATGGAAATTAGCGACCACTGAGTTTGTGCCCAAAATTTGGTAGGTGGTGGAGAAGTCTAGGTCTATCTCATAGAGGTGGGGCCATCCAGAGGTCTCGTGGCCACAAGAGTCTAGCACCGTGGTGAGTGCCACGACTGGAGATCGATAGAGGAAATCAACAACTCGGTTGGTACTTCATGTTTTATACTTTATGTTGAGGTGGAATTGTTTCAATTANCCCATCTTGAATATGGAAATTAGCGACCACTGAGTTTGTGCCCAAAATTTGGTAGGTGGTGGAGAAGTCTAGGTCTATCTCATAGAGGTGGGGCCATCCAGAGGTCTCGTGGCCACAAGAGTCTAGCACCGTGGTGAGTGCCATGACTGGAGATCGATAGAGGAAATCAACAACTCGGTTGGTACTTCATGTTTTATACTTTATGTTGAGGTGGAATTGTTTCAATTATGTGGACCACTTTTGATGGTGGTCATTCTGTAATTTTCCTTGGGTATGCATGAACTATAGTGGCTTATGATCAGTGTGGATGATTGTATCCTTCCCAAGAATGTAATGTATCCAATGGTGGTAGGCTTGCACAATGGAGTACATTTATTTTTCATAAGCAGGGTACTTACAAACAACATCTGAGAGTGTCTCACTGTAATATTCCATGGGGTGGATGTGTTGAGTGATAACAACGCCCACGTCATAGTCTGAAGTATTTGTCTCGATCTCAAAGGGATGTTGTAGGTCTGGTAATGAAAGTACTGGGGATGAGCACAAGTGATGCTTCAAATCATCGAAGTTTTATTTTGGGACAATCCCCCCGCAAATTTTTCCTTACCACCACCCCTAGTTACTTGGTTGAGGGCCCATGTGATATGAGAGAATCCCAACACGAACTTGCGATAGAAATTGGCGAGGCTCAAGAAGCTCTGAAGCTTAGTGACTGTGGTTGGGGTTGGCCAGTCATGGATGACCTGGATCTTGGCTAGATCCACATGCACACCATGTTGATCAAATATGTAGCCTACGTAATCGACCCTGTCCATGTCGAAGGAGAATTTTTCCAAGTTTGCATATATCTTGTGTTGTCGCAGGGTGTGCCGAACCTATTAAATATGTTGCAAGTGTTCCGCCCAAGTTGTTTTGTATATGAGGATGCCATCTAGATACACCACTACAAAATTATTGGTGAAAGGTCACAGGATATCGTCCATCATCCTCATGAAAGTTGCTAGAGCATTTTTCAAACCAAAGGGAATGACCAGCCATTCAAAAAGACCCTCTTTTGACTTGAAGGCGGTCTTCCATACATCTGTTTGTTCTATTGGGACCTGGTGGTAGCCAGACTTCAGATCAATCTTACTTAAGTATTTCTCCCCTGTGAGCTGATCAAGGAGGTCGTCAATTCGGGGAATCAGGTATCGGTTCTGGACTATGATTTTATATAGGGCTCGATAATCAATGCAGAGTCACCATGTCCCATATTTCTTCTGCACCAATACGATTGGGATACCACAAGGTGATGAGTTGGGACGAATGTGCCCCTTGTGGAGCAGTTCTTGGATCTTCCTCTTAATCTCCTTGTTTTCTAACATAGAGCGGCGGTAGACTTTCCCATTGGGTAGCAGTGTATAGAGGGTCATATTGATGGGATTATTGACCTGACAGTGCATGATCCAGAATTGATCCCAAAGCCAAGATGGGGTCCAGGAAGGCCTAAAAATCAAAATGATCAGAATATATTCAAAACATATGTGTGCGTAGGCCTTGTTGATACAAACCCAACGCAACTCAGACGGTCTCAAATGGACATCGTATGCAAAATATATTGTGATATGTTTGTTTCGCTAAACAGGAAAAAACATTTGTTGACTGTACAGTTCGTACAGTGCTAACGTTGCAGCTGACTATACAAGTTGTACAGTCGTACAACTAATGTGGCAGGGTGCATTGGCACTGACGTTGGTAGGTACAGGTAGATGAGTCAGGGTGTGACACATGGCACCACTATAAGGGTGACACATGGCATCGACTGACGTGGCAAGGTCGTACAGTCATACGAAACGTGGCAGTTGGATGACATGGCAGGTATGATGGATGATAATTGGGTAGACACATCAGTAGATAGGTGGTAGAATCAGGTTTTGATACATGGCATATTATTTAGGAAAATAATGCGGTGCCACGTGGCCCGATCATGGGTTGCCACGTGGCACCCCTCCATTGGATAGTTGGGAAAAAAACATGTGTGACTCCCGGGGAGTCGAACCCATGAGCTCTAGTCTGGGCGATGTGCAACTTGGTAGGGTCAGGCTACCACCTCACCCAAGGTGTGACTTAACATACATAGTCACAATAAAATACATAAGGTGAAATGTTGGTAAGTCCGGGTGGAGTAAGGGTTGGGGCCTAGCCCGAGCCCCAACACATTCCCATTCAACTTGCCATATAACCATACACTATATGTTGTTGCGTGGTTATTTCATTTTCTCCATATCCTGGCTAGTTTCCACTTGCTCGAACCATACAACCTGTTCATATAATTGTTGATATATGTTGGCATGGAGTTGTTTGGCATAGCCCCTGGTCACGGGCAAATCGGATATGACCCTGAATCCTATATAGTTAGCATGGAATGGGTGTGGATAAGCGCCCGGTCATATGGGGTAGCCCACTGAACAAGGTGTGTAATCGATGGATTATGAACAGGGGGGCTAACATTTTACAGGTGCGTGGAGCTCAGAGCGGTGGGCATATGGATACACCCGCCACCAAGGGTCGATGGTTAAGGGGCTAGTGTGCCCAACACATAGCGCTTGGGCACATGGAAACACTGCATATGACCAGGAGCCCACGAAAAAGGGTATGTGCCCGAATTAATCCCAAAAGTGGGTTTTAAACATTACATTATGATTTTTAATGGATTTTTTAACCATATTTAGGAGATTTAATCCATTTTTGGAGGACCTTGGGCCCTTTTTGAGGCTAGATATTGGGGAGAAGTTGGGAGGTTGTTACCAACTTCAGGCCTATATAAACCAAAGGCTCTTGAATCCATGGGGGAGATGGAGAACAGAGAATTTTTTTTGAAATATTGAGTCAAAGTCATTTTTATGTAGGGAATCTATTGAGGAGAGCACCTTTGCGGGTCATTTCTGGAAGCTTCGTTCATCCGTTTTCGGTGACGTCAGTTTTGATGGGTTCTTGAGATCTAGTAGAACACAACTAGCTCATTTTTGTAATCCATTATCACTTTTATGATGTACATTTGAAGCTTTGAACAAAAATAATAAAGCCTCACCCACTGAGACAAAGGCCCGGAGACGTAGGGGAGATTGTTGAACTCCGTTATCACTTTGGTGTTTATGGTTTGTTGTTATTAATGCTTTATTTCGTATCTGTATATTTCTTAATGGTTGTTATGCTTCTTCATTAATTCTTCCTCTTTAATCAATTTCCTAAATGGTAATTTAACTCATGAAAAATAACTTAACCATTGTCGTTTGAAAGATCCATTCGGATCAAGTCGTATCAGAGCTAGTTGACGGTTGGATTTTGAGTTTGCATGACTACCAGGAAAATGGCATCTACAGAGGGAATTTCTCAAGATGAGAAGGATATGCAAAAAACTCTCTTTTCCATGGCCGAGATGGTGAAAGTGTTGTATGAAGACTAATTGGAACAAAAGAGTTTAGTTCAAGGGAAATCTTCAAAGAAAAACAAAAGCGAAGAAGAATTGAAGGAATTGCCTTCTACACCAAATTCAAAAATCATCTCTAAGGTATGTAGTGGAAGTCATTCATCAATTTCGCATGGTTCCCATCAAGATGGTTCTTTTGGTGCATTTGAAAAACATACAAGAGGTATAGGTTTGAACTTCCTAACCGAGATTGGTTTTGAAAGAAAGGGCCTTGGAAGTAAGGGCCAAGGTATTGTTAATACCATAGAGGTTGTGGAAATATCTCGTTATTTAGGATTGGGATATGGCGAAGAGGAGATTGGATCATTCTCCAAGATGGGCTCCAAAACCTTGGAAGCAAGGGATGCTTCAAATGGCCAGCTTAAGTCATTGCAGGATCAATTCATGAAAGGTGATGGCGTATCACTCCATGATGGTGATAGTGTATGCAAGTCATCTCCAAAGCAAATTGAAGATAAGAAAGGTAGGTATAATAGTAATGGTTGTTCCAATTCTCCTTTTGATTATAAAAAACATAATCATGTAATCTGAAACTTGTGGAATATGTATCTGTGTACTTTTTCTCATTCACCTAAGAATTGTGTGGCCAAGTGTTGGAAGAGACAATATTTGTACATGAATTTTATGTCTACCAGGAAGGAGACATGACATAAATACTCAACTCCACAACAGAATAAAGAGAAGGGAAAACAAGTCTAGATGCCAAAAAACCACTGCACTTATTGCAACAAGGGTGGACATCAAAATGCTAAATGTTGGAAGCTTAATCTGGAGCTTCATCCAAAGAAGGAAAAAATGATTGTACATGTACTCACAAAGGAAGGGGCAGTACCATCGAAGCAATATGAACATCATGAAGGAAAGAAAATAGTCACTTGGTTTTTCCAAAAGTGGATGTCACGTCTTCATTTTGTTTTCTTCCATTAATGTAATCACACATGTTGAAATGATGACCTCTTATAACATCATTTTGAACAACATAGTGTTTTGTTTTTATCCTTATGAGTATGTAATTAGTAAGTTCAATTTTGTAACCTTTTGGAGGACCAAAGGTCTTTAGTGGGGAGGTGTGATCCAGAATGGATCCCAGAGCCAAGATGGGGTCCAGGAAGGCCTAAAAATAAAAATGCTCAGAATATCTTCAAAACAGATTTGTGTGTAGTCCTCGTCGATAAGAACCCAATGAAAATTGAATGGGATCAAATGGACGTGGTATGCGAAAGATATCATGATCTGTTCGTTTCGTCAAACAAGCAAAAACAATTGTTGATTGTACAGTTCGTAAAGTGTTGACATGGCAGCTGACTGTACAAGTTGTACGATCGTGCATCTGACATGGTAGGGTGCATTGGCACTTATGTGGGAAGGTACAGGTGGATGAGTCAGGGTGTGACACATGGCACCACTGCAATAGTGACACGTGGCACCGACTAACGTGGAAAGGTCATGTGACACATGGAAGTTGGATGACATGTTAGGTACGGTGGATGCTGACTGGGCAGACACATCGGTACACAGGTGGTCGAATCAATTTTTGACATGTGGCATATTATTTGGGCGAATAATGTGGTGCCATGTAGCATAGTCATGGGCTTCCACATGGCACCCCTCCATTGGACAGTTGGGAAAAATTTGTTTATGACTCCCAGGGAGTTGAACCCGTGACCTCTAGTCCGAACAGCATGCGAATTCACAGGGCCAGGCTACCAGCCTGCCCAAGGTGTGACTTAATATACATAGTCGCAATAAAATACTTAAGGTGAAAGGTTGGTAAGTTCGGGCGGAGTAATGGTTGGGGCCTAGCCCCAGCCCTAGCACATTCCCATGCAACCTGCCATATAACCATACACTATATGTTGGCGCATGGTTATTTCATTTTCTCCATCTCTTGGCTAGCTTCCATTTTCCTGAACCATATGACATGTTCATATAACTGTTGATATATGTTCGCACGGAGTTGTTTGGCATAGACCCCAGTCGCGGGCATATCGCATATGACCCAGACTCCTATACATTTAGTGTGGAATGGGTGTGGATAAGCGCTTAGTCGGTTGGGCTAGCCCACCGACCAAGGCATACGACCAATGGCTTATGACCAAGGGGACTAACACTGTACAGGTGCGTGGAGCTTAGAGTGGTGGGCATATGGATACACCTACGACCAAGGGTCGGCGGTTAAGGGTCTAGTGTGCCCAACACTTAGCGCTTGGGCACATGGAAACACTGCATATGACCAGGAACCCACGAAAAAGGGGTTGTGCCCGAATTAAGCCCAAAAGTGGGTTTTAAACATTATATTTTGATTATTAATGGATTTTTTAACTAGATTTGGGAGATTTAATCCATTTTTACAGGATCTTGGGCCCTTTTTTAGGCCAGATCTTGGGGATACATTTGGAGGTTGTTACCAACTTCAGGCCTATATAAACCATAGGCTCTTGAATCCATGGGGAATATGGAGAGTAGAGAAATGTTTTTGAAATATTGAGGCAAATCCATTTTTATGCAGGGAAGTTATTGAGGAGAATACCTTTGCGGGCCATTTTTGGGAGCTTCGTTCATCCGTTTTTGGTGTCGTCGGTTTTGATGGGTTCTTGAGATCTAGCAGAACATGGCTAGCTCATTTTTTTAATCCATTGGCACTTTTATGATGTACATTTGAAGCTTCAAATAGAAATAAGAAATCATCGACCACTGAGACAAAGGCCCGGAGACGTAGGCGAGATTGTCGAACTCTGTTATCACTTTGGTGTTTATGGTTTTATGTTCTTCATTATTTATTTCAGATCTGTATATTTCTTAATGGCTGCTATGTTTTTTCATTAATTCTTCCTCTTTCATCAGTTTCCTAAATGGTAATTTAACTCATGAAAAATAAATTAACCATTGTCGTTTAAAAGATCCATTCAGATCAAGTGGTATCAGAGCTAGTTGATGGTTGGATTTTGAGTTTGCATATATGACTACCAGGAAAATGACATCTACAAAGGAACTTTCTCAAGATGAGAAGGATATGGAAAAAAACTCTCTTTTCCATGGCCGAGATGGTGAAAGTGTTGTATGAAGACTACTTGGAACAAAAGAGTTTGGTTCAAGGGAAATCTTCAAAGAGAAACAAAAGAAAAGAAGAATTGAAGGAATTTCCTTCTACACCCTATTGTTCATGAATCTATACTTAAGGCTCAAAAGTACAGTGTCAAGGCATCCGAAAGTGGTTAGGATATGGAGAAGGGAGGGAGTCAACCTTCGGAGAAAGAAACTAAGGGATATTTCTTCATTGGGGTTGTCTGGCTTCGAACTGTTCCTGAATATTTATGTCTCGTTCAATGGCTGCTCATGATTGTTCAAGTTCGACCCGGTTAGTTGTTGTTTTAAGGATAGTGTTGAAAAGGTTTAGGGCGATGTGTGTTTGGTTCAATAATATGGGTTCGACGTTAGGTTGAGTTGGTATAGGGACTGTCATGGGGGAACAGTAAAGATATGAAAGACTTTCAAGAAAGATTAAGTGTTGTCTCAGTTTGATCTTATAAAAGAGAACTTACAGTTGCAGAAATAAAATATAGATGCAAATCTAAGGCTCGTTTCCGTAACTGTATCATATTTTATAAAAGGGGTGAGATGAGAGAAAAACATTGAGCCATTTACAAAGTAAAGTTCCAACCAGTGGAAAACTCACGACATAAACGGGAGAGGAAAATATGTAAGAAAATAACCAATGTAACAAAGAATATATGTAGAATTCTGAAACTGCTGATTGGTCTTACACAGCTGATAGCTGGTGCAGAGGAAAGGCAATAAACAATTACAGAAAACCCAAATTCATTCGTTATAGTAGTGGTCGTACTAAATTACAACGAAGCACATTAATTATGAATATGAATTGAAATGTAAAAATGAGATACAAGGAAGAAAACTTGTGATACAGAAGTGACGGAATTGAGAATCTCCAGATCTCCTTGTATTAACTCTCAATGTAAAAACTCTATTACAAATAACTCAAAAAGGGTCCAACCTTGTTTATTTCTCTCTGGGGTATATTTATACAATTTCTGCAAAGCAGGTAGAATCTCAATAGTCGCAAAAATTTCAGTTACGATAGAGGAGAGAACAATCGCTCCATTTCCCCTACTCTGTCTTCACTTAGTGCCAGGTGCTCATCTTCACGTGGACTCGGTACAGGCGATACATCTTTCCACAAGTTGCGATACGAGCTGTGAAGGTTCCGCTTGACAGCTGGCCTCGGCGAAGTAACACTCTCGGGCTAACTGCTATAGCTTGTCTCCCATTTGTGCATCGATGATGTCAAGGGCACTTAGTTGCGTGCTGGGTTGGATAAAGTGCTTATCAACTCGGGCCATGTCTACCATATCTATCTGAGAGACATCGGCCGAATCTCTCTCATCCTTCTCTTTCAGATCAAGCGAGATTTGTTCCACATTCATTTGTATCAATGTTTCTGCGTCGCCTCCACTGTCCATACCCAACAGCTCACCATCTATAGAATTGAAGGCTTCCTCTAATGAATTGGTTACCTTTTGAGCTTGCTTGTTGCCCAGGGTAATGTTGTGCTCCCAATCCTTCAACAGAATATTACCTCTAGTTTGTTCTGGGATGGCGAGCCCTGGAGAACTTGTCGAAACTCTGTTATTCGTGGCTATCACCGCCTCCTGGAAGGCGACCCGAGCCGCTTCTGCATCCCTCTCTCTGAAAGTCAGGTTCTCGGAAACCTGATTCATCAACAGACAATTCTCTCGAATTGCTCACACTTTGGCGAGCAAATTCTGTTGTGCAGAAGAGATTCTGTTTCGAATCTCGATCGCTCGGGATTTAATCTCTCGACGTCGATCATCCTGCTTTTGGCGATCTCTACCCGAGCTTCCAGCTCTGCAATCATAGTCCTCTGTTGACCCACCTATATCTGACCGTCTCGGACCACTAGATGTGCTTGCTCGAGCTTGGTTTTAATCACCTCTATCTCATTTCTATCGGCCAATCGGGCCAGCTCTATCTCCGTGCTCACCTGGCCTTTAGCATTTTCCGTGGCCAAGGCCAATCTGGCCTCAAGAGTCCTGATCAGGCGATTTTTCCTATGGAGTTGGTTCTTTAAAAGTCCAACCAAAAATTGATTCGCCTATGCATACGCTCCTAGCGTCCCTTCGATCTCAGTGGCGAATTGCTCAGTCTTTTTATTGTTTCCATCGGTCATGACCTTGAACTTCTTCGCAGTCGATTCTCCCTCCTGGTAGAATTCTCTTTTTACTACCGCTTTTATCTTTTTATCAAAGAAGAACTCGTTCGGAGGAAGTTCTTCTTCTCTTATGGGCTTCAGCTCCTCATTAAATATCCATCCCTCTTCGATATTTCCCTACGCCGACTGCAAGGGGGTGACAGAAGTAATGGGTTCCCCAATTTTTTTTGCTGATTTTCCTGGGGTGTCAACCGGGTCCTGCTTCTTCGGAGGTTCAGGGGTCTTTGTCTCAGTTTCCGGATTCTGTTTCTTTGGCGGGTCCGGAGTCTGTGCCTCTGCTCCGGGCTTCTTTGTTTGTTTCCCCTCATCCTGGCATTTTCCTGAGTCAAGAGCTGCATCTTTAGGGCCTTCAGTATCCTTCGGTTCTATCTCATAAATGCCTGGACTCCCTCCTCACAACACAGCAGGAAGACAACTTCGTCTGTGTTCCTGAAATTTCAATACAGAGGTTGTGTCTTCGGGTGCTAAGGATCGAATCCGAGCTAGCACTTCCTCATAAGACTTCACCCCTCGGGAAATGTCATTCGGGGGTGAAATCTCATGTTCAAATCTCTTTAGCCCACAATTAGCTAAATGGTTTCTCACAACTCTCCGAGGATCATGTTTTTTATACTCGATGGAGACTAACTTCAGGTCTTCCAGGGCTGCAGCCTCGGCTTTGGCATGCCTGAAATCCAATAAAGAATAAGAATTTAGCCAAATAGGAAAATACGGCCACACCTTCTTTGAATATCCTTTGAGTTCTTTACTCACCCCGCCAATCACTGTTTGTCGGGCGACCTCGCGATAAGCCGCTTGTCGGGGATGAACAATGGTAGTGCAAGTGGGGGAACAACAGCCCCGAACACTTTGAAGTAGGAGAACTCTGCCTCCACGTACCAGTCCGCTATACCACTCAGATTTGCAGCAATGTTGTCCGAGATACGAGGTGGTGGGTGACCAAAAATGGCGATATGCAGGGGCACCATCACCCAGTTGAAAATCTCGTATATGAAATTGTCTGCTTTATTTTCCCATAGATTTTCGTGATATACATGTACGGGCCTGTCTTCGGCCGGATTCCAAGCCCAACTCATCAAGGGGAATGGTTTCATGGAACATATCGCGTCCATAATATATGCGGACATGAAAAATGAGGACGGCCTCCCACTTGCCTTCTACTCCTGATACTCTGTGACCCGGTTGGCCAAACTGTCCGAGAGTATATTTGCCCAATTAAACGAGCAACCTTCTGCAACCTGAAACATCATAGGCACCAACGCAATGAAAAAATGCGATGTGTCCTCTCTCCCAAACAGTCGGCATGTCATCATGGCCACATACTTATATTGTGTCTCTAGCGAAGCGATTGAATAAAGGCCCTGGTCATTTGCTCTGAATTTCACGGTGCGCGAAACCCAATCCTTTATCAAACCGGGCATGTTTTTATCATATTGTGTGAACTTCTTTTCTTTGAATTCCTCCAGGAATTCAGAACCATATGTGTATTCAGATGTCGTCAGGAGCTTATACATGGTTTGGATATGTTCTGGCCTAAAATTCTCGACCGTGACCCGTTGTTGGTTCATGATAGTCCTGGTGGGTAGGTCTATGTGATCCAACGCCCATCGGATCATGTCATAATAGGGGAGAAACCGTGGTCTGGCTGCTATCCTGTGCATTCTGGATTGGACAACTATCTTGTATTTAGTGTTCAGGTCATCCTTTTCATTGTCGTCTGAGTCTGAATAATTCACCAATTCTGATTGCAGAATGTCCGAAACAAATGACCAGCAGGGGACCGAGTCGACACTCTGGGGTGAAGTGTTAGAGACATTGTCTGAGCCTTGTCCTGCGACCTCGACGTTCGCCTTTGCTGCTTTCCGTGGAGCCATAGCCGAAGCTTGCGTTTTCACCCTTCTACAATAGAACTGTGTATACATGCAGAAATTAGTTCACTCAGAAATGATGAGCTCTGCGTGCTTATGAAAGTGCTTTCGTTATAATAAAATGAAAATCTTATATATATTTGAAAATTCGGTAATTTTTGAAATAAGCCTGTCAAATCGTAATTAGAAACAAATTAATTGCGTAAAATCTGATCTTATATGAGTGGATTTACCCTTATTCTCCATAAATGTCATAAATTTCTGTCGGTTTGACAGTCAGTCGAAGTATGGAGAGCAAATGGCTATCTCGGGAAACGTGCAGGCCTCGGGGCGTGGGATATATCTTGATTTATCTTAAATTATCAAATCTTACCAACGTTAATCAATTCCTTCGCCATTCGTTATATCGTAGGATTTCTTTTAACATTTTGAGTCCCTAACTCCCGAGACCGCGAGGGACGATTTGACTTAATTAAAGGTAATTGCGATTTAAGGCATAATCAATCTTATAATCGTTTTACTCGCTGTATCGCAACTCAAAACTTCGAAGATAATTTTCTGGGAGACTAGTATGCCGAGTCACGAAACCGCGAGATGGCGATAATTAAGACTCAATTAAGAGTAAGAAAAACTTGGATTAGGCGATTAATTAATCATGCTATAATTACATCGCGACTTCGTGAGTCGGGGTTTTAGATGCCGTAACTTTCGAAAAGATAGTGTCGAGTGGCGAAACGCCGAGAACGACATTTACCATAGTTAACTTTTTGCCTTTGATCCTTGACATGGGTTATCCGGATAGGACTTCGCGTTCTCAGCTCTCGAGGCTGTAGAAATAAAAATTCAGACTTGGCGAACGCCAAGATGCGAAACCCCGATGACGTCTAATCATGAGTTAGAAGATTCTACCCTGGTTACTGTTTTGAGTAAAAATTTAAAATGACTTCGCTGTTTCGTGACTTGGGATGTGTGAACTCATGGGTTATAGTATCCGAATTGCAAGATCCCAAAGTAAAACAAAAAGAGCGAACATTCTTACGAAAGTGGACTTGTTTCGAGAGTAGAGAAGCATCGTTGCTCACATGACCAGGTTTCAGAGGTCTCATCATCTCGGAAGGAAAAAGACAATCAACTTTGGATTTCAAGTATCGAATTGAAAATCGTGACAGGCCAAAAAACAAAGGTGGCTCCAACATAGGCTCCAACTAGGGATCCCGCCTTCCTATGAGGCGGGAAGAACAGTAGACCACGTGCCAATATTGGGTAAATGGAGTCAAAGCTCAATCAGGCGGAAAAATTCCAAGGAAAAAGGATCTAAGGGGGGGGAAAAGACTCCGTTCTTTACCTCGAGAAGTTTTTTTTTTTCAAAATCAGATACTCCTTTCAAACACAGTTGTAGTCTCTTTCACAATTTTCCCTTTCCCACTACCAACTTTGGGTATGTTTTAAGACAGTCGAAATGACCCTAGGAGACTCAACAGATCTCGTGACTCTCGGCTTGCATCAAAAGAATGAGATTATATATTTTTAATAGGGGAGTTCCGTCTGAATTTGGGATATGGATCAAGTTTTTAGAAAACATTGGTTACCAGAGTAGAATGATATTCATGTATAACAGCCTTACATATATCTCAGACATTACTTCACTGCCAGCGAGCCTGTTCAGTACCTCGGTGAAGTTATCTGGCCCCTTTTACTGAATTTCCTTTCACCACTTCGGAAAATATTTATGCATTTAAATGCTAAGACGAGGGAAATCATTTATGAATTTCCTTTTATCGTCTTCCTGGACTAGGTGGGGGAAATCATTTCTGAATTTCCTTTCACCACCTGTCTTATAACTTTATTTTTTGAGCACGAAGATGGGGGCAATCAGTTTGTATCAGGGATGACATCTGTGTAATATTTTGCATCAGAGGTCTGTCAACTTACTTTGATTACTCGGTACCAAGCTTCCCTTGACCCTCACAACACCTTCGTTCTTAGGGAGAAAAGGATAATAAATTTTTAAGGGGCATCCTGTTTGAGCAAGCTTTGATTCTTCTGATGCTGTTGAAAAACCTAGGAAAGTTAGGATCGCTCTAAACGTTCCTTCGCTTAGCAGGAGATCAAGTAGTTGTGAAGAACTGCTTTCCTATCAAGATCTATTTTGAAACCTACGAGGTTTAAAATGAAAAACTTTATCCCTTCGCAATGACTCAGGAAGATGGTGACTTGCTAAAAGTTAGACCCGAAGATAGATAGGATACCAGGCAACGATTCATTGACTGAAAATACAGAAGGTCAAAACATTTTGAGACTGGCTCATGTGGATATCTTTGGGGACAGTTATTTTTGACTGATTGTTTTTAGATTTAGTGTATCATTCAAATCATTTTAAGTCAAAGGTTATCCATCCAAGCAATAATCTTACTATCTAACACTTTAGCCGATATTATAGTTTGAATGACATTACCTTGGTATACTTTAACAGTCTTTCATAACATGTGTATTGAGAAAGCTCACCTTTACCTTTTCTTTTCACTTTATTTGTGCATTATGAAGCTACTTTTAGATATCACCTGTTTCATGCCGATTTATTCCTGACACCACCTTGCGAATTAGTCTTCCTAATAGCTTTGCAAGTAGTTGAATCGTGTAAAAGAAAACACAAACTTTATTCGAAATATGTCTAAAAATTATGAACAGAAGAAAACAGAAAGTCCGAAGGGTAATAAAAATGAATGTATGTACACAAATTTTATTTCATTTTATTATTATTATTATTTTTTATAATGGCAACTGTTATGTCATGTAATGTTTCAGATATCTCCCATTGATAGGGGCGCTGAGGACTTCTCCATCGATGTTTTCCAGCAGAAAGGAATTTTTTCCTTCTGGAGCTGAGACCCTGAATGGCCCATACCAGAGGTGGTCAAATTTACCATGCTTCGCGGCTTCCTCTTTCCTGGCATCCCATATCAGTACTAAGTCACCTGGAAGGAATTCCCTATCGTTTGCCTTGAGATCAAACAATGCTTTCATCGCATCCTGGTACTTCTCCATTTTTTCATCGACTTCAACTCTGTGTTGTTGAACCTCGATCAGTTGGTTAATTCTCCTGGTTACATGATTGGGTTATTCGTTTTGATCCTTCCATAGCTTCATCACTGGCGGTGCCAGGTTTATAGGTAGTATCGCCTCTGTCCCATAGACCATTTGAAACGGCGAAATGTCGATAGACCTTTTAGTGTTGATGTAGTTCGCCCATAATGCGTATTTCAAGTGCACATGCCAAGACCTTTTATTTTCATCCAGTACTTTCTTGATTATGTTCACCAGGATCTTGTTGGATGATTCGGCCAATCCGTTCCCTTGGGGGTAATATGCAGTAGAATGGTCGAGAACGATATTATACTTCTGACATAAGCTGATCATACCCATGGATTTGAAAGCCTAGGCGTTATCGGTGACTATCTTTCGGGGACACCCGAATCTTAACAAGATGTTATCTTCCAAGAAATCGATCACCACCAAGTCTGTTGCCCTTTTGGTTGGAATGGCTTCCACCCACTTAGTAAAATAATCCGTAGCTGTTAGGATCCATTTATGCTGAGCACTGGAATGAGGATTAATTTCCCCTATGAAGTCTAGACCCCATTGTTGAAATGGAGCTTCAGCTTTGACTGGAACGAGTGGTAGTGCAGGGAGTTTCTGTTTACCAGCGAATATTTGACAAGGGTTGCACGCGCGTACTTTGGCGTTGACATCTGAAAATAGTTTCGGCCAATAGTATCCGGCTCTCAAAATCTTATAGGCTGTAGCTCTCCATGGATGGTGTCCTCTATAGACCCCTTCATGAAATTCCTCTATAACCCGTGGAGTTTCTGACTCAACCAAACAGACTAGTAGGAACCCGAGTGGATCTTTCCAGTATAGCTGGTTTTCGGCGATGCAATATTTTACAGCATGGAGTTTTAAAGTTATGCACTTGGCCGGTGATAGTCCAGTTGGGCATTTCAGGTTCAATAAGTAGAACACTATGTCTTTATACCAGTCTGACGATATGAAATTTTCCTCGATTTTGCTTGGATCTGTCTGGTCATCCAGCTCGTGCAGGTGTGTGTCTTCGTATTCTTCTTGGAGGCAATTAATATCAAGAGCTCTAATATTCGACTCAGCCAAGATTTTGGCCAGACCCTGCCCCTTTATCAATTTTGTCGGCTTGACTTCCAGATCGAATTCTTTTATTTTCGCGAGCCCTCGCCCTCATTTTCTGTCGCTATCCGGCTATACCAATATGTCTTTTACAGAACTGATGGGCACATACGCGATTATTTTTGAATGTAGAACATAGGTCCTAAATGCTTTCAATGCTTTTACCATTGCGTATGCTTGTTTTTCAATTATGTCATATTTCAGTTCTGCATCTCTAAGGCTTTTGCTGAAAAACGCTATCGGTTGTTCGAACCCCTCTTCATTTTTCTGCAAGAGTACCGCGGCGATGGTATGTTCAGAAGCAAAAGAGAAGATGAGAAAATATTTCAGATAATCTGGACTTGCTAACACAGGTGCCTCGCTTATGAATTTTTTAATATGCGCGAACGACGCCCTGGCCTCGGTGGTCCAGTTTACCCCGCTACCCTTCTTCAACATTCCTGTAATCAGTTTGACAATCTCAGCGAAATTGGGAATGAACCTTCGTAGAAAATTTATCTTTCCTAAGAATGATTGAATTTATTTTATATTTCTAGGGATAGTGATAGTATCTATCGCTTCAATCCTCTTAGGATTGATCTTGATTCCTTTCTTAGATACGACATGGCCCAGAAGCTTACCTTCCCGCATAGCGAAATGAGATTTCTTAGGGTTCAGGGATAGGCCAAACCTGCGACACTTCTCGAAAGTCTGTTTTAGATGCATCAAATGTTCTTCGTCAGTTTTAGAGAAAACCGTCAGATCGTCAAGGTAAATAACTACGAACTTGTCCCTTTCTCCCACAAAAGCGATGTCCATAGCTCGCTGGAAAGTGGCCCCTGCATTCATCAAACCAAAAGGCATTTTTTCATACATGAAAGTACCCCAGGGTGTGGTGAAAGCAGTTTTTTC
>SNQJ01S0008924.1:245154-255650 GCA_010110895.2 Picea sitchensis | reverse complement strand
CCTTTGGCATTGATGGAAACACTCTGATGCAATACTGAAATCATAATACTCATGCTCCCCCTGGAACCATGCCTTTGTCCTCTGCATCTGATAATTCTTCTCCCCCCTGGAGCCACGCCTCTGTCCTCTGCATCTGATAAATCTCTCCCCTTTTGTCATCAATGGCAAAGGTATCTTTCCATCCGGGGCTTCTCCCCCTGACTGAACTATCTTCTTATGGTGCTTCCTCGTGTACATATAAGACATATAAGATAAACATTCAAAAGCATTAATTTTGGAGTAGAAATAACTCCGAGTCTCTGGCAAAGATACTCAAAGGCTTACCATGGAACTATTTTTGTAAAGATGTCTACCACTTGTTCTTTTGTGCCCACATACTCAACTCTGATGTTTTTTTCTGCAACATGTTCCCGTAAAAAGTGATACTTGATTGGAATGTGCTTCGTCTTGGAGTGCATCCCCAGATTATTTGAGATATTGATGACGCTTGTATTATCACAATAGATTGGAATGGGCTCATCATACTCAACCTGTATATCTGTCAGAGTTTGTTTCATCCAAAGAACCTGTGTACAACATGATGCTGCTGCAATGTACTCTGCCTCAACTATAGATAAAGATACTGATGATTGTTTCTTTCTTAGCCATGATACTAAACACTCACCCAAGTAGAATGATGCTCCACTAGTGCTTCGTCGGTCATCAATACAACCTGTACAATCTGCATCTGTGTAGGCAATAAGTGATAGATCCTTTCATTTTTGATACCATAATCCAAACTCTTCTGTTCCTTTGATATATTTGAAAATCCTCTTCATTTCTAATACATGTGATTCCTTTGGTGCTGCTTGAAATCATTCCACATGTCCAACTACCTGCATTACATCTGGTCTAGATGTTGTCACATATAGTAGGCTGCTAATCATTGACTTGTATTTCCTCTGATCTTTAGACTTCGAATCATTATCTTTTCTCAACTTGCAACTGGTTTGCAATCTTCCATACCGAACCTTTTTAGCATTTCTCTGATATACTTGGTTTGAGAAATAAAAATTCCTTGGTTTCTTTGGTGTATCTGAAGTCCCAGAAAGAAGGTTAGTTCTCCAAGTAACAACATTTCAAATTCATTCTGCATATCTTTTGCAAATTTCTGGCTTAACTTGTCATCATCACTACCAAAAATAATATCATCAACATAAACTTCAATTAATAAACTATTACCTTGACTTACCTTGATGTAGAGGTTGTTGTTTTCACTTCCTTTTATGAACCTTGCCTGCTGCAGATACTTATCCAGTCTAGAGTACCATGCTCTAGGAGCCTGTTTTAGACCATACAAGGCCTTCTTTAATTTACACACATAATCTGCGTTTTTTGACAACTGAAATCCTTCTGGTTGTTCAATGTAGACTTCTTCTTCAAGTTCCCCATTCAGAAAAGATGATTTTACATCCATTTGATACATTTTAATATTTTTGGAGCATGTATAAGCTAAAAGCAAATAGATTGCTTCCATTCTGGCAACTGGGGCAAATGTCTCTTCAAAGTCGATTCCTTCAACTTGTGCATATCCTTTACATAAAAATTTAGCTATTTTCCTTGTAACCTATCCATCTTCATTCAATTTATTCCCGAAGACCCACTTTGTGTCGATCACATTCTTATTCTTTGGTATTGGAACTAGTTCCCAAATGTCATTTTTCTCTATTTGATCCAATTATTCATCCATGGCCTTATTCCAAGATTCATCCTTGCTGGCTTCTTCAAAACAATTTGGTTCAATTGTAGATAAGAGTGCTAGGTGTGTTTGTTCTGGTGAACAAATTATTCTTCTAGTCTCAACTCCTGCATCTTTGTTTCTGATAATCTAATCTGAAGGATGATTCTTCTGTACTCATTTACTGGGTGTCTTTGGAGACACTTGTTGAACTTTCTCTTCTTCTTCTATCATATTCTCTTCATCTTCCTCTTCTACTTCTTTATCATCTTCTACTTCTTCTTCTAAGGGTTGTTTCATTGATTCATTTTCTTCCTTTGATTATGTTCTTCTTGTTTAATCAATTGTTACATTGATGCTTTCCACAACTTTGTTCAATCTTATATTGTAACACTTGTATGCTTTCCTTGTACTTGAGTAACCAACAAGTACTCCTTTGTCCACATGAGAGTCAAACTTTCTCATTACTCCATCTTCTCTTTTGATATAACATTTGCTTCCAAAAACTCTGAAGTGATTTACATTTGTTGGTCTTCCTTTCCATAGTTCGTAAGGAGTTTTGTCAGTGTTGTTTCTGAGCATTACTCTGTTTTGAATGTGAAATGTTGTATGCACTGTTTGTGTCAAAAAAATATCTATCAATTTCGATTCCATTAACATTGTTCGAGCCATTTCCTGTACTGTCATGTTCTTTCTTTCAACAACTCCATTTTTTTGAGGTGTCCTAGCAACATATAATTGCCTTTTTATTCCATGATTATTTGATTGGTCCATAAATTCCTTTGAGGGTAGAACTCCTCCATTATCATATCTCAAACATTTGATTTTTTGAATCCATTTCATTTTCAGCCATTTCCTTGTAGATCTTGAAATTTTCAAAATCTTTTGACTTATTCTTGAGAAAACAAGCGCAATCATTCTTGTATAATCATCAACTAATAACATGAAGTATTTCTGACCTTTTAAGACCTTTGTTTTATTTGGTCCAACTAGATTAGTATGCACAGAATTTCCTGAGAGTGGTATTGTGTTGAATATTCCTTTGATTTAAACACAGTGCTGTTTGCTTTCCTTGTTGACTTGCTTGTATAAAGTGTTGGTTGGTTTTGTGATGCGGGGAATTTCTCGGAGCCTTCTCTTTACTTGACTTTGACAAGGTTATCAAAATATGTACCCCATTCTAGCCAACTTTCATATTCCTTTCCTAGACAACACTTTTCATTTCCAATTTCACTTAACAAATATATGTTGCTTGAAGTTCTTGCGAGCATGAGCCAATTTCCACTGAACCTTCTTTTCTTATCTCACACTTTTGTGAATTGAAAGTAACTTTATGACCTTGGTCACACATTTTGACTCACACTTAGAAGATTATGTTTCATATCTTCTACTAATTGTTTTATTTTCTTCCTTTTCATTCTTGTTCCCAATTGATTGCCTTTTCCAATGATTTTGGATGAATCATCATTTCAGGCCAGTCATCTCTTTCCTTTCATAATGTAAACTCTATCTCTATCACATCATGTGTTTTCCAACATCCGCTATCAACATATAGCCAAGTGTTTCTTCTGCTTAGTTGTTAGAGCAATTGTGCATTCTTCATTGCTATCTCTTGATGGTGTTTTTTCTTATCCATGTTGTTTTGAGGTTTACGTGTGACTTTTGTTATTACGGTGAGGTTCTTTAGGATGGATTGCCATTCTGCAATTTTTTGGCCGTGTCCAAAATTGTTACATTATGTATTTACGCTTCCAGTTCTCAAAGATTCAAACTTGTTTGTAACTTCTTCTTCGTGTTCCACTAGGTCTTCTTGAATAACCCTTTGTGTATGGCTCTCAAAGTTGTTATTGTTGTTATTGTTATCTTGTTGTGAATTGAAATTGGCCAGGTCAGGTCAAGCGGAAGAGTGGATCCGGTCCGAGGTTGTCCTAAATAACCCAAGCCGTTTAGGATAACCCACCACAGCCGGGTTTAAGCGGCTCAGATTAGCCGATCAGTCTAAAAAACAAAAACTACTCTAAATTAACTAATCTAACTAATTAATAACAATTAAAACAAACTATTACACAAATCTAAACTAATATATATACAATCTACTATCTAATACTATAATATCTGAGAATTAAATGTCAACTACTAACATAATCAAATCAATCCTGGAAATGTACAATGTTATAAATTACTGATTTACAAGAAAACACGCAAAAATCAATTGCAAATTGTCCTAAGACAGTGAGAGCTATTGTTTTATGATTTTATGATTTATGAAAATAAATAGAAGCTGAAAAAACTAACTAAGCTAGGCAACTAAACTAATAACTCTAACTACAAATCTAAATAATATATTTATCTAAGCTACTTATATTATACTAACTAATTAACTAGTAAATACTAAATAACAAACTGACACGAGTAACGCGGGTTTGTCTATTGTGAATGGTAGATTCATGCGTTTGGTGGGAGAAACCCACACGATTCTCCACAATCTTCTATAAGCTGAGGGCTAGCATTGCTCTTCGGATGTAATTACGGGACGACAAAACATAAAAATTCTGACAATCTTATGATTTACAAAATCTTCCGCAGGTTAAGGTAGTCTGCAAAGATCTATACAAAATAGTTCAATTTAATAAAAGAGAGAAATATGTCATTCATTAATTGAAATAAAGTAATTCTTTTGCATTTCAAAAAAATAGAGAGATCAGATATGGACGACATATAAATCAAATCACATCATCATGCAAGAATTATGATAGCTAAAGTAATCGATAATTAATTTACTTAAGCGATATCAAAGCTTGAAACAAAAGTTTGATATATTGAAAGTGAAAGTTATTACAAGACATCAAATTTAGTCTCCCGGTCGAACCATCAATCCGTAGTCTAAGTTCCCATAGTGAGGATGATGATGAGTTTATTACAAAAAATGAAAAGTATTTAAAGACCTCCCACAGGGTAAAACATCCCACAGTAGAGTTATCAAAAGCTGTTTACATAAATCTGGGAAAATATCCCAGGTTTCTATTTCTAACTCAAACTAACAACTTAAGAAATGAAACCACATCACACAAATATCTCCCTATATTGTCTAACTTGTACCCAAATTGATTATTGCAATTCGTATGTACTTGAACAAAGGGACAAGAATAGACAATATTAGAGGATATTTTGTAGATAGAATTAATAAAAATCTAATTTTAAAGAGACTAGCTACAGAGTCTTGCGATTATGTAGCTGGTCTAGAATAGTAAAAAGTCATTATTAAAAATTAATTCAAATCTTAAAAACATATTTAAACTATTTAAAATATATGATTGCTAAAAAGCATCATTCAAATCGAAAATTGTATACAAATTGAACAAACTTCTGTCGGTATTCAGCCAAAGATACTTGAGAGATGGATTTTCTACATTTGGTCGTTATCACCAATTCGGGTCCAACATAGTAAATTATTGGATAACTAGATGTATGAAATTGTTTTTCATAATAATTGAAATCATCACAAATAATTGCTTCAACCATTAACAAGATTACTGCCGTGTCAAGCAGAAATCAATAGGATCGTTTTAAATTGATATAATTGTATTAAATAAATACAAACGATCATGCTAATAGTGGAACACAACAATCACTTGCAAATCAAATCAAAACATGGAAGCAGATGTGAAGCGATTTGGGGGCGAAATGGAATGGATTATGAATTAACATTGTTTCTATGATTTTAGCAAATATATCTTCAACGGTTGAATGCCAGCTTGAGAACTAAGCGAAAATCGATTCAATACAAAAGCGAGTCATTTCTTAGCTAATCCAGTCAACAATTTATTTTGAGTTTGTTAGATTACATCTTTTTTATCAACCCAGTCATTAATATTGGCCTTAACACATTTAAAAGATCATGCCAATTCAAGCCTACGAAATCATTCAAAAATCAAACCATAAGGATTAAATCAAAGCCGATAGAATCCAACCACAACGAGAAATCATACCAAATCAAACATAGCCGTGCTCTGTTTTTAGCACAAAAATCTCTTATACATGTCATATGCAATCAAAATCTAAGCGAAAACAAACCTCATTAATCACATTGATTCGGACTAACAGAATTATTCAAAACAAATCAAACCTAATGAAAACCAATCAATTGCTAAGCTGGGCACGAAAAAATCACATAACCAAATCATAACCACATTTAACTTTAGTAAAATGAATCTACTGTACAGAATTTGCAACATAACCATTTTTGATAATCAAACTATGAAAAAATCATTTCGAATAATGAGCAGAGCTAATCGAAACTCAAAACCAATTCATTATATTAATCTAAGCAATTCATAAGCGAAATTGATATTGGAAATTCATACACGGATGATCGATGGACAACTTGGTCCACGATGGTTGGAATTGACAACGGCTGAAGCCGATTCGACATTCCTAAAATGATCAAACCGATTGGTTTTACGCTCTTGTCATTAGTTTGAAGCTTGTCCCTTTCTCTTGGCGACATTGTAACTTGGTTTTCTAAAGATTTAATATTTGACTGTAACAAGGGAACGTCAGTGTAGTAGTGCTCGACCACTACATTACATTGGATGCATGATGTTTACTCGGGCTTCGAAATTGCAGTGAGGGTTTGTTTAAATCACCAAGGGTTTCATTATGAAGCTTGATCCCAGGGTAGCTAGGATAATTCTTTAGGCATGGGGGAGAGTAGAAACATAGTCATATGGTGGCTCGGAGCACAAACCATGGAAATAAGGGTACTCACTAGCTAGGAAGCTATTTCGATGTCGGTCAGAGTCTTGAGAACTATGGGCTTTGGTCAAGGGCTAGGCTTAGGTTTATTAGGGTAAGTCGATATTTCGAGCGTTCTTTTTACCCTTGTTGTTGACGGTAGGGTTACCCTTGACTTTCTTGCTCATAGGCTTTTTTACTGCCTCAACCTTGTCTGTTATAAAGTCGAGTGGGTCGATATTAGGGGAGACCGAGGGTTTGGGTTAGGGTAGAAGGGCATGAAAAGGCATGGGTGGACCGACCATAGTCTCACTTGACCACTGAGACTTGTCTATTTGGACGGACTCTGAATCAATAAAGCCATTCCGAGAGAGAAAATCTTACCAATTATAAACCATGAAAGGTTTAAATGATGAGCGACGATGAGTCTAATCAAACCATGGTGAAACAAAGTACAGCATCGGCCTTCTCTCGTTAAACCTCTTAGCCATTTTGTAAAGAGACTTCTGAGTAAAATGTCATGTTCAATGGATAGCCCATGAAATTCATTAACAGTTGAAGGTGATAAAGAAAAAACCAATCCATGCCGACCCTCCGCGGGTCACAAATTGTTTAACCATTATCAAATATCATGCCACTTACGAGGGTTTAAGTGTGGAAATAGGCATACCTTTGGTCACATCCGGGGATGTAACATTTAAATTGTCTGATAACAAAGGCCCGCGATGCTTCATCGACTTTAGAGTTTTAAACCATCGCTGGCCCGTAGCTGCTAGTCCACAATGGCGAGCTTATGAATTCTTCATTCATTTCAATTTGAATGTCACCTACTTTATCCCTACACCCATCAAAGGTAAAGGCGGGTGTTGTGCAACAAACAAATTGAAACCCTCGAACCTCTATACAACCCAGCCAACCATTATCCTCTAAATCCTTATGGGTGTTATCGAACAGTAACAAAGCTTGGCTATCGTTCGACTCGATTCCCTTTGGTGCCATAGGCGGTAGCACCGCGATTGAGCAATGTGAACAAGCCGGGGTTTGAATCCGCAGTATGTCTGTGAGGGGCGAGCGGCTCCGCAGGCTTACACGAAACTAGCAAGGGTGAAACAAGGATAAGGGTAAACATTAATGAAATATCACGTGAAGGTGGTGGAGCTATTTTATTTATACACAATAATCATATCCACAATTTTAATACATGATTACTTATAACTATTCAAATGTCTATGCATATGTGTTAACAATTTTTCCATTCAATCAACCAATGAGATCAATGGTAAGTGGATTAAACATTACATACCGGTATGGATTATACCATGGTTTAAAACCAAAGTAACAAATTGAAATCATACCAAGGGTTTTACCATATGAGCTATGTGTTGTATAAAACGATTTATACAAAGGGTTTTGCCACAACACAAATGTGTTCTTATGTAACTAATGTGCCAAAGTGAATTGATCAAGAACATACAAATCAATCACCAATGCATCACAAACTCAATCCTCCTTGAAACGAAATTACAAACTCAATGAAAGAATGTCAAATGAGTGCAGATCAAAAAGGTCTTGCCAAGCGTATAATGATAAGTAAAGTGGAAACACAATGGGCATATCGACAAGAATGATAATGACAATCGAGTAACGATTTTAATGTAACCCGAAGGCAAGTTTTTTCACACACTTGCAGTCATGAAAACAAGGACAAAGGTAAGTGTGTAAATGCCCAAAATAATAGTGTCGTTTTATTCAAGGATTTTGAAAAAAGGTTTGTAAAAACAAATTGTGGGCTGACTTATAAGGGGCGGTATATAAAAAAATGTGAATTGGTATAACATCTCACGCAATTCCACAACTTTATGTCCAAAATTATTACATGCATAACATAAACCAAAAATATAGTTGGATACCTGGAGTTGAAGATCTTCTGAAAGGACGTGGTCTTATGAATCCTTCTTCTTCTTGAGACCTATCGTATGTTGTTGATTATGAAATCTCAATATACCTGGGAGTTGAAGATCTTCTGAAAGGACGTGGTCTTATGAATCCTTCTTCTTCTTGAGGCCTATCTGTATGTTGTTGATTATGAAATCTCAATCTTCTTGATGGAGGAGTGTCCCTGTAATCTTCTTTGTATATTTTCCTATCCCCTTTGATTGTTTCTGTATAACTTTTTGGATATGTTTCTTGCTCTTTTGTTTTGGAGCTTGATCCCTTTTCTGTCTGATTGTATCCAAGTCCGGACTTGTCAAGATGAGATTTTTGACTACTGATAATGTCATCCAGAACTTTTGAACTATTCTGCATATTTTTCTTTTGAATATCCTTTCTTAGTGCGACAATATCTGTTTCCAAGTTTCCAATGATCCCGTCCTTTTCTTCTAGCTTTTCTTTGAGTGCTTCATCAATTATTTTATCTTCTTCTATTTGAACCTTCAATTTTGTGATCATTTGTTCTAGTTCTTGAGTATCCTTTTTCTTTTCTAGTTTTTCTTGTAGTTTCTTATTTTTCTTCTTTTCTCTTCTAATAACTTCTATGGCACACATTAATTCTTCTCGATAGTCAACTTCTGCTTCTTTAGTTTCTTCTTCGACTTATTCATATTCTTCTTCGACTTCTTCATATTATTCTTCAGAGTATTCTTTGTCAGAGTCTTTTACTTCCATGAATAGAACTCTTCCTGTCTCACTAACACTGACTTCATCTTCATCTGATGATGAGATGTCTTCTTTGGTGCATAAGCTTTTCTTGAAAACTTTCTTTGTAGATATTTTGCCTTTATATGTGTGCTTTCCTTTTGAGTAACCTTCATCATTTCTCTTTTTCTTATGAGGACATTTGCTAGCAAAATGACCAATACCATCACAATTAAAACAAATTAAAGGAATCTTACCTCTATACCTACCGTCGGTTCCCTTGTTTAGTCTTTTGACGAAGTTGGCCACTCCTTCATCATCTTCCGAGACGTCACTGTTGCTGCTATATTCTTCTTGTTCCTTTTTCTTTTGCTTTGATCTTTTGGATGCTTTGAAGGTTTCTTCTTTTACATATGGATTTTCCTGTTCAGTTCTCATTTCATATTCTGTGAAGATTCCATGCAGTTCATCCATGCTTATTGAGTTTAGATCTGATCTTTCTTCTAGTGCTAATATATTAGGGTTAAATCTCATAGGAAGAGATCTTAGTACCTTTTGAACAATTAAATATTCTTCGATTTCTTCTCCTAATCCTATGATTGCATTCACAGTTTCATCGACTCATAAGAAGTAGGATGCAATATTCTCATCTCCCCTCATTTTTAGTTGTTCAAACTGACTTCTATGAGTTTGAAGCTTTGCTGCTTTGACTTTTGTATCTCCTTCATAAATATTTTGAAGCTTGTCCCAAATCTCTTTAGAGGATTTACAACGTGCAACTTTGGTGAATACCATATCAATGAGACCATTCAAAAGTTCATTTTTGGCTTTGGAATTATTCTCACTGAGTTTAACTGCTTTATCATTTGTTCGTGGAACTGCTGGTGCTGTGTATCCATCTACAATTGATTTCCAAACTTGAAATCCCTATGCCTGTATATATGTCTTCATCCTTATGCTCCAAAAATCATACTTCTATCCATCAAACTGTGGTATTCCATTTTTATACAAGTTGGTACTCTCCATGATCTACCTTTCAGTGGTTAAACTAATTTTTGAAGGAACCTGCTCTGATACCAATTGTTGGATTATTGAGAGGGGGGGTGAATCAGTAATAGCATAATTATAATCCTTTTTCTTCAAATAATCCAAGTGTTATATCAATGTATAATTATTATCCAATAATGAGCAATAAGAAATGAACAATCACGCACATACATAGTACACCAATGTTTTACATGGAAACCCAAATCGGGAGAAAACCACAGAATGCTTTTTCTTATATGTCTTGAAGAATTACATTCATTGGAAGCATCATCTTCCTTTATTTTCCAGCTGCAAGTGGAAGGAGGCTCCAACCCCCTAGTTTCTCAGGATACAACTTGAGGGAAGATCCAACTCCCCAATT
>SNQJ01S0008924.1:180752-225725 GCA_010110895.2 Picea sitchensis | reverse complement strand
ACATACCACCAGAAATGGAATGACATGTACTATCCATATAGAATAGTATTACCTGCAAATATATCAAAACTCATACCATTATCCATCAAACAAACTTGGGTCCATTACCCAAACCTGGGTTCTCCAACTTCTCATGGCCATAAATCTCTAACCGTGAGGAGTTATGTGATGTTCCACATATCACCGAAAATGGAATGACAATCACTATCCATCTAGGATAGTTTCAATGAAAAATTCACTGAACTTCATCTCATTATTCCACAAATAAGAATGGTTTCTCTAACCATACTTCTAGGATAACTCAATCCACAAAGCATCTTCTCGTGAAGGCTTTCACCATAAGGGGACCACTTTGGAGTTCATACATTTATACTTATTATCAACCATGACAAGACAATAACGAGTCATCTTTACATCAAATTCTCTTGGGTCCATTACCCAACCTTTGTTCTACAGGGCTTTCTTCAAGGGTTGACATCAATGACAACCAACCTCAATCAACACAAATCCCCTTGAGAGTTAAATTATAGGAAGAAATAGGGAGAATTGGGGTAATGGAAAGGACAACATGCATTACCTTTCACTTCCCATTCCTTAGCCTTTTATCTCCTATTGTTTTTCTTTTTCTTTTTCATTTAATTATTTTTTTTTTCTCTCGTCTTATTCACTTTTGCATTTACATTGTCTTTACTAGTTTATCTAACCTTCATAAATTGCCTAATTTCACTTGCATGTACTAAGTATTACAACCATTCACTTGGTCAGATCCATTCCATATCACTAATGTGTATCATGTACCAGGTTTGGGTGCCAATTTATTGTATGTACTTGAACTAACCAACATTGGAAAGAAGGTTGAATTTTGGGGTGATAGGTTTGTTGTGAAGGCTATTAACAATGACTCTAAATAAAGATGATACAAACTTTGTGATTTTTCTAAGTATGATCTAGGATCCACTACACACATAGTCAAGACTGATGAAAAATGAAAAATTTGGCATGGAAGATTAGGACTTCTGAATTTTTGAAATGTGAAATTGATGATCAAGTTTAATATGGTTAATGGAATCCATAAGGTAGTTCCTCTTAATGGTGTATGTGAAGGGTGTGTGCTTAGAAATCATTACTAGACTAAATTTGAGATAGGAAAGTATTGGAGAGAAAAGTCTCATATGAAACGTATTCTTACTAACATTTGTAAAATGAACCAACCATGACTCTAAAGAAATATGATACAAACTTGGTGATTTTTATAAGTAGGATCTAGGATCCACTACACACATAGTCAAGACTGATGACAAGTGAAAAATTTGTCATGGAAGATTAGGACTTCTAAATATTTGAAATATGAAATTGATGATCAAGTATAATATGGTTAATGGACTCCCTAAGGTAGTTCCTCTTAGTGGTGTATGTGAAGGGTGTGTGCTTGGAAATCATCACTAGGCTACGTTTGAGATAGGAAAGTCTTGGAGAGAAAATTCCCATATGAAACTTATTCTTACTAACCTTTGTATAATGAACTAACCGTCATTAGTTGGTGCAAGGTATGTTTTGATCTTAATTAATGATTTTTTGTAGGTATACTTGGGTTTATTTCTTGAATAATAAGGAGACGTATTTGAAAAGTTCAAGGAATTTATGGCATTAGTAGAAATCAGCGTGGTCAACTTATGTAATGTGTAATATCTAATAATGGAGGAGAATATGTGAACATGCCTCATTTGAAATCTACTTATCTTAGAATAATATCTCTTGGTAGAGGTATGTACCTTACGCACCTCATTATAATGGTGTTATTGAAATAAATAATAGAAATTTGGTTGATGTTTTCTTCAAGCGAAAGGTATCCCGACTTGTTTTTGGGAAAAGGCTATCTACTCCTCAAATATCTTCTGAATATAGTTTCGACAAAAGCCATGTGGAATATAATTTATGTTGATAAATGGAGTGGTAGGAAACCCTTAGCTAGAAATCTTATAATCTTTGGATGTATAACATGGGCTCATATTGTAGATGATAAATGAAAGGATATGGGTGTGAAGAGTCATGCTTATGTTATGGTGGGTTATTTTGATGAGTTGAAATCCTATAAGCTATTTGGTCTAGTTAAGAAATAAATTATTTTCATGAGAGATGTAGTATTTGATGATAATACTTTAGTATTTCCTCTTTGAGATCCTCTTTTGACATTTTGTGCAATGATTCATTTGAAATTATGAAGAATGATGGATCAACTATGCTATACACTATATTAATTGACATGTTGATTGGAAAAATGACTCAAATAACAAACCTAACTTGCAGTCGAGCCTCTTTAGTAGATCCAATTACAAGAAATGAATTAATTCATTATTAGACTATGGCCTCTCATGATGAATTTATTTCAAGAAATCCTTCTCCAAGTATAATTAATCTTCTTTAGTGGCTGACTAAGGTAATTGACGCTTCTAGAATTTATGTAGGTAACACACATGACTCAAGTAAGGATACAATAAATAAACAATGTGGAAAATTTGATTTGATGCAATGTGTGCCATAGGCATGTGATCCTAATGCATATGAAGATGTTCATGGTTTACCTAAATGGGAGTATTCTATGGCCAACATATATAATTCCTCGATGAAAAGTAAGTCTTGGGAATTGAATCCCCAACTACATGGAAAGAATGTGGATAAATTTCTATGGGTCTATAAGACTAAATTCAATGAATGGCTAAAGTTTTTGCTCAACATGCTCAACAAGATCATATAGATCCAAATATCATTCCACCATGATACTAACACCATCCAAAACAAAAGTATCATCCACATAGAAACAAAATATTGGTTTTGGATTGAAAGGGAGCATTTCCACTAGAGGATATTCAAACTAAAAATTGTAGGCACAACCTATCCATGAATTTCCTCAATGTTTTTTGCTTCATATGGAGGAGTATGTTCAACAAAGAGAAGCCAAAAGTAGTTTTCTTCACATGAGTGAAAAATTTCCATATACCATTCTTCATAAGACTCTTCTATATCATACAATTCCCATATTTATCTTCTGTATTTAGTGTCAATTTAAAATATGACACTTTCCTCTTGAAGATTTTTATATTTTTGGATCATGATCTCCATCATTAAATTCCCTTTCTCCCTAATTTATCTCGTCATTTCCATTCTTTTTTCTTCTTGGGGTTTTGAGGCTATGGTTTTAAAATGGTTGTAACTTTATCAATATTGATAAAATTCACTAATATGACCCTAATCTAAAAATGTTTCCTCTTGATAAATGGGTGGTAAGAAACCATCAATCATACATATTACAATGTTGGTATGTATAGCATGGGATCATATTCCAGATGATAAATGGAAGAAAATGGGTGTGAAGATTCATGATTACATTATGGTGGACTACTTTGATGAGTTTAAATCCTATAGGCTATTTGATCTAGTTAAACAATAAGTTATTTTCATGAAAGATGTTTTATTTGATGAAAATATTTTAGTATTGCCTTGTTAAGTTCATATTTTGTCATTTTATGCAATGATACATTTAAAATTACAAAGAATGATGTATCAACTAATCTATATACTGCATTCATTTACATGTTGACTATATAATTGACACAAATAAAAAACCTAACCTGTAGTTGAACCTCTTCAGAAGAGTTGATTACAAGCAATGGATTTTCTAAATATTTGACTATGTCCTCTCATGGTGATTTTTTTTTGCAAGAAATCATTCTCCAGGTGAAAGTAGTATTCACTAGTGGGTGACTAAGATAATTGAAGTTTCTAGCATTGATGTAGGTAACACACATGACTCAAGGAAGACTATAGGAAAGAGACAATATGGAAATGTTGCTTTGATGACATGTGTGATAGAGGCATGTGCTCCTGATACATATGTAGATGCACATGGTTAACCTAAATGGGAGAACACTCTATATAAATAATATAATTCCTTGATGAAGAATTAATGGGAATTGGTTCCAAAAATACATGGAAAGAATGTGGTTAAATTTCTATGGGTATAAAAGACTAATTCACATTAGAAAGTGCTATTGAAAGATGTAAGGATTGTTTGTTAGCATAAGGTTTTTATTAATAGGAATTAAAATCATATACGTAATCTGCAGATACAATAAAGGTAAGAAGACAAAACAACCTCAACCAAAGAAGGATGGTGTTTATGAATTCACAAATGCTACAACATAGATGAGATAAAGTTATATAAACTATGTTGTTTTTTTTTCAAATCCAAAACATGATATCAATATGTCAAATATATGAGTAAAGTGAGGTTTTGTGTTGGATAACATATTGGTTGAAATGATATAATTAGTGCACTAAACATCATTGACTATGTTGTGTATTATAGGGTCCAGACAAGGCCATGATAACAGATCATATCATATCAAATAAGGACAAAACAGATGCCGCTAGACATTAGGTAATCACATTTTGACTTAAATTAGGAAGCATTTTGTGATACATCCATCCTTTTTCACAATATTATTAAAATTTATAGTGTATTGTCCAATATTGAAATAAATTAATGCATGTTGTTGATTATTTCAGATAGAGATTGGAGCAAGGGCACAACCTAAGCATTCAACTAACAAAATAAAAAAACATATGTACATGGACGTGGACCTAAAACTATTAAATCACAAAGAACATAGTGGGTGGAAGAGGATATGAAAATGGATCCTCCAGACAAAAATAATTGCACTGAAAAAGAGGTTGGTCAAGACTATAGTACATGGGATGAATACTTTGAGAAAATTGTCATTTGTGGATGTTCTATAAAATAATGTTCCATTATTAAATTGATGTATATATGTTCATACCTTTATATTTTAATTTCTTAAGCCATATTTGTTTATATTTCTTTGAAATTGATACATTTATGACTTATCCAATTGTTTCCAAACATCAAATAATGGTTGTGTTTGTTGATAGGTAGAAGATGATGATGGAAGCACGACTACTAATACCCAAGATCCAACTAGGCTATTAAGATTTGGATGGGATTATCCAAACCATCCTTTAAACCATACCAAGGAGAAAATAACATATTTAAAGAGAATTCTACCACCTCATAAATTTGAATAGCTGATGAGATTAGCATATGATGATGACATGCCACCTAGCCTTATTGATGATGATCATGATAGTCAAAATGCAGTGCATGAAGAAGGATTGCATGAAATTCTTACAGGTTTCTTTGGGGATGGAAACAATGATGACAACGATGATCATATGGATGACAATAATGATGACAATAGGGGTAGTTACCACCAACATAATTTTGATGATAACAACCTAAAAGACTCCATCAAGAAAGCAACAAAGAAACCCATGTTCAAATCGGGTGCAATTAGAACCTCAAAAATGGCATGCACATTAATATTATTAGAAATCAAGTCACTATTTGGTTGGTCAGACAAAGGATTCACCACCCTACTGAAGTGAGTTGAAATCAATTTCTTACAATGCATTGTCAATTGGTGTACATAATTCATTTATGAATAGTCCTAATATAGTCTAACATATCAAACATGTTCATCAAAAGTCAAACATTCAATTGATCTAATCTTTGACAATCTTACATGGCACTAAAAACCAAAATATTTTCTGAAGAGAATGTGTTTCCATCAACTTGCATAGAGGCGCGCCAATTTTTAGTTGAGTTGGGGGATTGAATATAAGAGAATTCATTGATGTAAAAATGATTGCATTTATACAGAGATGAATATAAAGACAAGGTAGAATTCCCTGTATGCAAAGAGAAGCGATATTGTACAAATGTACAAGGTCCTACAGTTCCAAAGAGAATGTGTTGCCATCAACTTGTAGAGAGGTGCGTCAGTTTTTGGTTGAGTTGGGGATTGAATGTAAGAAAATTAATTCATGTAAAAATGATTACATTTTATATAGAGATGAATATAAAGACAAGGTAGAATGCCTTGTATGCAAAGAGAAGAGATATCGTATAGATGTACAAGGTGCTACAGTTCCAAAGAAGGTTTTACGTCACATGCCAATTATAGCTAGACTTCAACGAATGTTTTGTTGCAAGTCACTTGCACAATTGATGGACTGGAATGCACATAATATGAGTAAATATGGATTCATGTGAATTTCGACTGACTCCAAAGCATTGAAACACATAGAGGAAAAATGGCCATGAAAATTCAAAGATGAACCTCGTAGTATCAGGTTTGGTATTGCAATTTATGGAGTGTGTCCATTCTCTTTCATGATCTCAAATTATAGTGTTTTTCCAGTCGGATTGATAATATAAAATATTCTCCCATGGATGAGTGTTAGAAAGGAGCACCTTTTGCTGACTCTCATTGTTCCAGGAAAACATCAAGTTAAAAACATGGATGTTTATCTTGCGCATTTTATTGGTGAGATGCAACTGCTATGGAAAGGAATAAGAATGTATGACATATCACATCCTCCATAAAATAGGTCCTTCATGTTGTATGGTGTGTTATGTTGGACTATTCATGATTTCCCATGACTTGGTGTTTGTTCCGGTAAGATAATTTTTTTTTACGTATTTACATTAATAATTTATTTTCATCCCAACTTTCATACTTAGTTTTATACTATTATTTTGATGTTATTAACCTTAATTATTGAATTGCAAGGCTTCAAACAAAGGGGATATTTGCATATCCAAGATGTGCAAAAAAATTTCAAGGGTGGTATTCTAAAGATTTACATAAATTTATTTATGCAAACAACAAGGTTTTTCTACCACCAGATCATAAGTTTGAAAAGTGACATAAGAATCAATTTGATGAAAAAGTTGAAAATAGATTCCCTCCCATGAATATGGGTCCAACTGACTGGATTAAGAAGTATGGATATGTTGAATTGAAATCATGGCATGATTTTTTTGATGGGGGTGATTCTATTGAAGAACCAGAACAAGTTGTAATTAATATGCCAGAAGGGATGAAAAGGAAATCCATTTTTTATGAGCTCCCTTACTGGAAGGATCTATTAGTATCTCACCTATTAGATCCTATGCACATCTTCAAAAATGTCCCCGATTCAACATTTCAACATATATCAGGCAAAGAGAAGGACACCTTGTCTTCTAGGAGAGATATTTCTCTTTTGCGTATCAAATTTGATAGAAAACATTTGTGGCCAAACAAGGAAAATAAAAAATATGCAGAAGCTCCATGGATTTTGAAAACGAAAGAGCCAGACCAACTAAAAAATTCCATACATTCAATAAGGACACCTACTGCATATGGGTCATCATTGGTTAAAGATTTTATAGTCGATGGACATGTCACAGGATTTAAAACACATGATTTTCATAATTTTATGAAGGTATTTTATATCATCATTTAACTTTTATTGGTAAAATTGATTAGGTACTAAATATATTCTAACATTCTATTCTGTGACAAAAATAAATAATGACCTTTCATAAATGTGTTTGATAGCATATCATTCCATTAATAATTAGCAGGGCTTCATGCATTACCATTGACTTGAGGAATTCCATAAGTCAATTGTCAAAATTTGCAAGGTATGTTGTATGGAATGTTCATGTGTGAGAGACATAGAGATATTGTATTTCATTTTAATTTTTTCCTAAAGGTTCATACTAATTTACTATTCTTATATTAGGTGGGTGACATCCAAGGACATCCACTAATGTGAAGTGCCAAAATGGAAGAAGGAAATTGCAGAAATTGTATGTGTATTTGAGAAGGAGATCCCTACAAGTTTCATGGACCTACAAGTCCATTTACTTATACACCTAGTCGATGACATTGAATTAGCGGGTGTCGTATCAATGAGGTGGATGTTTGTTTTTGAGAGGTATATGAAAACTCTAAAAACATATGTTCAACAAAAGGCACATCCAGAGGGTTTCATGGCTAAAGGGTATGTATTGAATGAAGCATTTTTCTTCCTATGTGAATTCTTTGGTAATTATTTCAAAGATGGGCCATGCTTCTGGGATGAAGAACGGGCATAAGATATTATTGTTGGAGAAAAACCACAATCTAATGGTGTTCAAGTAGAAATTAGTAAGTAAACTCATTATCATTATGTTTTTTTTATTGCAATCATTAATTTACTCTGTAATTTATTTTTCAAATTAACAAAATGGCCTTTGGAGTTTGAAATAAACATGTTGACATGTAATAGGTGTAAACTAAAGTGCTATACTAGACAAGTTCATTCTATATCACCTGAAATTTATGAACAAATGAATTGATTTGTATGATAAAAAGAGAGAAGAAGTGTTTGAAGCAAGGATCCAATTTAAGAGATTGAACCCATGGAATACCCCATTTCCTACTGATCTACAAGGGGAATGTGGAAAAGATTGCACACTAGAATGGGTTACTAAACAGATTCAAAATCAAATAGAATATGTATGTATAGATTCAAACATAACAAAAGATGAAATAAACATGTCTAGAGGATGTGAAAGAAAGGTACAATTAGAATTCTACAAAATGTTGTTTCCTTAAAGTTTTGACACTATTAACTATTTTAATATTTGTCATTATATTTGTTTTAACCAAAATAAATGGTCTTTCACAGGCAAAGAAATATCCAACAATGTTGGCATATGGTCGAATTTATCATGTAGAACATGTATATGTAAAGAGACGATCCTTTGATTGTGGCATCATGGTTGACTTCAAGCAATCCAGACAATCAAGCTCAAAAGATAAGAATATAATTGAAGGAAATCTACAATATGTTGGGAAAATACAAGAAATTATTGAGTTGGATTACTACTCTTTTAAATGTTTTATTTTTAAGTGTAGATGGTATGAAGCATTTGAGAGGACATGAAGACATCCTACCCATAGTGGATTGTTTTCTATAGTTTCCTCAAGGTTCCTACCAGAGGATAAGGAACCTTATGTTCTACCAATTCATTGTGAGAAGGTATTTTGTTAACTCAAACAAGAAGCGACAATGATCAATAATCTATTGATACATTTTTTATTGCAAATATATACATGTGTTTATTAATCAATAAAATTGTTATAAAATACATCTAATATATGTATGTACTCGTTCATGTGAAGGTATTTTTATATGAAGATATTCTGGACCCAAAATGGATGTTTGTCATACATTATGATCCAATATTAAGGCATGTATTTGACGATGCTTTAGTGGATACTGAGAAAAACAATGATGGCCAAAAAAATGAGAGAGAGGGATTAGAGAACATCGAATAACTTCACATACATGATGATGTTGAAGATGGTTATGTTAGGGCATAAGAAGACAAAAATCCAGAGTTAGATGATCCACAGTCAAATTTCTATGATGATGAAGATGATGCAGGTCAAGATGAGGATGATGACAATATTAACTACTTGAAATATCATATGAACATTGACAATGATAAACTAGATGACATTGTTGTAGACAATGATGTTAATGACGAAGACTTCTAATTTTTCAGAATTATTTGTAATCCATGTTTAAAAAATGATGATTCTCATGTCCTAAACTTTGAAATGGTTTAGTATTATTTGTGTCAATACAAATTACCTATTGCAATATACTTAAAGTGTTCAAGATATGGTATAAATTGTTGGCAGAAAAAAATAGGATTACTTGGATGCTTCTTCCATTCATTTTGTATCAACACATGTTCATGAACACACAAAAGTTAATAAAATATTAATGCACACATTTCACAATGATTTGAATAAGAAACTTTGTTAACTTCATTATTTTAATATTGTTTGCATTTTAATGTTGGGAATAAATTTTTACTATGTTTTATTAAGAACTAATGATGGGTGTGTTGGAAGACGTTCCATGAAATTTGATCAAGAGAGTTTCGACAAACATTATGTAGATGTGAATGATGAATGATGACAATAAGACTGCATGATGAATATTGATGTAAACATGGATGATCTCAAATATTATGCAGGGGCATCAGGCATCCTTGAGTCTTGAAACCCTCTCATACCATCAAGGCATGTGTCTAGTCTACCATGTAAAATTTCAATGCATACAGGAATAGTTTGAAGAAATTTCAATGTTGGCACCATTCATTGCTCACCATGTGGCATCGATGGATGACATTGGTGATGGGTGTGTTTGAATATGTTCCATGAAATTTTAAGAGAGTTTCGACAAAGCACTACATCCCCTAACCACTAAGCCATTGACCCTTAAATCCTTAATCCTTAATCCCTAAACCCTTAATCCCTCAACCTTATTTAATAACTAATACCTTAACAAAAAATTCCTAAATCCCCTAACCCCTAAGCCATCGACCCTTAAACACTTAAACCCTAATCCCTAAACCTGTAATTCATAAATCCCTATTCCCTAATCACTTAAACATTAATCCCCTAGCCCATAATACCTAATCCATTAACCATTAAACTACCTAACCCGAAAGTGCCAAATCCCTTACCTCTTGACCCTTAATCCCTTAAACCCTAACAACTAATCCCTTAACCCTTAATCCCTGTACTCCAAATCCATAAATCCCATAATCCTCAAAGCCACTATCCAGTTAACCCTCAACAACTCAACTAATTAACTATTTAGGCTTATTTGACGCTAAATCGTGCACTATTTTCAACACTAAATCCGACACTATTTCTGTCGCTAAATCCTATGCTAAATTTGGCAATATTTCCGGCACTATTTCCAATGCTATTAGTGCCTAGTTTAGCTCCTGAATGTTTTGGTCGTCACAAAAAATGCTAGAAATAATGCCATCCTGATAAATAGATTTGACTTTTTCAAAAAATTGGAGAAAAATACACTAAAACAATATTTGGAAGAAAAAAAGGGAGCAAATCAAAGGGATTCATTGTAGTGGAATTGTCTATTGAGTACATCGAAAACTATGCCTCAATTGCAAATGAGATTTTTTTTTAACTTATTCTTTCATTTACAACTTGTTTTGGGTAGGGAGTGCATTATATGGATGTCAAGAGTGTTTTCCTACATCGTGATATCACTGAGGATATTTATATGGAGCAACCTCTAGGCTTTGAGAATGATCGTAGTTGTTTTGTGTAGATTGAAGAAATCCTTGTATAGTTTGAAACTTGAAATTGTTTGAAATAAGCCCCATGGGTGTGGTATGAGAATATTAATAGGTTCTTTCTCAATCTGGTTTCAAACATTTTTAATATAATCACAATATTTATATAATACTTGTGAAAAATGAAATTTTAATACTTTCACTATATGTTCATGATTTAATCATCATTAATAGTAGTGATAACTTGATTTTGAGTTTGAAATATAAGTTGATAAATATCTTCAAAATGACCAACCTCGATATGTTGCATTTATTTTTGGGCATCCAAATTTTGTAGATGGACACATTATATTTATATCTCAACTAAATATGAATTTTCTATGTTTAAGAGATTCAAAATGAATGATTGTAAACCGCATGGCACTCCATATTAGTTAGAAGTAAAGCTAGCTAAGGAGTGTGATTCTCCATGACTTATTGCTACTCTCTACAAATGGGTTGTTGGAAGTCTATCATATTTGACTCACAACCGACCTAATATTTCCCTTTTTATTAGTGTACTCTCTAGGTTCATGCATGATGCAAAAGATAACCACTTGAAGGATGTAAATAGGATTGTCCACTATGTCAAGGTTACATCTCATCTTTGTATAAAATATTACAATGAAAAAATGAACCCGTTGGTCAATTATATTGAATTTTATTGGGTTGGAGACAAAGATGGTAGGAACTCAACTTTAGGATATGTGTTTCATATTGGATGTAGACCCATAGTGCAATGTTGTGAGAAAAAGAAGGTTATTTAGTTATAAACCATATAAGCTAAATATATAGGTGTAGATAATTCTTTCACATAGGCATTATGGAATCATATTCTGATGAGTTTGTATTTCCATTTGAGGAGTTAATTGTAGTGTATTGTGACAATCAACGTGTAGTACAAGTAGCTGATAACCCTATTATGACTAGTAAAATGAAGCATGCGAAGATTCATGCACATTATTTAAGATAACTAGTACATGAGAAACTTGTGTCTCTTGTTTGTTCTAGAACAAATTCATAGATATCTAGTATCTTTATGAGGCCATTGGCATAAGCTAAGTATGCAAAAAATTGGGCTATGCTTAAATGGTTCATGAAGTTTCAATTATTGGGAGGGTGTGCAAAGCTAATTTCTCCTCCTCAATTTCTTGAGAGTTGTGTTGATAGTGGGTGTTAGAACAAATGGATATTCCTAACTTTGGAGTATCTAGAGTTAGTTGTTGTAATTATGGAGACAGATGAAAGTTGACTAGTTAGTTGGATCAAATAAATGTGGTCTTGACTAGTTTGATTGGTGCACAAGTTGAGGCATAAAACTTGGATCTCGAGCACACATAAGGTGATCAAAGTGGAATAAGGCTTCCTAATTTCAACGGAGTTAGTTACACCTTTAAGTATAAGGATCCATTTATCATATAATTTGGTTATTCATTCGATATGTTAAGTTATGCTCACTAGTGCTTCAATGTTGCAGCCATGTCTTTCAAGACACCCTTCTCTTTCTCTTGGAAACCATAGTTATTATTTATGAAATTCCATGGTTCTCTAACATTATTTCATTTTTGTGTATTTGATGGACACATGTTTGCATTCCCTATGTCCTTTGTTATATTTTACTTCTTCTAGTATTTATGTATTCGTTTTGATCTTTAATGTACATTAATAAATACATTAAACTACCATCATCTTGAAAATGCAAAAGCATGTCGATAGAATGGTTACTATAAGAATACCATATTGGAAAGAAGATTTTGTATATAGCATTTTCACTAAATGTGATAACATAGTAAATCCTTGAAAGTGAAGTCTACTATTATTTGTAAACAATGATTTCAATGAAAAAAAATTAAAATAACAACTTTATTAACTTAATTATTTTTATATTGTTTTCATTTTAATGTCGGGCATAATGTTTTATTATGTTTTATTAAGAACTAATTGTTGGCATGTTTACAGACAGAGTGTGATTGTCATTCATGGCAAGAACAACAACGACGATGGTATGTTTACATGCAAGAAAAGCAACAATGAGGAAAGCAACAATGATGGAAAACAGGGAAATCATAAGTTCAGGAGAAGAAGCGAACATTATGAAATTCAAAGCTTAGGAGGAATATCATGAGTATGTAGAGATCAAAGCTGAGAAAGAAGCATAAGCTCAGGAGGAGGAGCGAACAGTATGTAGATATCAAAGCTTAGAAGAGATAGCGCTTTGCGCTTTCCAGAAGTGCAACCGAGGTCCAAGAGGACTCGCAGGAGGAGTAGAGGTCAAGACCTTTGAACACTTAGAAAATATTCTAAGTCAGAGAGATCAGAAATATCAGGAGGCAGAACGATAGTGCCCATTGGATAACAAATCTCGAATACTCGATGACTGTTAGATCAATGCCTAGTGACTAGAGGAAGCACAAAGGAGAAGTACAGATCTGATCTGTTGGATCTGAGCATAGAGGATCAATAGTCGTTGGTTCCAGAAATAAATGCACAAAGGTTAAGCCTTTGGACGAGCGTAGGAGAGCAGATTTGTCAAAGTAACAAAATCTCTAAGTAAGTAGGGACTGTCCATCGTCAAGACTGATAGGTGGCACATGATCCTCAACTCTGGAGCAAATCACTTCGAGGATTTTTCATTTTGAGACTTGAAAAACACAAAGTCCGGAGAGCGAGACAGCCGAAGTAAATGACAACCATCAGATTAGTTTGAAGTGGAAGGACATGATAAGTCAACAAAACTGCATCATAGAAAGATCGAGCCGTCAATATAAGTTCATGATYGATGAACAACATTCACTTCARATCTAAGGACGTGAGGAGGTTACACTCTGGAGAGCTTGACATTTGAAATTTCTGAAATGCGAATTTTTGTCAKCCATTGGATCATTCCAAGTGGAAGGACAAGATACGCCAGAAGAGATACATCGTAGAAAGATTGAGYTGTCGATCTAATATTTTGATCAACGAACATGATTCACTTYGGATATAAAGATACGAGGATGTTACGCTCCGGAAAGTTTGAGATTGGAAAAACTTGAAGCCCAGAAATCTGAAATGAATAARGACCATCAGATTTGGAGGACATATGAGGGATGTTGGATTAGTGTTGTTGATCAGCAGACCACATCAGAAGACCACATCATCAGATCATGTCATCAAGGACACGTGGTGCAATCACACAATGACAAGTGTCAGGTTGATTTGGCACTTCAGGTACGTGAAAATCACAAATCCAAGTGACACGTGGTAGCTACTAGGCTCATGACACATCATCAAGTGACATAAGTAAGTGACGTCACTCTGGTATTTTTACTTCAGGTGTTTTACCACTAGCAGATGCCCCAAGTCCTAAAGTCCCGAATGTCAAAGTCCTAAATTGGATACGAGTCGTTCGATTCGAGGATCACTTCAAATGCATTCTCAACCATTGATCTAGTATAGTGGAAGGACAGTGTAAGTGGAAATGTTAACTGACAGTAAGTGGTTTCCACCGCCTATGAATTATTCAACAGGTGACCACTYCGGAGGAGAATGAATCATCTATTAGCCYAAAGTCCCAAAGTGCCGAAGTCACTTATGATCGTTGATCGTGCAGGAGGGTACGTGTCAATAGATCATGAACTTCAGGAAAAAATAATCTGGGAAAACATGAAGGATAAAGGTTTGAGAGTGCCAAAGGACAAAGTCCTGGAGTGAAAGATAGCCATTGTATTAAAGTGACACGTGTTGTTGGATCGTGGACTCTGGGTGAAATTCTCTGGGAGGAAGCAGAGTTTGAGAATTGAAACTCCCAAAGCTCGAAAGGAAAAATCGACCTCGTCTGTTGGTTTGGAGGGCCACATATCACCTAATCATTGAGACTAAGGATTACGCATGGAAAAAGGAAAGAAGGAAGAGCCGTTGATTGAAGAGGACATATGTCAACATATCTTCCATTCTAGAAGATATCCATTCAGCAACAACAGGGTTTGAGATCTGAAACTCCTGGAGCTCGGATCACAAAGTAAATCTTAGCCTTTGATGTAGGAAGGTGAGATCTAGTCTGTAGACTTGAGAGGACATATTTGAACCATCCATTCAGGAGCATTGTGAAGATCGTGAGATCGATGGTCATGCTTCGTTGCGAGGCCAGAACATGCTCGGGTCTTAATTTTTCGTGAGCGGGCCGCAATTGAAACCACAATTTTGGAGAAATGACACGTGGAGGCTCGTAGTGAATTGTGGGGCAAAAATAGGGTTTCTCTCAAACCACCTATGGATGCGCCCGCAATCACGTGGTCACATGAAGCTCATAGCCCAAGGTCATATTGTGAAATGGATCTAACACTCACTAGACAAGAATCGGGAAGCACCTTTTTGAATGGGTGTTTGGTCATCGTCGATGGTCACATGAAAGGAAGGGGCTTAGCAAGAAAAGATAACGCATGCTACAAATTTTTTCTCCGGAAGGGAAAAGGAACCAAAGGAACAAATGCATAGAAGTTCTCTCTGTAACTGTCGGAAAGGACTGAATGTAACTGCCAGAAACAGAGTGATTGTATCTGCCAGAGAATTCAACAAGTGTGAGTGTGATTGCTAGAGGAGATGAAGAGTCTCGAGGTAACTACCAATGAAGTGAAGATTCATCATTTAGACAATTGATAGATGGAAATGCTTCAAAGATTGTAACTTCCAAAGAAGCCGAAGAATCTCAGGATAATGACCATTGATGAAGAACAGACTCAGGATGATCGCTAGAGAGGATGAAGAGTTGAGTGTATGCCCTTCCAGAGGACTTGGCATGATAAATATGTGCAGAAAAAAGAAGAGATGGTTGCTTCTATTGAGATTTATTCATGTGGGTAGAAACATGTTGTGTGCAAGGGATGAAATGCACAGAAGAGGTGTAACACATTGAATGGAAATAAGACACCGAGGATAAAGCGCAGAAGAAAGAGATAGAGCATAAATGATTATCTGAGAGAGGAAGATAAAGTTGAGGTGTGCATTCGGAGACAGAGCAGAAGAACAGAAAGCTCAAGGAGATCCGAGTAGCAAGACACTGATCCAGGAAGAGAAGAGTAGCGCAACAGAATAATGATGAGACTGGTAAGCCTTTTGACAAACACTGTATCACTGTAATAAGTTTCAGGAACAAAGATTTATATTTTAGGGTGGTAGGGAGGTTCTAGGGAGGACTGGTGTCCTTAGAGTTTCAAGTGGGTTCTTGAACACAGGGAGTTTTAGCTTCCATCTGGTTGGAGCCAGAAAAACTAGGATGGTAGGGTGGTGCAAGGGAGAACTATTGTTCTCTGTTATAAAGGTTGGTGCCTGTGTAACTGGAATTTGGTGCTTCCATCCAGTTGGTGATGGAATACTCAAGGATTTGGTGCTTCCTTCTAGTGGGTGGTAGAGAAACCAGGGAGTTGGTTCTTCCTTCTAGTGGGTGCTATAGAAACCAGAGAGTTGATGCTCTCAACAAGTTGCAGCTTGTAAAATAGAGGTGGTAGCCTCATAATGAGTTGGTGCTCATAAGAATGATAATGTATAGAAAATAAAAGATTACTTATCGTATCAAGGAGAAGAGGTTTTTCCCTGTATGGGTTTCCTTGGGAAATATTTGCCTATGTATATTTCATGTGTGTGTGATTGATGTTAAATACTCTATAGCTTACTTCCTTTCATTATTGTGATTGTCATTGAATGTTCTGTAAAGAGTTGTAAATGGCATAATTTTTTAAGCACAGTAACAAATGATTCACCCCCCCCCTCTCAGTTGTCCAACAATTGGTATCAGAGCGGGTTCCTTTTATTTAAAGGTAGATCAGTAATAAATTTAATAAATTTAATAGGATGAGACAGTTAATAAATTTTTCTTAAGAGTTGAGGAGCTTGTGAATGCCATGAAAGGTCTTGGTGAGAAGATTAAACATGTATTTTTAGTTCATAAGATCTTAAGATCTTTGGCTGATAGATTCGATTCAAAAGTTTCTACAACAAAAGAACCAAATGATCTTAAGACTTTGTCTATTGATCAAATCCTAGGAACTCTAACTTCTTATGAAATGAGGATTAGTAAAGATAAATCTACCACTAGAGAAGAATCATGTAAAGAAGATAAGAATGAGGATTCTGAGCCTGATGAAATTGAAGCAAAATTTGTGAGAAGACTAAAGAAAGGATGAGGCAAGTACAAGCCGAGTTTCCATTCAAATGTTTTAACTATGGAAAGATAGGTCACTTTTCATATAAGTGTCCACACAAGAAGGAGGACCAGAACTCTGAAGGTGAAGAGAAGTACAAATCCAAAAGATTTGATAAAAAAAAAGTTTGTGTTTAAACAATGATGACTCTTCAGAAGACACAGATAGTGACTCTTCCTGTCAAGATAAGGTAAATGACTTCATGCTTATGGACAAAGAGGATTATGATAATAAAATAACAGGAAGTGATGTTGATGATGAAGAAGTTGTGGTTGACTTGGAAGGAGAGTTGATTCTTTGGAAGAGATTGACTGACTCATACTTAAGAAGAGAAAGCAAAAACAATTGTTGATACAGTTCGAGAAAGGCAGTAAAAAACATGATGAATACTTTGCCCTGCTAAAAGTGGAATTATAAGAGGCAAAGAAAATAGAAGACATTATGAAACAATAGTTATCAGAGAAGAAGGAAAGATGTGAAGCTATGGAAGAAGAAGTAGTGAAAACTAGAAAAGAGTTGGAGAAGTTAAAAGGCTTGTATCACCAGAATCTGTCAAGTATCAAAGCCTCAGAAGGATTAGCCACCATTCTAAATTATCAAAGGAATCCAAAGTTCAAAACTGATTTGGGTTATGAAGAGGGATCAAGTAGTGTTCAACCAAGCAACAAAGAACCCATCAAGTTTGTCAAATCTACAACCAATGACAACATCAAACTTGCAGAAAAAAAAGGAAGATAATAAACTACCAAGGAGTAGTAAAGAAAAAGGTGTGAGAAATGAATCTGTAGAACAAAGAAATAATACAACCTCTTCTTAAGGAAATCATCAACATGGAAGAAATCGACTTTCTTAAAGAAGACAACCATTTTCCAGGTACAAATATTTTTTCTATGGATATTGTTTCTACTGTTCTAACTTTGGCCACAAAGCTGTAAATTTTTCCTTAAGATTTAGACATGAGAAATAAATACACCCAAGGAATAAATATCTGCCACAACAAAGAATTGGACAACCAAGTAACAAATGACCATAGATTGCAAATTGTCTAATTAAGTTTAGAGGCATGCAACTGAGTAGGACAAGAAATAATGAACAACCCATGAGTAGAAAACGTTACACCAATTACTTTAACCTATTGAATAGTAAGCTCAAATGCTACAACTATAATAACTTCGGTCACAAGGCTGCACATTTCCATTTGAAGAATTTCAAAGAAGATCCAAGGATAAATATCTTTGCTAGAAATGCCAACACATGGAAAAATAAAGATAGTGAAAAATGTGGCGTGGTACTTTCAACTCAAAAACAAAAGGACTCCTGGAATATAGACAATGGATGTTCCAAGCATCTGACTGGAGACAAGGATAAGATTTTGTCTATGAGTAAAATAAAAATAGGAAATGTGACCTTTGAAGAAGATTGTAAGGTAAAAAATGTAAACTCGGGACAAGTGGTGGCTAAAGGCATAAGGACAGATAATGATGTTGATATTGAATCCTCCAATGCAAGAAAATAAGAAGTAGAAGAAGAATCATGTCATAAGATGGAAGCATAAGTTGTGAATCTTAGAAATAAGGTTGAGAATTCAAACACCCAAATCAAGTTATTGAACAGTTCCATGATCCTGGATGAGATCTTGGATAGTCAGAGATCACCAAACGACAAATCTGGTCTTGGATACAACAAGGAAGAAATCAGTACTCCTAAGAAACATGATGCAAGTCCTTCATTTTTAAAAGGGGAAAGAAGGTATGACTCAGGTTCTTCATGTTCAAAGAATGAAAGAAATACTACAATATTTAGAAGATCATATCAAGAAGGACACCCAGAAGCTACTCAGACACCTCAAAGTAAGTTTACATGAGAGACACATTCATGGAGGAATCAAAGGAGGTATGAGAGTGTTTGTAACGGTTATTATTTTTCCTTGTGATGAATATGGTCATAAAAGCCTTGGATTGTAGGCATCATAGAATAAAAATGAAGTTGTTGTAATAGAAGATCAGAGAAGAGTGACATGGGGAGTCATTCAGTTATGATAAGAAAAGGTTGATGAAGGAGTCCCAGTAAGAGAGGTGAGCAATTTTGAGTCTGCTATAGAGGACACAACTGAAGATGAAGATGAACAGGTCCAAGGATCAGAAGGAGAAGACTCTGAGTTAGATACAAATACTCTGCATGACTCAAATAAGAGAATCCATCATGTCAAGGGGAGTATGTATTGGTTGAATATCTGATACCTCTAAAAATTAATGCAACAGCTCAGGGGAGCATGTTTTCTTTGACATTGATGTCAAAGGGGGAGAAAAGGAGTGGTCTGGATGCTACAGTTGGAAGTCAAAACAGGCTAGCACAACCTTTGAGGGTTTCCATCAATGCCAAAGGGGGAGATTGTTGGCATTTTTACAGGCAGAGTGTGCTTGTCATTGATGTCAAGAACAACAATGACGATGGTATGTTTACAAGCAAGAAAAGTAGCAATGAGGAAAGCAACAATGATGGCAAACAGGGAAAGCATAAGTTCAAGAGAAGAAGCGAATAATATGAAAATCAAAGATCAGGAGGAATAGCATGAGTATGCAAATATCAAAGCTCAGAAACAAGCATAAGCTCAGGAGGAGGAGTGAACAATATTCAAAGATCAAAGCTCAGAAGAGATAGTGCTTTGCGCTTTCCAGAAGTGCAACTGAGGTCCAAGAGAAGGACTCGTAGGAGGATAAAAGGTCAAGACCTTTGAACACTTAGAAAATATTCTAAGTCAGAGAGATCAGAAAGCTCAGGAGGAAGAACGACAGTGGTTGTTGAATCACCAATCTTGAATACCTGATGACCGTTAGATAAACACCCAGTGACTAGATGAAGCGCAGAGGAGAAGTACAGATTTGATCCGTTGGATCTGAGCATCGAGGATCAACAATCCTTGGATCCAGAAATAAATGCATGAAGGTTAAGCATTTGGACGAGTGTAGGAGAGCGGACTTGTCAAAGTCTTGAAGTCTCGCAATAAGCAGGGACCATCCATCATCAAGATTGACAGGTGGCACACGATCCTCAACTCCGGAGAAAATCACTTCGAGGATTTTTCAGTTTGAGACTTGAAAAACCTGAAGTCCGGAGAGATAGAGAGCCAGAGTAAATGATAACTATTAGATCAGTTTGAAGTGGAAGGATAGGATAAGTCAGCAAAGACGCATCACAAAAATATCAAGCCATCGATCTAAGTTCATGATCGATGAAAAATGTTCACTTCGGATCTAAATACACGAGGAGGTTACACTCTAGAGAGCTTGAGATTTGAAATTCCCAAAATGCAAATTTTAGTTAGCCGTTCGATCGTTCCAAGTGGAAGGACAAGATACACTAAAAGAGATACATAACATAAATATCAATCCATCGATCTAATATTCTGATCAACGAACAAGATTCACTTCGGATATAAATATACGAGGAGGTTACACTCCAGAAAGTTTGAGATTGGAAATACCTGAAGCCTGGAAAATTTAAATGAATAAGGACCATCAGATTTGGAGGACATACGAGGATCGTTGGATCAATGATGTTGATCAATATAACATGTCAAAAGACCACATTAGCATATCACATCAGCAAGACTACTTCAGCAAGAATACGTCAACAAGGAAACATGGCGCAATCAGACAATGACAAGTGTCAAGTTGATTTGGCACTTCAGGTACATGCAAATCACAAATCCAAGTGACACATGGAAGCTACTAGGCTCATGACACATCATCAAGTGACGTAAGTAAGTGACATCACTATAGGAGTTTTACTTCAATATTTTTACCACTAGCAGATGCGCTAAGTCCCAAAGTCATCAATGCTGAAGTCCCAAAGTGGATACGAGTCATCCGATATGAACATCACTTCAGATGCATGCTCAACCATTGATCTAGTACAGTGGAAGGATAGTGTAAGTGGAAGTGTTAACCAAAAACAAGCGGTTTCCACTACCTATGACTTATTCAATAGGTTACCACTCCAGAGGCGAATGAAGCAGCAATCAGCCTAAAGTCCCGAAGTGCCAAAGTCACTTATTGATCATGTAGAAGGGTACGTGTCAATGGATTGTGAACTCTGGGCGAAACTACTTCAGGAAAACACAAAGGATAAAGGTTTGATATTTCTGAAGGCTGAAGTCCTAGAGTGGAGGATAGACATTAGATTAAAGGGACACACGTTGTTGGATCATGGACTTTGGGAGCAAGCAGAGTTTGAGAATCGAAACTCTCGAAGGCCGAAAGGCGAAATTGATCTCGTTCATTGGTTTGGAGGGCCACATGTCACCTTATTGTTCAGACTAAGGATCATGCCTGGACACAGGAAATAAGGAAGAGATTTTGATTGAAGAGGACAGATGTCAACAGATCCTCCATTTCGAAAGATATCCAGTCAGCAGCAACAGGGTTTGAGATCTGAAACTCCCGGAGCCCAGATCATGAAGTACATCTCAGCTGTTGATGTAGGAAGGTGAGATCTGGTCCGCAGACTTGAGAGGATAGATATGAACCGTTCATTTAGGAGAACCATTGATATCATGATATCGATGGTCATGCTCCATTGCGGGGCCAAAACATGCTCGAGTCTTAATTTTTCATGAGCAGGCCACAATTGAAACCACAGTTTTGGAGAAAGGACGCGTGAAGGCTTGTAGAGAATTGTGGGGTGAAAAGAAGGTTGTTATCAAACCGCCTATGGATGTGCCCTAATTGCATGGTCACATGAATCTCATAGCCGAAGGTCATATCGTGAAACAGAGCCAACGCTCACTAGACAGGAATCGGGAAGCGCCTTTTTGAATAGGAGTTTGGTCACCGCCAATGGTCACATGAAAGGAAGGGGCTTAGCAAGAAAATCTAGCACCTGCTATGAAGTTTTTATCCATAAGGGAAAATGCTCCAAAGGAACGAGCGCACATAAGTTCTCTCTATAAATGTTAGAAAGGACTGATTGTAACTCCTAGAAATGAAGTGATTGTATCTGCCAGAGAATTCAACGAGCTTGTGTGTGATCCCCAGAGGATATGAAGAATCTCGAGGTAACTTCTAGTGAAGTGAAGATTCATCATTTATACAATTGACAGATGGAAATGCGTCCGAATACTATAACTGCCAAATAAGCCGAATAATATCAGGATAATGGCAATTGATGAAGAACAGACTCAGGATGATCATCAGAGCGGATGAAGAGTTGAGTGTATGCCCTGCCAGAGGACTTGGCATGAAAAATACACGGAGAACATAGAAGACATGGTTGCTTTTGTTGAGAGTTATTCATGCGGGTAGAAGCATGTTGTGTGTAAGAGATGAAACACACAGAAGAGGTGTAGCGCATTGAATGGAAATAAGACACAGAGCATAAAGCGCAGAAGAAAGAGATAGAGAAAATATTCTTATCTGAGAGAGGAAGAGAAATATGAGGTGTGCATTCAGATATAGAGCAGAAGAACATAAAGCTCAAGGAGATGCGAGCAGGAAGACATTGATGTAGGCAGAGCAGAGTAGTGCAACAGAATAATGATGAGACTGATAATCCTTTTGACAAACAATGTATCACTGTAATAAGTTTCAGGAACAAAGATTTATATTTCAGGGTGGTAGGGAGGTGCTAGGGAGGACTGGTGTCCTCATTGTTTCAATTGGGTGCTTGAACACAGGGAGTTGTAGCTTCCATTTGGTTGGAGCTAGAAAAACCAGGGTGGCAAGGTGGTGCAAGGGAGAACTATTTTTCTTTGTTATACAGGTTGGTGCCTGTGTAATTGGAAGTTGGTTCTTCCATCTAGTTGGTGCTAGAATACTCAAGGAGTGGGTGCTTCCTTTTAGCGGCTGCTAGAGAAACCAGGGAGTTGGTGCTTCCTTCTAGTTGGTGCTAGAGAAACCAGAGAGTTGGTGCTCTTAGCAAGTTGCAGCTTGTTAAACAGAGGTGGTAGCCTCACAATGAGTCGGTGCTCATAAGAATGATAATGCACAGAAAATAAAAGATTACTTATCATATCAAGAAGAAGAGGTTTTTCCCTTTATGGGTTTCCTCAGGAAATATCTACCTCTGTATATTTCATCTATGTGTGATTGATGTTAAATACTCTATAGCATACTTTCTTACAATATTGTGATTGTCATTGACTGTTCTTTAAAGAGTTGTGAATGGGCATAATTGTTTAAGCACARTAACAACTGATTCAGGCCACCCTCTTAGTTGTCCAACACTAATGATGGGTGTGTTGGAAGATGTTCCATGAAATTTGATCAAGAGAGTTTCAACAATCATTCCATAGATGTGAATGACGAATGATGAAAATAATATTGCATGATGAACATTAATGCAAATATGGACGATATCAAAGATTATGCAGGGGCATCAACCATCCTTGAGTCATGAGACCCTCTCATACCATTAAGGCACGTGTCTAGTCTAGCATGTCAAATTTCAATGCATGCCGGAATAGTTTGAAGAAATTTCAACATTGGCCCCATTTACTACTCACCATGTGACATCAGTGGATGAAATTGGTGATGGGCATGTTGGAGGATGTTCAATGAAATTGCCAGAGAGTTTTGACAAAGCTCTAAATCCCCTAACCCCTAATCTATTGACCCTTAAATCCATAATCCCTTAACCCTTAATCCCTGTACCCCAAATCTATAAATCACATAATCCTCAAAGCCCCTATCCACTTAACCCCCAACACCTCATCTAATTAACTATTTAGGCACATCTGGCGCCAAATCAGGTGCTGAATCAAGCGTTATTTTTGACGCTAAATCCAATGCTAAATTTGACTCTATTTCTGTCACTAAATCCGACGCTAGATATGGCGATATTTATGACGCTATTAGCACCTAATTTTTCTACTACATGTTTTGGTCCATGCAAAAAATGGAAAAAATAATTCCATCCCGATAAATAGCGCTGAGTTTTTCAGAAAATTGGAGGAAAATACACTAAAACAATCTTTGGAAGAAAAAAAGGGAGCAAATCACTCGGATTTGTTGTAGTGGAATTGTCTATTAAGTACATCGAAATTTTTTCCTTAGTTGCAAATAATAAATTTTGTCTGACTTATTCTTTCATGTACAACTTGCTTTGGGTAGGGAGTGCATTAGATGGAAGTCAAGAGTGTTTTTTTACATGGTGATATAGCTGAGGATATTTATATGGAGCAACCTCTAGGATTTGAGAATGATGGTAGTTTTTTTTGTAGATTGAAGATATACTTGTATAGATTGAATCTTGAAAGTGTTTGAAGCAAGCCCAATGGGTGTGGTATGAGAAGATTTATAGGTTCTTTCTCAATCTAGTTTCAAACATTGTTAATATAATCACAATATTTATATAATACTTGTGAAAAATGACATTTTAATACATTCACTATCTGTTCATGATTTAATCATCATTATTAGTAGTGAAAACTTGATTTTGAGTTTGAAAGAGAAGTTGATAAATATATTCAAAATGACCAACCTCAATATGTTGCATTTATTTTTAGGCATCCAAATTTTGTAGATGGACAGATTATATTTATATCTCAACTAAATATGATTTGTATATGTTTAAGAGATTCAAAATGAATGATTGTAAACCACATGGCACTCCATATTAGTTAGAAGTAAAGATAGCTAAGGAGTGTGATTCTCCATGACTTAATGCTACTCTCTACAAATGGGTTGTTGGAAGTCTATCATATTCGACTCACAACCGACCTAATATTTCCCTTTTTATTAGTGTACTCTCTAGGTTCATGCATGATGCAAAAGAGAACCACTAGAAGGGTGTAAATAGGATTTTCCACTATGTCAAGGTTACATCTAATCTTTGTATAAAATATTACAATGAAAACATGAACCCATTGGTCAATTATATTGATTTTTATTGGGTTGGAGACAAAGATGGCAGAAAATCAACTTTAGGATAAGTGTTTCATCTTGGATGTAGACCCATAGTGCAATGTTGTGAGAAAAATAAGGTTATTTCCTTATAAACAATATAATATAAATATATAGGTGTAGTTAATTCTTTCACATAGGCATTATGGAATCATAGCCTGATGAGTTTGTATTTCCTTTTGAGGAGTTAATTGTAGTGTATTGTGACAATCAATGTGTATTACAAGTAGCTGATAACCCGATTGTGACTAGTAAAATGAAGCATGTGGAGATTCATGCACATTATTTAAGATAAATAGTATATGAGAAAATTGTGTCTCTTGTTCATTGTAGGACAAAGTCGTAGATATCTAGTATCTTTATGAAGCCATTGGCATAAGCTAAGTATGCAAAAAATTGGGCTATGCTTAAATGGTTCATGAAGTTTCAATTATTGGGAGGGTGTGCAAAGATAATTTCTCCTCCTCAATTCCTTGAGAGTTGTGTTGAGAGTGGGTGTTAGAACAAATGGATATTCCTAACTTTAGAGTATCTAGAGTTAGTTTCTTTCATTATGGAGACAAATGGAAGTCAACTAGTTAGTTGGATCAACTAAATGTGGTCTTGACTAGTTCGATTGGTGCACAGGTTGAGGCATAAAACTTGGATCTCGAGCACACATAAGGTGATCAAAGTGGAATAAGGATTCCTAATTTCAACGAAGTTAGTTACACCTTTAAGTATTTATATGATCCTATGGATCCATTTATCATATAATTTGGTTATTCATTCCATATCTTGAGTTATGCTCACTAGTCCTTCAATGTTGTAACCATGTCTTTCAAGACCACCCATCTCTTTCTCTTGGTATCCATAGTTATTATTTATGCAATTCTATGGTTCTCTAACATTATTTCATTTTTGTGTATTTGATGGACACATGTTTGCATTCCCTATGTCCTTTGTTATATTTTACTTCTTCTAGTATTTGTGTATTCATTTTGATCTTTAATGCACATTAATAAATACATTAAACTACCATCATTCTTGAAAATGCAAAAGCAGGTCGATAGAATGGATACTATAAGAATACCATATTGGAAAGAATATTTTGTATCTAGCATTTTCACTAAATGTGATAACATAGTAAATCCTTGAAAATGAAGTCTACCATTATTTGTAAACAATGATTTCAATGAAAAAATATTAAAATAACAACTTTGTTGACTTAATTATTTTTATATTGTTTTCATTTTAGTGTTGGGCATAAATTTTTATTATGTTTTATTAAGAAGTAATGATGGGCATGTTGGAAGATGTTCCATGAAATTTGATCCAAAGAGTTTCAACAAACATTCCATAGATGTGAATGATGAATGATGACAATAATATTGCATGATGAACATTGATGCAAATGTGGACAATCTCAAAGATTATGCGAGGGCATACAGAATCCTCGAGTCTTCAAATCGTCTCATACCATCAAGGCATGTGTCTAGTCTACCATGTCAAATTTCATTGCTTACATGAATAGTTTGAATACATTTCAATGTTGGCCCCATTTACTGCTCATCATGCGACATCAGTGGATGAAATTGGTGATGAGCATGTTGGAGGACGTTCTATGAAATTTCCAGAGAGTTTTGACAAAGCCCTAAATCCCCTAACCCCTAAGACATTGACCCATAAATTGATAATACCTAATACCTAAACCCTTAAGCCCTCAACCTTATTTAATCACTAATACCTTAACACAAAATCCCTACATCCCCTAACCACTAAGCCATCGAACCTAAAACACTTAAACCCTATTCCCTAATACCTTATTACATAAACCCCTATTCTCAGAGCAGTTAAATATTAATCCCCTAGCCCTTAATCCCTATTCCATTAACCATTAAAGTACATAACCCGTAAGCGCCAAATCCCTTATCTCTTGAACTTTAATGTCTTAAACCATAACCCCTAATGCATTAACCCTTAATCCCTGTACCCCAAATCCATAAATCCCATAATCCTCAAAGCCCCTATCCACTTAACCCCCATCACCTCATCTAATTAACTATTTAGTCACATCTGGTGCCAAATTGGGTGCTAAAGTAGGCGTTATTTCTGATGCTAAATCCGTTTTTAAATCCAACTCTATTTCCGTTGCTAAATCCGACGCTAAATATGACGATATTTCCGATGCTATTAGCACCTAATTTATCGGCTACATTTTTTGGTCCACGCAAAAAATGCCAAAAATAACCCCATCCCGATAAATAGTGCTGACTTTTTCAAAAAATTGGAGAAAAATAAACTAAAACAATCTTTGGAAGCAAAAAAGGGAGCAAATCACACAGATTTGTTGTACCAGAATTGTCTATTAAGTACATCAAAAACTTTTCCTCAGTTGCAAATAAGAAATTTTGTCTGACTTATTCTTTCATTTACATATTGTTTTGGGTAGGGAGTGCATTAGATGAAAGTCAAGAGTGTTTTCTTACATGGTGATATCATTGGGGATATTTATATGGAGAAACCTCTAGGGTTTGAGAATGATGGTAGTTTTTTTTGTAGATTGAATAAATCCTTGTATATTTTGAAACTTGAAAGTGTTTGAAACAAGCCCCATGGGTGTGGTATGAGAAGATTTATAGGTTCTTTCCCAATCTGGTTTCAAACATTGTTAATATAATCACAATATTTATATAATACTTGTGAAAAATGACATTTTAATACACTCACTATATGTTCATGATTTAATCATCATTAGTAGTAGTGATAACTTGATTTTGAGTTTGAAAGAGAAGTTGATAAATATATTCAAAATGACCAACCTCGATATGTTGCATTTATTTTTAGGCATCCAAATTTTGTAGATGGACACATTATATTTATATCTCAACTAAATATGATTTTTATATGTTTAAGAGATTCAAAATGAATGATTGTAAACCACATGGCACTCCATATTAGTTAGAAGTAAAGATAGCTAAGGAGTGTGATTCTCCATGACATAATGCTACTCTCTACAAATGGGTTGTTGGAAGTCTATCATATTTGACTCACAACCGACCTAATATTTACCTTTTTATTAGTGTACTATCTAGGTTCATGCATGATGCAAAAGAGAACCACTTGAAGGCTATAAATAGGATTGTCCACTATGTCAAGGTTACATCTAATCTTTGTATAAAATATTACAATGAAAACATGAACCCGTTGGTCAATTAAATTGATTTTTATTGGGTTGGAGACAAAGATGGTAGGAAATCAACTTTAGGATATGTGTTTCATCTTGGATGTAGACCCATAGTGCAGTGTTGTGAGAAAAATAAGGTTATTTCCTTATAAACCATATAATATAAATATATAGGTGTAGTTAATGCTTTCACATATACATTATGGAATCATAGCTTGATGAGTTTGTATTTCCTTTTGAAGAGTTAATTGTAGTGTATTGTGACAATCAATGTGTAGTACAAGTAGATGATAACCTGATTGTGACTAGTAAAATAAAGCATGTGGATATTCATGCACATTATTTAAGATAAATAGTATATGAGAAACTTGAGTCTCTTGTTTATTGTAGGACAAATTCGTAGATATCTAGTATCTTTATGAATCCAGTGGCATACGCTAAGTATGCAAAACTTTGGGCTATGCTTAAATGGTTCATGAAGTTTCAATTATTGGGAGGGTGTGCAAAGATAATTTCTCCTCCTCAATTCCTTGAAAGTTATGTTGACAGTGGGTGTTAGAAAAAATGGATATTCCTAACTTTAGAGTATCTCGAGTTAGTTGCTTTCATTATGGAGATAGATGAAAGTTGACTAGTTAGTTGGATCAAATAAATGTGGTCTTGACTAGTTCGATTGGTGAATAGGTTGAGGCATAAAACTTGGATCTCGAGCACACATAAGGTGATCAAAGTGGAATAAGGATTCCCAATTTCAACGAAGTTAGTTACACATTTAAGTATATATATGATCCTATTGATCTATTTATCATATAATTTGGTTATTCATTCCATATCTTGAGTTATTCTCACTAGTGATTCAATGTTGTAAACATGTCTTTTGAGACCACCCATTTCTTTCTCTTGGAACCCATAGTTATTATTTATGCAATTCTATGGTTCTCTAACATTATTTCATTTTTGTGTATTTGATGGACACATGTTTTCATTCCCTGTGTCCTTTGTTATATTTTACTTCTTCTAGTATTTATGTATTCATTTTTATCTTTAATGCACATTAATAAATACATTAAACTACCATCATTCTTGAAAATGCAAAAGCATGTCGATAGAATGGGTACTATAAGAATACCATATTGGAAAGAAGATTTTGGATCTAACATTTTCACTAAATGTGATAACATAGTAAATCCTTGACAACGAAGTCTACTATTATTTGTAAACAATGATTTCAATGAAAAAATATTAAAATAACAACTTTGTTAACTTAATTATTTTTATATTTTTTACATTTTAATGTTGGGCATAATTTTTAATTATGTTTTATTAAGAAGTAATGATGGGAGTGTTGGAATACGTTCCATGAAATTTGATCAAGAGAGTTTCGACAAACATTCCATAGATGTGAATGACGAATGATGACAATAATATTGCATGATGAACATTGATGCAAATGTGGACAATCTCAAAGATTATGCGAGGGCATCAAGAATCCTTGAGTCTTGAAATCCTCTGATACCATCAAGGCATGTGTCTAGTCTACCATGTCAAATTTCATCGCATACATGAATAGTTTGAAGAAATTTCAATGTTGGCCCCATTTACTGCTCATTGTGCAACATCAATGGATGAAATTGGTGATGGGCGTGTTGGAGGACGTTCCATGAAATTTCCAGAGAGATTTGACAAAGCCCTAAATCCTCTAACCTCTAATACATTGACCCTTAAATCAATAATACCTAATACCTAAACCCTTAAGCCCTCAACCTTATTTAATCACTAATACCTTAACACAAAATACCTACATCCCCTAACCACTAATCCATCGAACCAGAAAAACTTAAACCCTAATCCCTAATACCTTAATACATAAACCCCTATTCCTGAAGAACTTAAATATTAATCCCCTAGCCCTTAATCTCTATTCCATTAACCATTAAACTACATAACCCATAAGCGTCGAATCCCTTATCTCTTGACCTTTAATCTCTTAAACCATAACCCTTAATCAATTAACCCTTAATCCTTGTACCCCAAATCCATAAATCCCATAATCCTCAAAGCCCCTATCCACTTAACCCACAACACCTCATCTAATTAACTATTTAGGCACACCTGGCGCCAAATCAGGCGCTAAATCAGGCGTTATTTCTGACGCTAAATACAATCTTAAATCTGTCTCTATTTCCGTTACTAAATCTGACACTAAATCTGACGATATTTCCTATGCTATTAGCACCTAATTTATTGGCTATATTTTTTGGTCATGCAAAAAATGCCAAAAATAACCTCATCCTAATAAATAGTGCTGACTTTTTCAAAGAATTAGAGAAAAATACACTAAAACAATATTTGGAAGCAAAAAAGGGAGAAAATCATAGGGATTTGTTGTAGTGGAATTGTCTATTAAGTACATCAAAAACTTTTCCTCTGTCGCAAATAAGAAATTTTGTTTGACGTATTCTTTCATTTACATCTTGTTTTGGGTAGGGAGTGCATTAGATGAAATTCAAGAGTGTTTTCTTACATGGTGATATAACTAGGGATATTTATATGGAGCAACCTCTAGGGTTTGAGAATGATGGTAGTTTTTTTTGTAGATTGAAGAAATCCTTATATATTTTGAAACTTGAAAGTGTTTGAAACAAGCCCCATGTGAAACTTGAACATTTATAGGTTCTTTCTCAATCTAGTTTCAAACATTGTTAATATAATCACAATATTTATATAATACTTGTGAAAAATGACATTTTAATACTTTCACTATATGTTCATGATTTAATCATCATTAGTAGTAGTGATAACATGATTTTGAGTTTGAAAGAGAAGTTGATAAATATCTTCAAAATGACCAACCTCGATATGTTGCATTTATTTTTAGGCATCCAAATTTTGTAGATGGACACATTATATTTATATCTCAACTAAATATGATTTTTATATGTTTAAGAGATTCAGAATGAATGATTGTAAACCATATGGAACTCCATATTAGTTAGAAGTAAAGATAGCTAAGGAGTGTGATTCTCCATGACTTAATGCTACTCTCTACAAATGGGTTGTTGGAAGTCTATCATATTTGACTCACAACCGACCTAATATTTCCCTTTTTATTAGTGTACTCTCTAGGATCATGCATGATGCAAAAGAGAACCACTTGAAGGCTGTAAATAGGATTGTCCACTATGTTAAGGTTACATCTAATATTTGTATAAAATATTACAATGAAAACATGAACCCATTGGTCAATTATATTGATTTTTATTGGGTTGGAGACAAAGATAGTAGGAAATCAACTTTAGAATATGTGTTTAATCTTGGATGTAGACCCATAGTATAGTGTTGTGAGAAAAATAAGGTTATTTCCTTATAAACCATATAATATAAATATATAGGTGTAGTTAATGCTTTCACATAAGCATTATGGAATCATAGCCTGATGAGTTTCTATTTCCTTCTGAGGAGTTAATTGTAGTGTATTGTGACAATCAATGTGTAGTACAAGTAGCTGATAACCCGATTGTGACTAGTAAAATGAAGCATCTGGAGATTCATGCACATTATTTAAGATAAATAGTATATGAGAAAATTATGTCTCTTGTTTATTGTAGGACAAATTCGTAGATATCTAGTATCTTTATGAAGCCATTGGCATAAGCTAAGTATGCAAAAATTTGGGCTATGCTTAAATGGTTCATGAAGTTTCAATTATTGGGAGGGTGTGCAAAGCTAATTTCTCCTCCTCAATTCCTTGAGAGTTGTGTTGAGAGTGGGTTTTAGAAAAAATGGATATTCCTAACTTTAGAGTATCTAGAGTTAGTTTCTTTCATTATGGAGACATATGAAAGTTGACTAGTTAGTTGGATCAACTGAATGTGGTCTTGACTAGTTTGATTGGTGCACAGGTTGAGGCATAAAACTTGGATCTCGAGCACACATAAGGTGATCAAAGTGGAATAAGGATTCCTAATTTCAACGAAGTTAGTTACACCTTTAAGTATATATATGATCCTATGGATCCATTTATCATATAATTTGGTTACTCATTCCATATCTTGAGTTATGCTCACTAGTGCTTCAATGTTGTAAACATGTCTTTCAAGACGACCCATCTCTTTCTCTTGGAATCCATAGTTATTATTTATGCAATTGCATGGTTCTCTAACATTATTTCATTTTTGTGTATTTGATGGACACATGTTTTCATTCCTTATGTCCTTTGTTATATTTTACTTCTTCTAGTATTTATGTATTCGTTTTGATCTTTAATGCACATTAATAAATACATTAAACTACCATCGTTCTTGAAAATGAAAAAGCATGTCGATAGAATGGGTACTATAAGAATACCATATTGGAAAGAAGATTTTGTATCTAGCATTTTTACTAAATGTGATAACATAGTAAATCCTTGAAAGTGAAGTCTACTATTATTTGTAAACAATGATTTCAATGAAAAATTATTAAAATAACAACTTTGTTAACTTAATTATTTTTATATTTTTTTCATTTTAATGTTAGGCATAACTTTTTATTATGTTTTATTAAGAATTAATGATGGGCGTGTTGGAAGACGTTCCATGAAATTTGATCAAGAGAGTTTCGACAAACATTCAATAGATGTGAATAACGAATGATGACAATAATATTGCATGATGAACATTGATGCAAATGTGGACAATCTCAAAGATTATGCGAGGGCATCATGAATCCTTGAGTCTTGAAATCCTCTGATACCATCAAGGCATGTGTCTAGTCTACCATGTCAAATTTCATCGCATACATGAATAGTTTGAAGAAATTTCAATGTTGGCCCCATTTACTGCTCATCGTGTGACATCAGTGGATGAAATTGGTGATGGGCACGTTGGAGGACGTTCCATTAAATTTCCAGAGAGTTTTGATAGAGCCCTAAATCCACTAACCCCTAAGCCATTGACCCGTAAATCCATAATCCATAATACCTAAACCCTTAAGCCCTCAACCTTATTTAATCACTAATACCTTAACACAAAATCCCTACATCCCGTAACCACTAAGCCATCGAACCTGAAACACTTAAACCCTAATCCCTAATACCTTAATACATAAACCCCTACTCCAAAAGCACTTAAATATTAATCCCCTAGCCGTTAATCCCTATTCCATTAACCATTAAACTACATAACCCGTAAGCGCCAAATCCCTTATCTCTTGACAAATGGATATTCCTAACTTTGGAGTATCTAGAGTTAGTTGCTGTCATTATGGAGACAGATGAAATTCGACTAGTTAGTTGGATCAACTAAATGTGGTCTTGACTAGTTCAATTGGTGCACAAGTTGAGGCATAAAGCTTGGATCTCGAGAACACATATTGCGATCAAAGTGGAATAAGAATTCCTAATTTCAAGGGAGTTGGTTACACCTTTAAGTATATATATGATCCTATTGATCCATTTATCATATAATTTGGTTATTCATTCCATATGTTGAGTTATTCTCAGTAATGATTTACTGTTGTAACCATGTCTTTCAAGACCACCCTTCTCTACTGTTGTAACCATGTCTTTCAAGACCACCCTTCTCTTTCTCTTGGAATCCATAGTTATTATTTATGCAATTCCATGGTTCTCTAACATTATTTCATATTTTTGAATTTGATGGACACATGTTTGCATTCCCTGTGTCCTTTTTTATATTTTACTTCTTCTAGTATTTATGTATTAATTTTGATCTTTAATGCACATTAATAAATACATTAAACTACCATCGTTCTTGAAAATGAAAAAGCATGTTGATAGAATGGGTACTATAAGAATACCATATTGGAAAGAAGATTTTGAATCTAGCATTTTCACTAAATTTGATATCATAGTAAATCCTTGAGAGTGAAGTCTACTATTATTTGTAAACAATGATTTCAATGAAAAAAGATTTAAATAACAACTTTGTTAAATTAATTATTTTTACATTGTTTTCATTTTAATGTTCGACATAATTTTTTATTATGTTTTATTAAGAACTATTGATGGTAGTGTTGGAAGACGTTCCATGAAATTTGATCAAGACGGTTTCGGAAAACATTCCATAGATGTGAATGATGAATGATGACAATAATATTGCATGATGAACATTGATGTAAATTTGGATGATCTCATATATTATGTAGGGGCATCATGCATCCTTGAGTCTTTAAACCCTCTCATACCATCAAGGCATGCGTCTAGTCTACCGTGTCAAATTTAAACACATACATGAATAGTTTGAAGAAATTTCAATGTTGGCCCCATTTACTTCTCACTGTGTGACATCAGTGGATGAAATTGGTGATTGGTGTGTTGGAGGACGTTCCATGAAATTTCCAGAGATTTTTGACAAAGCCCTAAATCCCGTAACCCGTAATCCATTGACCCTTAAATCCATAATCCATAATACCTAAACCCTTAAGCCCTCAACCTTATTTAATCACTAATACCTTAACACAAATCCCTACATCCCCTAACCACTAAGCCATCGACCCTTAAACACTTAAACCCTAATCCCTTAATCCATAAACCCATATGCCCGAAGCACTTAAATATTAATCCCCTAGCCCATAATCCCTACGCCATTAACCATTAAACTACCTAACCCGTAAGTGCCAAATCCCTTAGCTCTTGACCTTTAATTCCTTAAACCGTAACCCCTAATCCCTTAACCCTTAATCCCTGTACCCCAAATCCATAGATCCCATAATAATCAAGACCCTATCCACTTATCCCCCAACACCTCATCTAATTAACTATTTAGGCACATCTGGCACCAAATCGGGCGCTAGTTCTGACGCTATTTTTGGCGCTAAATCTAGTGCTAAATCTGACTCTATTTTCATCCCTAAATTCGACGCTATATATATAGATAGTTATGATGCTATTAGAACCTAATTTATCGACTACATGTTTTGGTCCACACACAAAAGGGAAAAAATAATGCCATCCCGATAATTAGCACTGAATTTTTCAAAAAATTGGAGAAAAATACACTAAAACAATCTTTGGAAGAAAAAAGGGGAGCAAATTAGAAGGATTTATTGTAGTGGAATTGTCTATTAAGTACATCGAAAACTATTCCTTAGTTGCAAATAGGAAATTTTGTATGACTTATTCTTTCATTTACAACTTGTTTTGGGTAGGAAGTGCATTAGATGGAAGTCAAGAGTGTTTTCTTACATGGTGATATCAGAAGGATATTTATATGGAGCAATCTCTAGGCTTTGAGAATGATGGTAGTTTTTTTTGTAGATTGAAGAAATCCTTGTATATTTTGAAACTTGAAAGTGTTTGAAACAAACCCCATGGGTGTGGTATGAGAATATTGATAGGTTCTTTCTCAATCTGGTTTCAAACATTGTTAATATAATCACAATATTTATATAATACTTGTGAAAAATGACATTTTAATACTTGCACTATATGTTGATGATTTAATCATCATCAATAGTAGTGATAACTTGATTTTGAGTTTGAAATATAAGTTGATAAATATCTTCAAAATGACCAACCTCGATGTGTTGCATTTATGTTTTGGCATCCAAATTTTGTAGATGGACACATTATATTTATCTCTCAACTAAATATCATTTGTATATGTTTAATATATTCAAAATGGATGAATGTAAACCACATGACACTCCATATTAGTTAGATGTAAAGATGGCTAAGGAGTGTGATTCTCCATGACTTAATGCTACTCTCTACAAATGGGTTATTGGAAGTCTATCATACTTGACTCACAAGCAACCTAATATTTCCTTTTTTATTAGTGTACTCTCTAGGTTCATGCTGGATCCAAAAGAGAACCACTTGAAGGTTGTCAAGAGGATTGTCCACTATGTCAAGGTTACATCTCATCTTTGCATAAAATATTACAATGAAAACATGAACCTGTTGGTCAATTATATTGATTTTTATTGGGTTGGAGACAAAAATGGTAGGAACTCAAATTTAGGAAATGTGTTTCATCTTGAATATAGAACCATAGTGCAGTGTTGTGAGAAGAAGATTGTTATTTCCTTATCGACCATAGAAGCTAAATATATAGGTGTAGTTAATATTTTCACATAGGAATTATGGAATCATAACCTGATGAGTTTGGATTTCCTTTTGAGGAGTTAATTGTAATGTATTGTGACAATCAAAGTGTAGTACAAGTGGCAGATAACCCTATTGTGAATAGTAAAATGAAGCATGTGGAGCTTCATGCACATTATTTAAGATAACTAGTACATGATAAACTTGTGTCTCTTGTATATTTTAAGACAAATAACTAGATTTCCAGTATCTTTATGAAGCCATTGGCATAGGCTAAGTATGCAAAAAATTGGGTTATGCTTAAATGCTTCATGGAGTTTCAATTATGGGGAGGGTGTGCAAAGCTAATTTCTCATCCTCAATTCCCTGAGAGTTGTGTTGATAGTGGGTGTTAGAACAAATCGACATTTCTAAATCTGGGGTATCTAGAGTTAGTTGTTGTCATTATGGAGACAGATGAAATTCGACTAGTTAGTTGGATCAACTAAATGTGGTCTTGACTAGTTTGATTGGTGCACAAGTTGAGGCATAAAACTTGGATCTCGAGCACAAATAATGATCCAGGTGGATATTGGTGGCCACCCACCTTTTCCAACTTGCTCAAAACAGTTTTCTGGCAATTTTGGCAATTTACTATTTTTAGCAGTTTTTAACTTCCGGGGCCATTTTGAGGGCCTAAATGAATGTTTTTCAGGATCGAGCTTCTCAATGGTTTTCAAAGGAATTATTGATCCCCCAAAATAAATATCCTCGATGATACCTTTCCAACGGGCTATCATATGCTTAAAACAGAGATCATATGCAAAAGTTACGGCCCCGGGAAGTTGATGTACTAACTTACCCAAACGGAGCCCACATGAATTTTGGTGCTTCATCTCCTAGGGTTAGGCTTTTGGATGTCTAGGGTTTTTGACATTCCTGTTTATTGTAAAAAGGCCTTCAAAGCCTCATTGTAATCATCTTCTTGCGAATGCGAGTAGCCATCACATCTCTTCTCAGAGATAAGCTACCACCATTCTAGCGAGTCTTTCGCTATGTATTTTTGCAGTCTCTGTACATTTATTTCATTAATAGAAATCATGTATTACTGTATATCTGTGTTTATGGTTGCGTCTTTGATACAATTATTGTATATTATTGGATATCTGCAATATCTCTGTGCATTTCTTTATTATATCTCTACTCTCATTTTGTGTCAAAAATAAATCTGGATCACATAAGGTGATCAAAGTGGAATAAGGCTTCCTAATTTCAATGGAGTCAGTTACACCTTTAAGTATATATATGATCCTATGGATCCATTTATCATATAATTTGGTTATTCATTCCATATGTTGAGTTATGCTCACTAGTGCTTCAATGTTGTAACCATGTCTTTCAAGACCACCCTTCTCTTTCTCTTGGAATTCATAGTTATTATTTATGCAATTCCACGATTCTCTAACATTATTTCATTTTTATGTATTTGATGGACACATGTTTGCATTCCCTATGTCCTTTGTTATATTTTACTTCTTCTAGTATTTATGTATTAATTTTGATCTTTTAATGCACATTAATAAATACATTAAACTACCATTGTTCTTGAAAGCGCAAAAACATGTGGATAGAATGGGTATTATAAGAATACCATATTGGAAAGAAGATTTTGTATCTAGCATTTTCCCTAAATGTGAGAGCATAGTAAATCCTTGAAAGTGAAGTCTACAATTATTTGTAAACAATGATTTCAATGAAAAAATATTAAAATAACAAACTAAGATGATGAAAACAATAAATACTTGATACTATGAGATAATGCAAGAAAAACTTAAGTGATTTCTTAGGATTTTTACAAACTTTGGCACTTTATATTATTTGTGCAAATAAATTAGTAAGGTTGTTTTTTGTGTTTCCAAATTGGAGAACATTGATCCTCAACATAGGTTTTTGAAAGCATAGTCCCTAGGTTTTTGAAAGCATAGTCCCTTGTCTCTCTTGAGATGGTACTTTTTTAAAGGGGCCATTTTTGCACTAACTTTGATCTTCTAACACCAAACTCGAAACAAGTTTTGTTCCAAGAGTTTTATTTATAAACTATGATCCCTTATTCTTAATCCTTCTTAGTCTACTAGTAATAACACTTTTGGTCATTTTACCATACTAATGTTTTTCTTTCATCATATTTTTCACCTTTCAAAAAAAATGATATAAGATACAAGTTTTGTTCCAAGGATTTTAGTCATAAACTATGAATTCCTTATCTCTAATCTTCCTTAATCTAAAAGTGATATCATTTTTTATATTTTAACATACTAATATTTTTCTTTCATCCGATTGATCACTACCTCTTAAAAAATGATATAAAAAACTTGCTTATTTCCTTTTCAACTTTTCAATATCTTGATGTGAATGGCTGTTCTAATTCCTTTTGAATACCTTGAATGCTAGGGTGTGGTTAATACCTTCAAAGTGAAGCATTATGAGTCAATAAGTTATGTTTAGTATGATTTTTTGTGGGTAATGCATCACGTACAAGATTGTCATCTATCATTCATAAATAAATTTAACCACCAACTACTAACTTCACGTTAAAATAATGAAACCATGTAATCATTCCTTACACCCTTAGAGTCATGAAAATTACACCCTTACATCTTTAGAGTCATGAAACTATACAAAAGCCAACCAATTTAAAATTACCCAAAATCCAATCAATGCACAAACTAACGAAGCAAGTCAATACCCACCTAAAATCACACACCGCCCTTGATTTTATTGGGTGAGCATTTACACGAAAATCTCCATTGAATTCAAAAGCATAAGGAGAGGTGACATTTAAACCTTTTTTCTTCGTTAGAAACCCTATTTCAATCTTAACTCCCTTTTTCTTCTGAAGACCTATTTTAATTTCCAATTTCAGAAAGGATTGGTTGGTTTGTTTTCAATTGTTTTTAGTATCTTACTGTTTTGTTATGAACTTGATATTGATTTCCATTTTGTTTGAGAACATTATTTTTATTATTTTTCTTTCAAGACGTTATCATTGATTTGCATTTTGTTTGACTCTATAATTTTATAACTTTTTGTTTTTCTATGAACTTAATATTGGTTTACATTTGGTTTGACAGTCTCATAACTTTTTGTTGGATCACGTAATTTTAAAGTGATCGATACATTTGCAATAGAAATGACAGGCTTGAGAATTGTATTGATTCGAGAGTTTGTCACCCACAGCGAATTTTTTGCCAGAATCTCAATCCGTGAGTTGGTAGTGTAGTTAGTAGTCAATCCGTGAGATCATCCCAGAATTGTGGGAAAACTTTGACAATTTCTCACAATCAAGAGATCCAATTCTGTCATCCAATGAAAAAATATGAACAATATTAGCAAGTCAGCAACTACATTACGCTGTCATCCAAGCGAATGACCTGTAATTGCAGGGAATCAATGAATGGATTAATGAATGTTGTTGGTTAAGTAAATATGGAGTAAAAAATTAACATGGGTAAGCTCACAGACTGTGCGTTGGATTTCTGTAAATAATGGAGTTCATAACTCTACTTCTTGCCTGTTATGGTAGAACATATAATAGTATAACGGGTACAAGTTTTTAAACAGATCATCAGAAGGTAGTTCTATTGTTCATAACATATTGAAATAGAAGAAGTGTTATACAGTCAAATAATAGGATAGTTAAAGGTAGTTCTATTGCACAGAACATATTGAAAATAGAAGTGTTATACAGTCAAATAATAGGATAATTAAGGAAAATGAAAAAAACCAATAGTTTATGAGAAGTAAGTCCCTGCTTCAAAATGGTAACTAAGTCCCTGCTTCAAAATGGTAACTGTTAGTTTTTTTAAATGTTTTTTTATATCAATATATACCATATATATTAGTTAGTTTTTTTAAATGTTTTTTTATATCAATATATATTATATATATTATTTTAAGGTATGTTTGTTTTGGATGATTAGGCTTATTTTAGCCAAGTTATATAGAAGTATTTTGGAAACCAAGATAAGTAGATGGCTAGAAAACCATGGAAAAAGAGCTAAAGAATATGCCATTTTTAGAGGCTAACATTCAATTCTAGACCACTTTGTCACTCTTAGGATCATTGCACAGGAGTGTCACAACAACAAAACCAATCTCCTTTGTTGTTTAGTTGACTTTAAAAGCTTTTGACATTGTGCCTAGGACTAACATTTGGAAATAGGTTGGAAGAGCTAAAAGTTCCTTCCTAGCTGAGAGTTGTTGCGGTACAGTTGTATGAGACTGTTATTGCCAAGTTTAGGAGCACTGAGGGATGGTCTGAAGAAATTAACTCTAATATTGGAGTCAAGCAAGGTTATCCTCTATCCCACACCCTTTTTTGCATATACATTGACAAGTCAAAAGATTGTTTGGAAGCTTCAAGCTGTGTTGGACCAATTCTTACTAGTATAGTCATCATCCTTCTCCTATATGATGATGATATTATTCTTATGACAAGGAATCCATATGACTCAAGAAAGCAGCTTAGGATCCTCAAGGACTTTTGCTCTAGTATATGGATCATGCTGAGCACTGGCGAAACGAAGGTTATGATAATTAAATCCCAAAAGATCACCTATGATAGTTTCATTTATGACAACAACAACTTGGAGGAAGTGCCTTCGTACAAGTATTTTGGAATTGATATTCATTACAAGCTCAATCGTAACTGTAGCATTGAGAAAATGATAAATGGAGGGTGGAAAACTTATTACGGGCTTGAAAATAATTGTAAATTAGTAGACCTTTGGCTATGAGATAAGAAAAAGATCCTCTTTGAGACTCTTGTCACTCCTATTATAGTATATGGATGTGAAGTTTGGGAATGTATTATCTCTCTAGAATCCCCGAGAAATATAGAGAAGATCCAAAATAATTTTATCACTTATAATCTCAAAATTAAAGGCAATACACCATATCCTATCGTCCGCATAGAAGCAAGTCTTTCCCCCATTGAGAGCACAATTATGATTAAGTACTTAATGTCAAGTCTTGGCTAAATCATTGGGGAATAAATGAAGAAGTTATTTTGCAGAATACTGATGATATTAAGAATATCATTAAAGCTAAATTTAAGGAGAATCTTTGGTGCTATAAATAATTGGAAAATAAAAGAGAACTAAGATAATATAAGGAGGTGGTTAACCCTAATCTTCAAGTTCAAAATTATATAAAAGAAAATTAAGATATTGTAAGGAGGTGATTAACCCTTATTTTCAAGATCAAAATTATCTCTCACCTAAAGAAGAAAATCAATATTATTAAAATACAAACTAATTCTGACCATTAATATCAATTTAAATCCAATTCAAATTCATTAAAAGATGAAAATAATAATTAAAATGTAAATATATTTCATACTTAAAAGTTAAGATTTCATTTTTATATAGGACATATGATAAAGTTAACTTTAAAAAACATGCATAGGATGGATTTTACAATCTCTTCAATAATGAATTGTAAAATACACTGTATGTCTCTTGATGCAATTCCTACTAGATATTCTTCCTACAAGATACTCTCCCCAATTGATAACATCCCATAAAAAACCTTAAACTCCAATTTTTTTTTTTTGTGAATAGTAAAATAAAACTATACCATTCTCAACCCTAAATGGTTGAGCTTGTATTCCTAGTCAAATAATTCTTAAACTATTCCAATTGCAAGTGAGGTGGAGTAATGAGACAACTCCCATACAAGTTGATTACAAAGAATCATCAAAGATTATAGTGAATTTCCTCTAGAATTAATTTATTAAGTTGATTTTGTTAACTAATCCTCCGGCAGTTACAATTTGTTTATCCTCCGACAATTATCCACAATTCGTTTAACTGCTCAGAACTATCAACCACTTAACTGCCCATCCGTTTCTTAACTGTCTATCAACGTATATATATAAAATGTATCCGCATTTTGAATTAATAACATGAAACCTCCGAGTACTGTGGAGTTTATATTTGGCTGTGTACAGTGGTATCAAAGCCACGGTTTTTTTTAAACCACGTTTTTGTTTAAAACTCCATGCTATTGTAGTGCCTGCGTATATTTTGTGTGCCTGCGTGAGCTCTAGATTCGAGAGGAGCCACCTGTGACTATGTAGTTCCTGTGTGAGCTCCAGATTCGAGAGCAGCCACTTGTGACTGTGTAGTTGTAGTGTAGTTGCAGCGAAGGGACAACAAGTGCTCAAAGACCCTCCAACGTTCAGTGACTGGGCTTGTGTACGGGAGCAGTTGTGAGTAACCTACAGAGCAGCCAAGGTCGAAGAAGGTGTTGTGAGATTTTATTTTCTTTTTCTTGTGCAAGTGGAATTTCATTTATAGAGATTAGTTTACAATGCATTCATTAGTATCAATTGTGGGAGTAGTGCTCTCCAGACAAGAAAATTACCAAGAATGGTTTTGAAAAATAAAAAATACTCTTATTTTTAATGATTTATGGGAGGAAATTTGTGAAGGCAAGGATGACAATGACCCAGCGCAACCTACAGATGCCAGACAACTTGTAATTTGGAAGAGTAAAGATAAAAAGGCACATACTTTAATTGTTGTCTCAGTCACTGAAGAGGTAAGCAGACATATTATTTCCAGCACCACAACGTTTAAAGTATTAGAGAAATTAAAAGATCTTTATGACTTCCATTCAAAACTGGAAATTATACAATTGTTGATGAAGTTGTTTAATCTGGAGCTGAAAGATAAGAATCCCATGAAGTTAGCTTCTGAAATTAAATCTCTTTTTCATGATATTGACTCAACTAGTGTCAAAGTTGATTTACAACTCACAACATTTATTAAACCCCTATATCCTACCTATTCACACTACTAAGAGTCTCTTCAAACTAGTGGATAGATGAAAGCCATGAATTTTGATAAACTTGTAGACAAAATTGCTGAAAGAGAGAAGTATTTTGGGAAGAAAGAATCTTTTTCCACTTCCACAGTTGAGACTTTATGTCTTGCACAGAAAGAGCAGAAACCTAGAGGAGAGTCTGCTAAATTTGACAATAGTCACAGAGGTCGTGGTAGGAGACCATTTAGAGGTAGGGGGGGTCATTATCATCAAGGAGTCAGACAACAAGATGATAGACAACAAAAACATTTTTAGAATGATAAACAATCTCTTAAGTGCTATAGGTGTGGTAAACTGGGGCATACCTCTTCACATTGTTGCACTCCTTGGGATAGGATTAGTGAGAAAAAAGCGCAACATCCTCCAGACAAAGAAAAACCACCTGAATATGCCAACTATATTGTTACACATTGTAATCTTAGTATAAATGAGGTTTTTAGCACTTCTTTTGCTTCTTGGGAAGACACTTGGATTTTAGATACTGGAGCCACTTTCCATATGACCTTCAGAAGAGATTTTTTTGAGACATTCAGTAATCACATTGATGGAATAGTTTATTTTGCTGATAGACCCCAGTTAAAGCCTTCAGGGATTGGATCTATTCGACTTCACCTACCAGGACTTGCTGATTATATTTTGCATGATGTTCTTTATATTCCTCAATTAAAAAGAAATCTGATGTCTCTAATACATATCAGGCAACAAGGATATTCTATACATATGTTTGATGGTATAATTGAAATAAGAAAAGCATCTGATCAGGTGATTGTTATGATTGGTGTTGAAGAAGACAAACTTTTAAAACTTAAAGGGACATCCTCTTTTCAATCTAATTCAACTCTTTTGGCTCAGCATAGTGATACTTTGTCTTCTATCTTATTGTGGCATGCTTGTTTTGGTCATATTAATTATGATAGTATCTGGATTATGAAACAACAAGGTATTCAAGGGCTTCCTACTATTCCAAGAAATCTTTCTCCATGTAATTCTTGTATTTTAGGCAAGCATTGTAAACAACCTTTTTATGGATCTACTTCCCGAGCTTCCAGGAAGTAGGTCTCATACATTATGATTTATGTGGGCCCATGCCTGTTCAATCTGCAAATGGTAATAAATATCTGCTGACTTTTATTGATGACTACACCAAGATGTGTTGGGTTTATTTGTTGAAAGAGAAATCTCAGGTTTTTGCAACTTTTAAGAATTTTCATTTATGGATTACAAATGAAACTCAACTTAATATTGACACTCTACGATCAGATAATGGTGGTGAATACACCTCTAATGAATTTGAAAAGTACTTACAAGATAATGGTATTAAACATCAGACCACCGTTCCTTATACTCCACAACTAAACGGTGCAACAGAGTGCATGAACAGAACTTTGCTTAATATGGTAAGGTCAATGATGTTTTTTCAGAATGTCAGGTTGATGTTTTGGGGAGAAGCAGTACTTTGTGCCGTTTATATTTGCAATCGTTTTCCTTCAACTACCATCAATAATAAGTCCCCTTATGAATTGTGGTATAATCATCTTCCTGTTGTTCAACATTTCAGAGTTTTTGGTTCTCCATGTTATGCTTTAATTCCTAAACAACAACAAGACAAATTGTGTGCAAGAAGTCACAAATGTCTTTTCTTGGGGTATTCTAATACCTCCAGAGCTTATCGATTGTATGATGAGGAAAACAAGAAATTTGTTGTTTCAAGAGATGTTGTTTTTCTCGAATTTGCTAAAGATGCTTCTACTATTGAT
>SNQJ01S0008924.1:153221-168920 GCA_010110895.2 Picea sitchensis | reverse complement strand
GGGTAGAAGGTCAAAAGTTAAGTCTAAAGGGTCATTTTCTGCGTATAAGTTTAGAGCCCTAGCTTATTAGTCCGTAGGGTAGAAATACCCAACAACATAAGCATAGACAAAATATATAACAAGATTATTATATAGTACAATAATATTTTTATTGGAGAAGTGTCATGAGAATAACAAGATTATTATATAGTAAAATAATATTTTTATTGGAGAAGTGTCATAGGAATAAAATTTAGGTTCAATTAAAAAACGAGGCTTCCACCTAGTAAACACTTACGAATGCAAATCTACACTTCCTTTGGGAGTTGGGAGTTTTTATCCACAATGCTATGTTTACGATGCCTAACACTTCTAAATAAATGGAGTGGAGAACTTCCTATGCCCTCTTGTGAGACATCTCACATTAGTTAGTTACTAGATGGTTAACATGCCTATGGTTTTCATTTACCCCAATGGTTTGACTCTCACCTCTTTAGGTGTAGAATTATTATCACACCAATTTCATTCACCTATAATATGCAAGTTATTGTAGTTGGAGATAGTCCGAATCAACATTAACCACATCTATTACTCCAAAAAAAACATGGAAGTAGACCAATCTCCGACCTCAAATCAAGTCAAACTTCAAAATGTTGGAAAAACTTAACCTTTATTAGTTGCATGATTGTGTTTCCATTTCCTTAGTACCTATGAAACACTTATAATGATTTGATTTGAGTGATTCCATGGCCCATTAATACTAGAGGATACTTTAGAATCTTGGTAGGTGAGTTCGAGGACATACCAATTGGCCTTCTTCATTCAATAGAAGGTAATTGGCCTCCTTTGGGTCAATTCAATCACATGGTGCCCATACTTGAATCTTGTACATTCTCATTGAAGCTAGTTCACCTTCAAGCTTAACTTTGGATTATAAATATAATCTTCTTCCATGCATTCTTTAATCTTTTTCTATGCTAAGGGTATGCTATGAGATATTTTCAACTAGTGGGAAATTCCTTGCTTCTATTCACATTTATTAATCTTTCCTTGGAATTAATCCGCCTAATCTCCCCTTCAAAATTTTAATTGCACAAGGAGAAATGTTATTAGACTACTGCTTCAACAAAGAGATCCCATTAGAGGAAACAAATGGCCCTTCCATAGAAAAGGATTGGAGACCATGTTTGCATGCCACTATTCAAGTGAGTGATATCTAGTTAGTTGTTACTCATTTCCATTGAATAATAAAGAACTATTCGATACCCCTATGTTGTTCAGAATAATTTAAATTCATTTTTTGGATGGTTTTTTAGTTAGTTTTCACGCATAAGAGTTAGCATAGTTAGAATAATTTAAATTCATTTTTTGGATGGTTTTTTAGTTAGTTTTCACGCATAAGAGTTAGCATAGTTTGATCTACTTGATTTACCACTCACATTTATTTTCCTCAACTCTTAATAACTAGTTGTACATTTTTTTCCTAAACACACATGAAAAGAAGCTAAGCAAAATGGAAACCATACTGCGGATTTGAGAAATCAATCTTATTACTTGTTGTTCTTGGGGATTAATCTATCTCTTTAGTAGTTTATAGGCTCCCAAAGTTTTCCCTCTTGACTACAATGCATAGTTAAGTGGTATTTATTTTAAAAAATTTGAGTTTTTCCTATTCTTGGGAATTCACATAGTTATCATCCTAGTTTTAGTGCCGATTCATGTGTATGTTCTTTGGATTCTTATGTGATTCGAGCTCATCCAAGCTATCTTTATTTATGTTGCATGATTACACAATTGTTGAGTTTGCCTCTTCCGCAATCACTTAAAAATCTATTGTTTTTAGTGATCATCAACTTTACTTAAAGGTTGTTATGGCATGCTAATTTTCTCATGGTTTATTAGCTACTTCAATATTGTTGCTTTCAATGAATTGATCAAAGCTGAGGAACTTATTGGATAAAGAATGAAATATTTTTATTTCAAGTATTTATTGCTTTCAATTATTTCCATTTCAAGAAATTTTAGTTTAGTAGTTCCCTTCTTCATATTATAAATTTATGCTTATCACATCACTTGTGCATATAATGAAGGATACACACATTCTTTCACATTGAATTAGAATATTTTCCTTGCACTATTTAGCAATATTGATCAATTATAAATGGTTGGGAGTTTTAAATACCTCCTTCAACACTCCTTAAAATAAAACATGTTTGGTTTATGCCATCAAACTAAGATTTCGAAAACCAATAATTAATTAATATAACCAATTAAATCCTTGCAAGATGAAAAACATAGATTTATAACCTAGGTTAGGATTGTGGAGTTAGGAATCCAAACAAAAATCCATTGTTGTTTCTCATTGAAACATAGGAATTTTCCCAAGGAACTTCAAATCCTTGTTGGTGGACTTGTTTTCCAACACAAGGAACACACTCTTGTTTGAGAGTTCATTCTTATGTTGAGGTCGGTAGTTTGATGGAGTCTCCTAAATATTTCAAGTTGTGTTCCAACTCTTGACCTCTTTAAGCCTATAATCCCATGTCCATGATCTATGAAGAGGTAACCTAGAAGCCAAATCATAAGTTTTTAACTTATTGTCTTTCGTGGGATTGTGAAGGCACTTGAAGGAGATAGTGGTTTGCCCCTTTGGATTTCATCAACTTGGGCATTTCTACTATAAATTCTCATTTGTAACTTCACTTTATTTTCTTGGTGGATTTCATCACTATTGGGTGAGGCATTTGATAGTCCCTTATTTAACCATTTCATATTGTTTGGAATATATTACCATCTTAGGAGTGTGTCATTTTCACAATCACACATACTTTTTATTGCCTCACCATTGTAAACTCACTGAGAACCACATTTTTCACTAGTTGATAACTTCTACACATAATCATATTCATTTCCGTTTGGCTCCATTACCTTGGAAACATTTTTGCATCAACACAAAGCTTTTTGAAATACTTAGGTGAACATAGTTAGATCCAAAGGTTCTTTAGATAGGAGACACGATTATGATCCCTTCCTATTGGAGGTGCTCTCTTAGGATTCATGGTCTTCCATCTCTAACAAAATTGTTAGCTAGGTGTCACACTTCTCTATGCACACTAAATTATTTTGAAAACCTGTTAAGTGGAGGTAGAGGCCCACCCCATCTATCATGTGGACATAAAAATATGTGTCTTCTATGCATTACTGATGGGTGAAATAGTGGGTGTTGTTGTTGTTTTCAATTGAGATAATTGGATTCATGTTCTTGATATATCCAATCAAGGATTGCGGAGTTTTATTTCCTAACAAAGCATGGGGGGAATTTGGGGCTACTCACAAGGAGGCTCTTAAGTGGGTAATTTTTTAGGTGTAGACTCTACTATATCTAGCTCAACAATGTATTCCTCTAAAATATCCTTAAGCCTACCTAATGTAGACATATTTATGACAAATAATTTTTGTTCCTTACATTTATTCCCTTTGAAAAGTTTTACATCACAATGATAACAAAGGCTAAGATGTCGACGTTTTGTTTCTTTTTAAAGAATTGGGAAGGTTAAGAAGGAGGTGGTATAGGTACAAAACTTGTAAGGTACCAGATCTATTATAATAACTGAAAACAAAAATATTACAGAGAATAATAGAAGAACAACACAATAGATGAAACCAAAACACCAAAATAATAACTTTATTGATAGGAAACAACGTTCACTTACCTCTTAGAGGGGGCTGCCTCTGGAAGATAAACGTTCTATTACAATAATTATCCTTTATTTAATAGACCTTATTAACTAATGTCAGCCTTTATTACATATAAAACATATCATACTAACTAATGATCCACAAAGAGGGGTTAGGATCAGATCTTGACATGCCCTCCCAGTTCAAAAGAGGCCTTGTCCTTAAGGTTGAAGATGCAGAAATTGTTGGAGTATGGCCAATGGTTCCCAAGTAAGATCCTATGGAGATGTATCCTTCCACTTGATCAACACTTCCTTGAGAGTTCTTCCACACTACTGACATTCCCCTGCATTGAGTACTGCTTCTAGTTGGAGCCAAAGGGAGCCTTCTTCATCTAATTGAGGAAGGACAATTTGGACCCTACAATTTTGTCCCACCACTTTCTTTGAAAAGGAAATATGGAACAATGGATGAATTTTGGAAGTAGCTGGAAGGGCCGATTTGTAGGCCACTAAACCAATACACTTGATGATCTAAAATTTGGGTGCCAAGTTGTGATGTCCCTGGGTTTTGAGAGATTTTTGTTTGTAAGGTTCGAGTCTGAGAAACACCTGATCACCTTCTTGAAAAACCCTTTCCAAATGATGCTAGTCCACTTGTTTCTTCATGTGATTTTGAGACATGTGGAGTTTATCCTTCAAAGCCTCAAGGGTGGCTATTTGACCTCACAACATTGTATCAATATATTAGACCTTTGATGTTCCTGGAAGATAGGTAGTGACTGTAGGTGTTCRTTGGCCATACACCACTTCATATGGGGTCATTTTAGTGGTCATATGATATGAATTATTGTACCACCATTATGCCAAGGAAAKCCATTGCACCCATTGGCATTGTTTGTTAGGACAAAAACATCCCAAGTAGGTTTACAATTTTTTTTTGACCACTTCCATTTGACCATCTGACTGGGGGTGATATGCGGTGCTCATGTTCACTTGGGTGCCCTGCAATTTAAAAAACTCTTGCCAAAATGTGCTGGTCAAATTTGGGTCACTATCAGACACAATAAAAGTAGGAATTCCATGCAAATTGAAAATATGATTAAGGAAAACTTGTACTGCTAGTGTTGGTGTGAAAAGGTGGGGTAATGAAAAAACATGAGCATACTTGGAGAGGTGATCGACCACCACCATGATGAATGGATTTTTCCTAGCTTTGGGGAGGCCCACTATAAAGTCCATGGAGCTGTATGTCCACATAGAAGATGGAATGGGTAGGGGATGTAGAGATCCTTGACATTTGATGGTTTCACCTTTATTGTGTTGACACACTTCACATTCAGTGAAAAAATGAAGGATTTCCTTCTTCATTCCTTCCCCCAAAAAAGAACGACGGGAACGAGCATAGGTATTTTGGAAGCTAGAGTGACTTGCAATAACATATGAGTGTAACTCATTTAAGAGCCTCAACTTGAGTGTTGAATATGGCGACAAAACTAGGAAATCCTCATACATGAGAATATTGTCTTGTCAAGTGTAGCCAGGGGGAGGATTAGGGTCCTCCTAAAGTCAATGAATTTTCCTAGACATAGTTGAGTGTGTTAGCCACTCTTGTCATACTTCCTCAATCCAATCTGGAATAGTAAAGGATAAGGAAAAGAGGGAGCCATCCTCCTCATGTTGTATTGACAATGCATCTGCCATGATATTGTCTTTTCCCATTTTATATATGATTTCATAATCATAACCCAACATTTTGGTTAGCCACTTGTTCTATTCAAGGGAGGACAACTGCTACTCTAAAAAATACTTCAGATGATGGTGATCTATTTTGATTTGAAAACAACGCCACAAAATATATGGTCGCCATGTGTGCACCACGTGGAGAATGGATAACATTTATTTTCATACGTATATCTTCCCAAATTATGGTCACTCGGTGCCTAGCTAGTAAATGTTAGAGGTCGACCATCTTGTGTGAGCACTGCACCAATACTAGTGCCGAAAGAATCTAGGTCTACAAAAAAAAATTTCTTGAATTCAGGAGCCACTAAGATTGGAGTGGTGCACATGGACCACTTTAAATGTGTGATATGTTTCTCCGTGGTAGGTGTCCAGTGAAATGCATTCTTATTAAGAAGGTCGATCAAGGGATTAACAATTTTTCCATAATGGTGGAAAAATTTCCTGTAATACCATGTGAGATTGAGGAAACCCCGTAGGTAGTTTAAGGTCGTGGGTCGCAACCAATCCTACATAGATTGTATCATTTTGGGGTCCACTTTTACCCCTTCTTGACCCACAATGTATCCCAAGTATTCCATTCTACTGCCCCTAAAGGAACATTTGGTCTATTTGAAAAACAATTGGTTTTCCTGTAGAAAATGAAGGACTTTGTCCACATGGAGAAGGTGGGTATCCCACGTGCGACTGTAAATGAGGATGTCATCAAATAAAACTAGGAAAAACTTCCAAAGGTAAGGTTTCAAAAGTTTATTCATTAGAATTTGCAAGGTGTATGGGGCATTGCAAATTCCAAAAGGCATGACCAAGAATTCATAATGACCTTCATGAGTTCTAAAGGATGTCTTCAGAATATCTTCCTCCTTTATCTGGATCTGGTGATATCCAGAGAGAAGGTCTAATTCTGTGAAGAAACAATCACCTTGGAGTTCATCTAATAGATCATCAATGACAGGAATGGGAAAATTATTGTTGATGGTCAGTTTATTCAGTGAAAGAAAATATTGACACATGCGCAAAACACCTTATTTATTTAATACCATCACTACTGGGGAAGAATATGGGCTGGTACTAGGCCAAATTACCCCCACCTTTAGTAATTCTTGTACTATATTTTCTATTTCTTTTTTTTGAGAAAATGGATACCTGTAGGGACGTACATTGGGAGGTTGAATTCCTAGAAGGAGAGGGATGTTATGATCATGATCACCCTTGGAGGGAGTTAAGTCTGTTGGAACCTCAAAGACCCTAGGGTACTTGTCCAAGATTAGTTGTAGGCCAGGAGGAAATTTAGGAGAGGCCTGATTGGTGACTTGGATGGAATGAAATTGACAAATCACACCATGGTGGCCTTTCTTCAACAATTTTTCCATCCTGTGAGAGATGATGATTTTAGGGGAGCCAACTTGGAGGCCTTAGAGGGTATAGGTGTGAGCCTCTTAGGTGAATCTCATATATAAATATTGATAATCCATTGTAATTGGTCCCAGGGTGCGAAGCTATTCCACACCTAATATAATATCACAACCACTCATGGAAATAGAGAATGTGGGTTTTCAGATGATAATCACCCTTTTTGCATTTGACATTCTCATAGTGACCCCCACACTTCATCATACCACCATTTTCGATGAGGATTTACAAATTATAAACTGGGTGAACAAAGCAATGGAGCTCCTCAACAAGCCGAAGGTGAATAAAACTATGGGTTCTACAACTATCATCTACACCACGACTGACCTATTTTTGATGTATCCCTTGATATTCAATGTTCGTGGGGCTGAAATACCCAAGAGGGAATGAAGAGATATGACCGGTTCCTCTGGTTCCATAGGGGTTTCAACTGAATCGTTGGGGTGGACATTGAGTTGTGTGTCCTCTTGGTAAAGAGCCTCATCTAATGGCATGTCTGGATGGGAATTGGAAGATGATGCATAAATTTGGAAGAACGTTTGTTCTCGACATTTATGTCTCGAGGAATACTTTTCATCACAGTAATAACAAAGTCCTTCCTTGCAACGTTCTTTCATTTTCTGCTGGAGATACCTTTTGGACCATCAAGGTTTGTGTCATTGCTGGGGTAGGACCTGGGTGAGGATGGGTGGTGAATGTATCCCTGATGGGTGGGGCCTGAAGAATGGTCTCTTCTTCCAGTGCTAATTGGCACGCCTGCAACCATGTAGTAGGATGATGCATGCTCACATGAGCCCTAATGCCATCCTTTAAGCCACTGAGAAAAAATTCAAGATAAAACTCATCATATAATCCCTTATTTTGGATAGCCAACTATTTGAATGTAGTGATGAAGTCTAATACTAGGTTAGTTTGGCACAACTTAGTGAGACTTCCCAAAAAATGACATTCTTGATCAAAACAAGCACAAACTGCTTTGGTGAACATGTTTCAAGTGGGTAGTCTTGGATAACATTTCTTATGCCACTTCCACCACTGCCAACATTATTGATCCAAGTATATAACCCCTACATGGAATTTGGTCTCATCATCCTGAATATTATTGAGGGATAAGTATTGTTCCATTTGAGAAACCCACCTTGTTGTGTTGGATCCATCAAATTTATGCATTTCAACTTTGGGAACCTTAGTATAAGAATGTGGAGAACCCCACGAAGAGTAGAAATAATGAGTATGCTCATAATGGTAAGAGTGAGGGTCCTCTGGAGTGGGCTCAACATTCTTACCCTTGAGTATTTTTTCAATCTCCTTGAATTTCTTGTCTAGGGCGGCTTGAAATTTTGTGCAGAGGGAGTCAAGTTTCTATTCTAGGTTGGACACCTTAGTCTCCAAGTCTTCTTGGTTCTGAGAGAGGGTAGTAGGCACGGTGGAGGATTAGGGACCATATGAGGTCTTGGGACAGATAGCTGGGTGGGACCACACAAAAAATGGTTTATGCGTGAAGGGTATCATGTAAGGTACCAGATCTATTATAATAGCTGAAAAACAAAAATATTTCAGAGAATAATAGTGGAACAACACAATAGATGAAACCACAACACCAAAATAATATCTTTATTGATGGGAAACAATTTTCACTTTCCTCTTCGATGGGGAAACCTCCAGTAGAGAAACACTCTATTACAATAATTTTCAAGACAAAAATTCTCATACCCTTGAATCCTATTTATACTAAATCTGTCTATCAAAAGAACAATGTAGAGGAATATCCTCTAGAAGTGAAAGATTCTATTAGGTCTTATTACATTTGACTTATTCTTCCTTATTACTAGGCCTTATTAATATTGGCCTTTATTACATGGAAAATATATTATTCTACCTACGTGAGGGGTTAGGGAGGTTAGGTCCCTAACATGCCCTCCCCTTTAAAACACAACCTTATCCTGATTGCTTGAGATGAGTAAATTGTTGCAAAATGGTGGCTGGCTCCCAGGTGGCATCAACTAGATTTGTATCTTTCCAGTAGACTAACACTTCCTTGATGGTGTGATGATGGAGACGATGCTCATGCTGGTCCAAGACTGCTTGTGGTTACAACCAAATGGAGCCTTCTTCATCCAACTCAAGAAGACTGGTTTGAGTTTGGCACTTAGTTCCAATCACTTTCTTTAAGAAGGAGACATGAAAAACATGATGGAGCTTAGAATGTCTGGGAAAAGCTAACTGATAGGCCACCTGTCCCATGCGCTTGAGAACTGTATAAGGACCATAAACTTTGGGTGCCAATTTCTGACAATGGTCAGCCTTGAGTGAAGTCTGCTTATAAGTTTGCAGTCGAAGAAACACTTGGTCCCCTTCAACAAATTGACATTCATACTGACCTTGATCTTATTTTTTCTTCATATGATTCTAAGCCATGACCAAATTCTCTTTGAGAGTATGGAGAATAGGCTATCAAACTATAAGAGTTTGGTCAACCTCCTAGACCTTTGAGATGACATGCATGTATGATAGACTGAAGGTGGATTTTTTCCATATACTGCTTCAAAAGGAGTCATGCGAGTAGTTGTATGGTAAGAAGTGTTGTACAACCATTTAGCTAGGGGTAACCATTAAGCCCACTAATTTTTCCATTCATATGCAAAACACCTCAAATATGTTTCCAAACACTTGTTGAAAACTTCAGTTTGACCATCAGTCTGGGGATGATAGGTGGTGCTGAGATGGAATCATGTGCCCTGTAGCCTGAACATTTCTTGCCAAATATTGTTGGTGAAAGTGGGATATCTATCAGAAACAATAAAATTAGGCATGCCATGAAGCTTGAAGATATGATCCATGAAAATTTGAGCCACAATGGAGGTGGTGAATGAGTGTTGAAGAGCATAGAAATGAACATACTTGGAAAGATGATAAACTACCACCATGATGACTGATGTATTTCCTGATTTAGGTAAGCCAACAATGAAATCCATAGGGATATCCCTCCAAATAACGGGTGGGATCAGAATAAGTTGTAGTGTGCCTGTTGTTTTGACCATTTCTCCCTTGTTGCGTTGACATATATCACACTCCTCCACAAAAGTGGGAACACCATGTTTCATACCATCCCAGAAAAAAGAACGTTTGAATCTATCATAGGTTTTGGTAAACCCTGAGTGCCCAAGTGTGGGTGTAGAATGAAGCTCATAAAGCACTGCAGATTTAAGTTGTGACTATTTACTTAAATACATATGGCCTTTGTAGCGAAGATCATCATTGTGACAAGAGTACCCTGGGGAAACTGGAGAATTTTATTGCAATTATTGGATCAGACTCAAAATATTGGGGTCTTGCAGCCATTCCTAGTGAATATCTTGGAGCCAATTTGGTACAATGAAGGAGAGGGAAAACAAGGACCCTTCATCTTCATATTTTCTTGGAAGAGCATCATGAACCACATTGTCTTTTCCTTTCGTGTAAATGATCTCATAATCATATCCAAAGTGCTTAGTCACCCATTTTTGTTGCTTCCGATATGAAATACGTTGATCTAGAAAATACTTGAGGCTCTGATGATCTATCTTAATTTGGAAGCATTTCCCCAATAGATAAGGGCACCAAAGATCTATTGTATGCAGAATAACCAACATTTCCTTTTCATAGATTGTTTGTCCCATATGTCTCTCTAATAGTTGTTTGTCGTTAAAGGCCAAAGACTGGCCATATTGCATAAGTTCTGCTCCAATTCCTCTCCCATAAGCATCACATTCTAGGAAAAAGGTCTTTGTGAAGTCAGGAAGGGCCAAGACAAGAGTGGTGCACATAACCACCTTCAAAGCTTTAAAGGAATGATCAACTACTAGAGTCCAAGTGAAAGAATTATTTTTAAGGAGATTAGTGAGAGGCACCACAATATTTCCATAATTATTAACAAACTTGTGATAATATCCTATTAAACCCAGAAAACCACACAAGCTTTTGAGAGTCTTAGGACGAGGCCAATATTGCATAACTTCAATCTTCTTACGATCCATCCTGACACCTGCCTTGCCAACAATATGAACTAAGTACTTGACTTCCGAGGCTCCAAAATCACATTTATATTGTTTGAGGAACATTTGGTTCTGAGAGAGTAGATGAAGAACGTGATCCACATGAGAAAGATGGGATGTCTAGGTTTTACTATAGATGAGAATATCATCAAATAAAACTAAGACATAATGATGGAGAAAAGGACAAAAGACATGATTCATGAGGCTTTGGAAAGTGGAGAGAGAATTACATAAGATAGAGGGCATGGCCAAGAACTCATAGTGGCTCTCATGAGTTTGAAATGCGGTTTTAGGGATGTCTTCCTCTTTCATACGTATTCGGTGGTATCCAGAACGAAGATCAAGTTTAGTAATTAATTTGGCACCACTTAATTCATCCAAGAGATCATTAATGACATGAATGGGAAATTTGTCTTTGATGGTGAGTTTGTTGAGGGCACGAAAGTTAGGAAACATGTGCCAAGAGCCTTATTTCTTAAGTACCATGAACATAGGAGAAGAATATGGGCTAGTACTACGACATATAATTTTTGTGGCAAGCAATTATTGAAATTTTTTCTCAATTTCATTTTCTGGGAAAAGGGATGACGATAGGGATTAACATTGGGAAAAAGGATACCAGATACGAGGGGAATGAAATGATCATGAACACCATGGGAAGGAAGAAGTCCTTGGGGAGGGGAAAAAACAAATTGATGTTTGGAGAGGATGGATTGGAGGTTAGGAGGCATAGAGGGTGTCTCAGTGGCTTGAATGGAATGGAGTTGTGCAATAATGCCAGAATAACCTTTTTTGAGGACATTTTCCATGTGATGGGAACTGATGATCTTAGGGGATATTGTTGTGATTCCTTGGAATTTATACTATTGGTACTCCTGGTTTAATTGCATGGTTAATTCCTTTAAATCCACGAGAAAGGGGCCCAAAGTCCTTAACCATTTGATACCCAACACAATGTCACAAACACCCATGTTGGTAGCAAACATATGAGAATTCATGTGGTACTAACCAATTTGAATATGCACATTTTCATAACGCCCCCCACATTTCATGGACCTGCCATTGGAAATCATGATTTGAAAGTTGTTGACTACTGAGATATAACAATTAGTTTCGTGGGAAATGCTGCAATGAATAAAATTATGGGTGCTACCACTATCAACGAGGATGATGACTTTCTGATGATTAATGTAACCAATGAGCTTGAGGGTTTGGGTAACAGATAAGCCAGTGAGAGCATTCAGGGAAATGACCAATTCAACTTCTGGGGGGCTTGAAGGTGGAGTCAAGTCAGTGTGTTCAGGTGATTCGACCACAGGGGGAGCCTTGACCTATTCTTCAAAAACATCCTTAGAGATGGCCGTAAAAAGATTTTGTTCCTTACAATTGTGCCTAGGAAAATATTTCTCATCACAATTATAACAAAGGCCCTTGAGTTTGCATTCAAACATTTCTTATCGGGTCAATTTTTGGATCTTTAGTGGAGTGGAAGGAGGAGTGGGAATGACTAGGTCAGGGCAAGGAATAAAGGAGGGTTTTTTGGTTTGTGAAGAGACAACCTGTTGTGCTTCCTTAGATTTTTTATTAGCTTCCACCCAACTCTGAGGGCGATCCATGAGGATGTTGGCACATATATCATCCTTGGGGCCACTGATAAAGAATTCTCGGGAAAAAAGAATCAGACATGTCCTCCGTGAAGAAATCCAATCGCTCAAAAGAAGCTATAAAGTCCTCCACTGTGCTAGATTGTTTCAACTTTTTCAAACAACCTAAATGGTTGTCAGTGTTAAAGTGTTCATAAAGCTCTGCAAAAACTTGTGTCCAAGCCACATACCCTTGGAAGGAATTTTTTCTCCATTGCCACCATTTCCAATGTTCTTTATCTAAGTGGAGAACACCATATCGGAGTTTGACCAACTCATTCATAATGTTGTACAAAGAGAAATAATGTTCCATTTGAGTTACCTAGTCGTTGGGATCCGAGACATCAAATTTATTCACATCCATGTATGAAAGGAATAGGTCACACTGAAAGTGATGGGGATGACAAGTTTGGGAATTGGTGGAAGTTTCACCTTCGGGGTGCAAAGCTAGGTTAAAGTAGGTAAGGTCTTCGGTGATATTCATCTTGGTGCATATCTTGCTAGTGAAGGATGCAAGATGGGTAGAGAGGTCATGTTTTAGGGTTTTACATTTTTGCGTCTATGATGGAATGCATGTTTTTATTGATGGTGGTAATATTGGCAATGAGCTTCCTCACTTCCTACTGGATCTCTATGAAAGCAAAGGACAAGGAATTGAAGTGGGCTTCAAGGTATTGGCTATAAGTGTGGGCCATGATGAGGAGGGGAAATAGAAAGGGATGGGTGAGACCACATAGAAAATGATTTATTGGTGAAGGGTATCATGATGATCAGGGCAATGAGGTGAATCCAATGGGGTAAGTCCCCAATAAGGGGACTAAAACGGGTTTGGGTCCATGGGAAAAACACATTTGATGAAAAATGATAGGTATGACCATGATCAATGCGGAGAGAGGAATCTGATGGGATAGGGATAAAATAATGGTGCCAACAGGTTCCATAATGTTTTTTTTTTACTCCTCCGAAGTTATACTCTAATCTAAAGAATATTGCAGTGTTGAAAGGAAAACATTATTAACAGGAAAAAATGTGTAGTAATTTCTCAACCAGAATGAAAGTGGTAATTTGCATGGAACTACATCTTGTCTGTTCTGTTTCTATTTTTGTCCCAAGGGTTAGGGTATTTAGGGTTTATATAGACAAGGGTTTTCCCTGTGCTATATCTCTATGATATACGTGTGGGGTCCAACAATAGTACTCAGACCAATATATTAGGGAACCAACTAAGGAGGTTAGACCATGCCCTTAGTCATAGTACCCAACTACCTAGGTACTAGAGAGTATATTCCCGAGTTTTTTTCTTGGTGGCGCTATAGCAGTCAGGCAATCGATCAATTTATCTATGGAGGGATTTAGGATATCTAGGCCGATCTACATACATGTGTTATCTGATGTGCTACCACTCAAAGGGGTACTAATAGGGGTTACAAGGGTGGCCAACAATGTGCAATTAAGTACCACTTGTATTTCCTACATGTATGCTTCCCCGATCACGTATTTATGCACTAAACGACAGATCTATGTAGCTTTAAGACRTCAGAATACGCATCTACTYTGGAAAAATAACCCACAATTTGTTTCCAAGGAAAGTGCTCTGATACCACTTGTAAGGTACCATATCTATTATAATATTTGAAAGAAAATATATTGTAGAGAATAACAACGGATCAACACAATAGATGAAACCACAWCACGGAAATAATACCTTTATTGATAAGAAACAATTTTCACTTGCTTCTTCGAGGGGGGAAACCTCCAATAAAGAAGAACTCTATTACAATAATTCTCAAGACAAAAATTCTCATGCCCTCGAATCCTATTTATACTAAATCTATCTATCAAAAGAACAATCTAGAGGAAGATCTTCTAAAAGTGGAAACTTCTATTAGGCCTTCTTACATTTGACTTATTCTTCCTTATTGCAGGGCCTTATTAATATTTTCCTTTATTACATGGAAAATATATTGTTCTACCTATGTGAGGGCTTAGGGAGGTTAGATCCATAACATATCACGATGATCAGAGTGATGAGGAGAATCCAATGGGGTAAGTAAAAAATAAGGTGGCCGAAAGGGGGTCGGGTCCATGGAAAAAAAATTAGCTGAAAAATGATAGGTATGACTGTGCTCAGTGTGAAGAGAGGAATCCAATGGGATAGGGATAAAATAATGTTGTCGGCAGGATCCAGAATCGATTTTTTACTCGTGCAGAGTTATACTATGATCTAAATAATACTGTAATGTTGAAAGGCCTAAATTCTGAATAGGAACAAATGTGTAATAATTTTGCAACCAGAATGCAAGAGGTAAAGTTGCATGGCAATATATCTTGTTTGTTTTGTTTTTGTTTCCGTCCCAAGGGTTAGGGTAGTAGTAGGGAAAACAAAGATAAGGGCATGGTTTTTCCCTACTACCGAAGTACCAGAGAGTATCTTCTTGAGTGTTGTTCTCGGTGGAACTATAGAAATCAAGCGGTTGATCGATTTATCTATAGAGGTATTTAGGATATCTAGGTCGATCTGTATACATGTGTTGTTTGATGTGCTAACACTCAAAGGGGTACCAACAGGAGTTACAAGGGTGGAAAACAATGTGTGCTTAAGTAACACTTGTAGTTCTTGCATGTATGCTTCCCAGACCGCAGGTTTATGTGGTGAATGACATATCTTTGTATCTTTAAGATGCCAGGATACGTCTCTACCTTGAAAAAATAACCCACATTTTTCTGCCAAGAAAAGTGCTTTGATACCACTTGTGAGGTACCAAATCTATTATAATAACCGAAAATAGAAATATTGCAAAGAATAACAACAGAACAACACAATAGATGAAAACAAAACACCAAAATAATACCTTTATTGATAGGAAACAATGTTCCCTTTCCTTTTCAAGGGGGAAACCTCCAACATAGCAATGCTCTATTATAATAATTCTGCTTTATTTAATAGACCTTATTAACTAATGCCAACCTTTATTACATAGAAAACATATCATACTAACTAGTGGTCCACAAAGAGGGGTTAGGATTGGATCCTAATAGAGGTAGAGGCCCACCCCATCTACCATGTAGACATGAAAACATGTTTCTTATATGAATTAATGATGGGTGAAATAGTGCGTGTTTTTGTTTTCAATTGAGACAATTGACTTCCTATGATTGATATGTCCAATCAACATCAAAGTTTGGGGAGTTGTATTTCCTAACAAAGCA
>SNQJ01S0008924.1:141130-153171 GCA_010110895.2 Picea sitchensis | reverse complement strand
AAGGAGGCTCTTGAGTGGGTACTTATTTAGGTCTATACTCTACTAGAACTAGATCAACAATGTCTTCCTCTAAAATATCCTCAAGCCTACCTAATGTAGACATATTTATGACAAATAATTTTTGTTCCTTACATTTATTGCCTTTGAAATTTTTTACATCACAATGATAATAAAGGATAATATGTTGGTGTTTTGTCACCTTTTATAGAATTGGAAAGGTTGAGAAGGATGTTGTGTAGGTACAAAAGGGGGACATGATCATGGAACAAAATTTGGGCATTTGTTCTAAGATGTGACCACAACTTGGGAATTTTTTACTAGTTCAGAGGCCTCCAATCAAGTAACAAGCTAAGACATCAATAATTCTTCTTTTATATCCTCCTTGATATTATTGATAAAACACTCCTTTACTAACTCATTAGTGATACATTTTTTTATAATTTTTAATATCTCAAAGGAAGCAATAAAGTCTTCCACTATGATGGTTTGGCATAACTTGGTTAGCATCCCCAAAAATGAGTGTTTGTTTCAAATCTAGCATAAATGGCCTTCAAATCTAGTCCATAGTAATGTACCTTGCATATTCCTTCCTATGTTATTTCCACCTCCAACATTCCATATTTATACATAACACCCACACAGAGTTTCAGTTGTTCATTTTCAATACCCTATATAGAAAAACATTGTTCTATCTGACTCACCAATACATCTAAATCTGAGACATTGAACTTATCTTATTGATCTTATCAAATTTGTTCATCATGTTGGGGTCAATAACATTAAATCAAGGACCATTGTGACAAGCATTTCCTCCTAAAGATTCCCCATTGCCAATTAAACCTATCTGATCATTCCAAATATTCAATTAACTATTAATGGAGTTTTTGAAGGAGGAAATTTGGTTGTTGAGGTTAGAGTGGAATGTTGACTGGAGGTTATAAAATAGCTGCTGTATTTTTTATTCTATGTTAGGGAGGCCATTTATTTTGTCTTCCAATCTAGGGAGTTTGTTGATTTTTTCTTCCATGTGGTTAAATTTATAACTCTCCACTCTCATGTCAGTCATGGGACCACCTTGGTCCACCAAGAGGGTTACTAAAGAGCTACAACAACAAAATCGGATTTGCATAGGGATTATTTTTGGATATGTCTCAGATAATTTTCTAAGAAACCTTGAGAACTCTTTTGTTACTTACTTTTTTTACTACTAGAGGATTACTAGATGGACAAAATTGCCAAATTCTCGATGTTCCCAATAGAGGTGTATAAGTTGGGTGTCCAACTATGTGACCCCACTTGTATTCTAATTGTGTATGCTTCCTAGCTACAATTTTACTGGTTGAATAACAAATCTCTTTTTTCAAATATGCTAGAACACATCTCTAGCCTAAAAAAATAATTCTAAAATTTGTGCATGTGTCAGCATAACAAAGAGATTTGATACCACTTGTAGTAAGCTTATATAGTAGAAACAAATAATTATAATAAATTATTAGACAAAATATAAACTGAAAAAAGTAAAAGAGGAAGAATGAGAGTATTAAACCTGCAAAAAATTAACCCTTATATTGATAATATAGAAATAGAGTAATGTTAATGACCCTTTTTGTAATGTACTTAATTAACATAAATAGTGATTATTGAACAAATATTCAAGAAATATAAACTATAGAAAAGTAAATAAGAGAGACAATGATATAGAACCTACAAAGTACAACCCTTGTATTGATAATCCAAAAAATAGAGAGCATTCTTCATGGGCATCTTCGACATGGTAACCTGATTTGAGCATAGCTCCAATACAATAGAAACACTTGAATTTTTTTTCCATATCCCACTAGATCTATAATAGTTTCTCTCTAGCAAAACCCTAACTACTTGTCATCCCGTCACTATTGAGAACCAACTACTTAATGGGCCTTATTTAATAAAGAGTACCCCTTTTCCATTGAGAAACTACCAAATAACTGCCTAATGTTCCTTATTAAGGGAATATGGCCTCAAACATTGATTCTTAACTCCTAAGTAACCCAAGGTAGGGAGTTTAGGGTAGGGACCTAAGATTCCCCCCCCCCCCNCTTTTCCATTGAGAAACTACCAAATAACTGCCTAATGTTCCTTATTAAGGGAATATGGCCTCAAAAATTGATTCTTAACTCCTAAGTAACCCAAGGTAGGGAGTTTAGGGTAGGGACCTAAGATTCCCCCCCCCCCCCTTAAGAGAGGCATTTTCCTCAAGGATGGAGGTGTGGGAACTACTATAGAATTTCTACTGGTCCCTAGGTGGTCTCATCTGGCTCTGTATCCTTTCATTGGATGAGGACCTCTTGAATTATATGATGGAACAATCAATGTTATCTTATGGTGAGTACTCCCTTCGAGTGTAAATAAATAGTACCATGTTCATTAAGTTTTGAAAGGCTAGTCTGAACTAAAAAAATTGGTCCCATGAACTTCTTCAAAGATGACACATGAAATACTAGGTGAAACTTGGAGTGGGATAGAAGAGACAAATGATAGGAAACTATTCTAGTGCGCTATAGTATTTGATAGGGTCCATAAATGTTTGTGCTAGCTTCCAAGAGCCCTTGTCTTTGAGAGAGGACTATTTATTGTTATGAGGAAAATCTCTCTCTGGCATGGGGTAAACCAAAACAGACGAAATGACACATAGAAATAAACTCTAATATCAAGTATGCTATATAAATGAAATGCTAACAAGATAAGGTCAATATCCTACGTCGTCCGAACACTCGATGAATACCACCGTTGAGCACACAACTCAAATCTTTATACCTGCAACTTGTCCTCAACAACCAAGATACGAAAGAATATGGTGATAATATATAAGTTTAGGATATATACTAGAATATTTTGTTAACATACATGAAAAATACACCCATGGAATAATAATTCAAATATTTGCAAGATATCAATTGGATGAGAAAAAAATATTTCTATTAAAATAATCAACAAAAGTATAGAGGTGACAAACTTCTATAACAACAAATCTCGGAACCGAGAAAATAAGTCCCTCTAGCTGGGCCTCCACCACTTCAATCCTCCACCAAAGGAAAGCTCATATAAAGGAGACAATAAGATTCTCCATCACAAAGAAGGAAGAGCTTGGGGGATGAACAATGATTTCAAACTTTTAAGGATAAAGGGATGCATAATAAATATGAAGTGAAATTTCTCCAGAGTATCTTTGCTCTCAAAATTTGAATTCTATCCTCTTTCCAAGGCTTGGATATGGCTCAATTTATAGCCTTCAAGTGGAATTGAAGGGCCGAGTCAGAGCATTTCCATTATATGGAAGGTAAAGGATCATGGATCTTGTGACATGACATGGAAACCCGACATAATTTTTAATTTTTAGCACCAAACTCGATGTACATGGGTTGTAGTGGAGAAACCTGCATATATGCTTGTTGTATAACTAATAGGGTGCGTATATGTGGAAAAATGTGCTTTTTTGGCTCTGGAAGGTAAAAAAGGGGATTTCAAGTCTGCATAGGGAAATGGAAAGTCCATCCAAGAAAGTTGCATGGGGTGAGGTAAAATTTTCTATAATAGATGACCCCTAATATGTGAGGTTAGAGGAGTATTTGCGATGGACAAAATACATTATAATTCCCAGAAGTGGAGTAATGGAGACTCAGATGGAAGTGTTTGTTACTCATGAGAATATTACAATCCATAATGACTTTGTACACATGGCTGCCAATCTAAATTACACTGCATATCCATGTGGAAATATACCAAATAGTTTTTCATGGCCATGGATAGGAAATACAAAGTACACACATGCCATAGGCTTTCATAGTCATGAACAAGGCCTAGTGGAATCCAGTCTCAAAATCAATCTGAAGATATTTGTATACAATGGAGTAAAATTTGATCTCCCATGATCACTGAAGTCATATAGGTACTGGTACAATGAAAGACATCAACATAATAGGAATGTGTCTACTATAATATATAGGTCTTTTACTTTATCCACCTAAGGTGAAAGTCTACATCATGTGAATAGAGGAGTTGATGTCGAACACAATGAGACTTCGCTTGATTACCAACCATTAAGGTATACCGTTAACAAACGTGAGACAACCTACCGATAATGAAAGTAGGTATCAAGGCATCGAGTATGTTATTACAAGTGTGAATAAGGGTGTTGAGGTCGAACACTTGAAGAATCTATCGATCAGGATACATTGATGTATTTCCAACTGTCAATTGTAGGAGAACCTGGCACTGATGACTACAAGCCTCTAGGTACTCACATGACTCTAGGTCTCATATACAGAATAGATGAGCTAAAGTCGATGGAAGGAGACCCGTTGAAGGAGAGAATTAGGGCATCTCTCATCAATCAACATGAGGTACAAAGAAATATCTTGATTATTAGGAGGATCTCAGACAAATAGGATGTTCATGAGCCAATGACTCTGTGCGTCTTTCGCATGAACCAGATGCAAGTTGTGCATGAAAAATACCCTTTGAAAAGTATGCAATAAGGAATAATGTCGACAAAGGTGAGGAAACCACCAATAAGGATAATGGCATCTAAGACACTGCACAAATCCCAATGTGTGAATAAATTTCTTGTCGTTGAACACAAGGGAAACCACCCAGTCAGTGACCAATGAGGACATGTCGACTATTGGGTTCAAGTTTACCTACCTATTATGAAAGTAGGGCCAGGGTGCATAGTAGGACTACAACTTCATGTGACTTTGAGACATATTGAGGGTATGACCAACATGCAAAGTCAATAGTTCTAAGAAATGCCCGACACAGGCTTATATACTTCCTTTGAACAAGAGGATGAGACATATGGATAACTCAGGCAATATATAATTGATGATGAAACTTTGTGATGTAGGAGGCATCAACAAACTCTCCACATGGACTAAGAGAATAACCAATCAGAGGAGTAAACTCTAAGTAACGATATCAACTTCCTAAGGTCATGCTAAACTAAATATTTGGATGATAGTGGACTCAAAATTTTGTTCTCTGTTCAAAGGCGACATGACTGCTGCTGATATGAGATAATATTCTTCTCTTGCCCATCTTTTTTTGTTTTTTTATAGGAAAATAAATTCTATGATACAAGAGAGGAAACGAGTATCGCGAGTAAGCAACTAGTTCCAAACAATGGAACATACCTATGCTAAATTCAAGGAACTGCATGCAAGGCATGGACATTAGGGGGAATGTTTCCTCTTAGGGTACATGGTGTCAAGATGCAAAGGATATAAACAAGGTTGATCTGCTTGGCTAGTGATGCAAATTGTTGAGGTAAGAGGCTTACAACTAGAAATTGGGGATCGATAATAGGCTCAATACTGCAAATAGGAAGACGAAATGTTATTACAACTTAACTCCAAAGAATGTCATTTTTGGTATATTTAGTCCCCTAGGTCTGAAAAAGTATAAAATAATACCAAGGAGAACTCTTCTATCCAATGTTGACTAGAGTGTTCATTTTTGTAAGTAGTCTAGTTGGTCAAAAAAAGGGTTAAACTTACTCCAAATAGACATCCTTTCAAATCCATTTAATGAGTGTGAAAGAGACAATATTTTTTCTTTTTTATCGAGTCGGAAAAGAGCTTAAAAAGGACTCGGAGGGGGTCCCATAGGCAAGGATTAGCATGCTTGTGAGTAAGAATATGAGGTTCAAACACACAGTCATATCAAGAGTATAAGGAACTCCTAGTCCTATGGAATAATTTATGCATGGGCACCAAATGGCATAAAGGTTTTAACTAGGGCACCCATGTTTTGTAGGCCTCTACCACTTAATAAAGACACTTCTAGTAGTAGTAAGAAGGTTCTATGTCGCTAATAAATGGGTTCATTCCTAAGGTGTATGGATCACAGTCATAGGACAATGCAAGAATGAAAACTGGAGTGACAACCTATCCTATATGCTGGTGAAAGAAAATACCTATCGAAGGCATGAACGAGTGGTATGATGCTAGAAGTCGCAAAACATTCTAGACAAAACCAACAAAACCGACTCTTTCCACTGTACTATTAGTCCATAAGGTTAAAAAATCAGCACAAACTATATGAAGTGGGTAAAAATTTCTACTAATGATAAAAATAGACCATTTTACCATACCATTTGAGTTTTTTCACCCACATAGTGCATTTTATACCATTTTACCCACGATCTTCAAGTGTCGATTGTAGGAGCTACGATAAACAAAATTAGTAGTTGTCTGAACCAAGTAAGTACCCATCCCCTCTTAATTTTTAGTGGTTTAAAATTCAAATTTAGTCCTCATTTTTTGAGTTTTAGAGGGTGCAACATGTAAACTAAGGTGTACGAGGGTGATAGTTCATCAAGTTGCGTACATGCCTCCATGTACGCGGGAAAATAAAATATTGACCGCGTATATACGACCCTATATGCGGCTGTTAGCATGTTAGCCCATGTACAAGTCCGTGAACATATGTTTTTGACAAGATTTAACTCAAAAATGACTTTTCCTTTGTAGGATGGTGATTGAATGGAGGGAAAGGGATCATGAAGAGGTAGATGCAACAATGGAAAGGGATGCAGGGGCCCAACTAGATTTTAAAAATACGTGGCCTTTATAAATTTTGGACTCTCAAAGGAATGAGGGATCAAATGAGGTTACTCTAGATGCTCGTAAAATATTGGCATCCAGAGATTGAGGCCTTCAATATCGATTGGAAACCATTGAGGATTGAAGTGGAAGACATATATTTTATCACAGGATTGTCTCGTCGAGGCAAGGTAGTGAATTTGAAGGCCATGGGGGCTGGGGGTGGTATGACCATGGAGGAGTACATTTCCACCCACTGTGTTGCAGGAACAGATAAAGTAGGGAGCCAACTCCCAATCATGGCGATTGAGAACCTGAGATTAAAGATCATTGTACTTGTTCTTACACAGATCTTGAGGTCGGACTCGTTGCACCAGGCCTCAAGGCCACTCATGTTCTATGCAGTGGAGTGTTTATGACCCATTGTTTATGACTGGTGTACCTCACTATTGGACAACATGAAAATCTACCTGATGGATTGTAGACAGGGAAGAAAGAGAAACTTTGGATTTACATCCATTATATGTAGCCTTTTATTTGAGAGGGTTCTAGGATTGAGCCCTAGAGTAGAGATTATTCGAAATGGACTACATGATCCAACCATGTCATGGTGGACCCATGNCCTCAAGGCCACTCATGTTCTATGCAGTGGAGTGTTTATGACCCATTGTTTATGACTGGTGTACCTCACTATTGGACAACATGAAAATCTACCTGATGGATTGTAGACAGGGAAGAAAGAGAAACTTTGGATTTACATCCATTCTATGTAGCCTTTTATTTGAGAGGGTTCCAGGATTGAGCCCTAGAGTAGAGATTATTCGAAATGGACTACATGATCCAACCATGTCATGGTGGACCCATGTGATGAGGCGACTAGGAGGTGGTAGGGTGATAACCCCTTACAATGGTGATTTCATTTTCTGGTGGCATCGACATGTTATAGCCATTGATGACTACTCTTATTTTTGGATCCACTATAGAAGGGATCCAGATAATCCTTTTCTACCAGCTTCTGCCTACAATGATATTGGTAAGAAATATTTTATTTATTTCATTTTTTTTTGTTTTTAAAAAAGTTTAAAAACACAAATATTTTTGTATGGTATCAAGTATTAACAATTGTTTTTTCACAAAGATGTAGGTCCACAAAGACCAGATGGACTCCCATGACATCGGTGGAGGAGCAGGGGAGATGAGCATGTGGGAGGAGATGCAAAGAGAGTGCTGCAAAATGTGCAGGGGAACCTATCTCGATTGACGCATAGGATTCCTATGTTTCAAGTGGAGGATTTGCCAGAGGCTATGAAACAACAGGTGGTGGGTGTTCCCCGTGCGTGGGTGTGACTCTTCTAGTTTCTCACAAACGTCATAGTGTGATATCATGATACATATTTGGCGACAAAGGTGTATATTCCATGGTCATATATATACCAACCATATATGTATTTTGAGGGTGTGAGGCCCATTTTGTATTATGACACCATATGTTTTGAAAAGATGAAACATAAAATTTTGGTCTTCGACTTTACTTATATATTTTACAATGTGTACATGCATGAATGTGTTATATTTACTTTAGTTATGTGACAAATTCCAATATAAAACATAATTAGAATACACATCATATACATGATTAGAACTTCTAGGTACGTGATTATAAGTAATAAAATCAAAGTATCGTTAGAAAATTTGTACCCGTAGGAATTGTGAGAGTAGAGTAGTGTCTCACACACAGTAACTATCGTTTAACTGACATACGAATAAATGGGAGTCCATGTGAACCTCTAAAGACCGAACACCATGTGAAATGGCGTCACATAATAGTTCTATAACGACGCTATACTCAGCCACATAATTCGTTGATGGCTCCAGAAAAACACCACCTGAGGATACTAGTTGTCCCTCGAGTGAGTAAATGACCTAAGCAGCAGAAGCCATGTTCTGTGTATGACGACTAGCACCATATATGAATCTTAGGTAAACTGGAGACTCCATTGACATTTTCCAACCAACGAAAAACTTGATAAGCAAGCCAATGACACAAAGGAATATATATATATATATATACACTAAGATACACTAGTATACAGAAGGTCATGCCCAATATTGAGGGCTCAAGCCTAATACCTATTAAGGTAGAGCCCATTTATGGACTCATCTAGCATATTCCCTTCATAATATTCCAATTCATAGGTTCCTTTCTCTAAAACACGTTGCACGATATAAGGACCTTGCCACATGGGGTTGAACTTTCCTACTCCTAGTGGTTCTTTGGCTTGGTGATACAAGAGAACCAAGTCACCCTCAGCGTACTACCGAGGACAAACAAACCTATCATATTGAACCTTAACACACCGTTTATTCACTTCAATAGTCATAGAGGCATCTCAACACTGCTCATCTAGATGCTCTAGGTGCACAACGCATTCTTCAAGATCAGATGTGTCAGGTAGGAGGTCAATTTCTAGTTTGAGGGAAGGGATTTCACATTCAATTGGAAGGATCGACTCCACGCCATGTAGTAACTGAAAATGAGAAAAACCAGTACAAGTATTTATTGAGGTTTGATATGCCCATAGAGCAGAGTAAAGCATTAGATTCTAGTCATATTTACTCTGGCTAACAATTGATTGCAAGATGGCCTTGAGATATTTATCCACTGCCTCTACTTGTCCATTTTCCTGGGGATATTAAGGGGAATAATGACCATGGTTAAACCCCAATTTTGATGCTAACTCCTTCATAATTTCATTCTGAAAGTGATTTCCATGATCAGTGACAATATCCTCTTGGATTTCGAACTGGGCTATAATTTGGTTGAATACGAAGAATGTTTTCGTCTTACCATCGGATTTAACAGTAGGCATGGCCTCTTCCCATTTAGTGAAGTAATCCATGGCCACAATAATATGCTGATGACCCGTAGCTGAAATTGGGTTACAATCCATAAAATCTAAACCTCACTTGGTGAAGGGACCGACGGTGATGACTAGGTGAAGAGGGGTTGGATGCAAGTGTATTTTTCGAGTGAACACCTAGAAAGGGGGACACTTCTTGATTGCTTCAACACAATCTTCAAAAATTGACGACCAAAAATAACCGACTCGCAAAATGTTTTGGGTTGTCGCAAGCCCATATAGATGACCACCACAAGACCCACTGTGACAGTCATTGAGGACTGACTCAACTTCTTCGTGATTCAAGAAACGATGAAAAATATTATCTACTCCTCGAAAATACAAAGTGTCGTCGATGATAAGGTATCTTTTAGCTTGATGTCGTATACATCGTCGGTCGTCTCTCAATAGATGCCGGGATAGCTTCAAGGTTTAAAGATAAATTAGAATGTCTCCATACCAGGGGTCCGAAGACGAGATAAGGAAGATATCTTCATTCGAAAATGAATCGGCATGAACAATTTCCTCATCTAGTCGAGGGAAGTCTGATATCAAATCGGAAAAATCTAGTGATTTCTTAGATTTTTCCAAAGCAAAATCGAGATCAAATTCTTGCAAAATAAAAATCCACTTATTGTATTTTCCCCCTAAGATATGCCTGGTAAGGACATATTGAAATGTATTTATATCTTCAACTATGGTATTTTTTCAAAGTAATATATAATTCCATAATCTTTGAACTGCATGTATGATGACCAAGGGTATTTTTTCTACATGAGAGTATTTAAGATCATGATCGACTAAATTTTGACTGAGATAGTAGACAATGTTCTCATGGAGATCATCATCCTCCTAAACCAGAACCATACCAATCGTCCCTTCATATGCAGAGATATAAAAAAAATAGTATCTACTGTAGTTTGGAGGCTTCAACAGAGGCACTGATACCAAGGATTTCTTAAGAGCATCAAAGGATTCCTAGACTCACTCATCCCATACAAACAAAGTATCCTTATTTAAAAGATGAGTGAAACTCACCTATCCCAAAGGATTCCTAGACTCACCTATCCCAAAATGTTCAAAGCATAATAATTAGTCATAAATGATTATTCAATCACAAAAAACAAACATAGGCTCAACTGAGCATGACCTCAATCAATGAGGGATTCAAGCTCCCTGGATCTCTCTGAAACTTCAATGATTAAAAACTTGAAAAATAAGTCTTCAAATGGCTGTGAAAACAGTGCCAATAGATTCAGAATGTCCAAAAACCCTTAGCTGGGATTTTTCGGCACCTCATTTCGCCAAAAAATGAAGAAGATAAGCCTCCTGCCATTCTCTTTTTTCAAGCTTGTTGTCTTTGGTTTTCCAAAACGCACCTCTGTACGTCCAACCAAGAACACGCTCAAAAACTCATGCTAAAACCTAGCACACATGCGTAACCGCAAAAATGATCAAACTGTCAAACAGTTAGGGCGTGCCCAACCCCTAACTGCCAAGGCCGAGGCCATGTGAGTCATAGGACCAAGTCTTAATGCACAAAAAGGGCTCCAATGCCAAATGGCATGAGAACTTGACAAATGGCGAGTGCATAAGTTGAAAAGTGTCCAGGCGAATGTAGGCGCATGGTTGTGGTCATTTGAAACTCCCGCGTATATACTTGGTAATGGTCGCATGGGAGGAAAGTTCAAAACCGTGGCTTACCATTTGACAATTCCCCGCGCAAATGCACCGTCGGTCATATGCTATTGTGTATATGACCGAGGCTTTGCAATTTGTTTAAAACACGCGCCAACTGACACGGTCATGTGGTATTGAATATGACCGGAGCTATGGTGTTTGTAACCAAAACCAACCCCACGTGCAAATGACCGTCGGTCATATGTAGTGGAGTGTGCGACTGGGGGCTCATCATTTGAAAGTGCACGTGAATGTGTAACCACCAGTCACATGAATGAACGCCAAAACCACGGGCTGGGGCTAAGCCCCAGCCCGACCCCCGCGCCGAAATAAACATAATTCAAATTTAAATACAAATAAACTTGTTAACATAACAAGACTTAACGTGTGGCGCGCCGGTTGGTCAGACTTTGTCAAAGCTTTGCATGGTGGGAGGAGGTCTGGGGTTCAATTCCGATGGACTCCATAACTTTTTAAACAACACCCAAACCAATAGCAGGGTGCCACGTGGCAACCCATGACTGGGCCACGTGGCACCAAACCACTAACCAAAAACTTCCACGTGTCGAAACACCATTCGCCCTTAGCTACCAATCCAAAAATTCCATGTCATCATATGCCACATCATTGTACAGACATATGGCCTCTGCCATGTCAGCATCCGTATGGACTGTACAGACTCCACAGTCAACACTTTTTTTTTTACCTGTTTGGCGATTCGAGCAGATCGTGATATCTCTCTCATATGACTTCCGTTTGAACCCAAACGAGTTGCGTTTGGTTCATGACGACGAGGGATATGCTCCTGTTCGTTTTGAGGCAATTCCAAGAAATTTGATTTTTGAGCTAAATTTTGACCCCTGGTCCAGATTTTTATCAT
>SNQJ01S0008924.1:122483-140196 GCA_010110895.2 Picea sitchensis | reverse complement strand
GCCCGACCCCCGCGCCGAAATAAACATAATTCAAATTTAAATACAAATAAACTTGTTAACATAACAAGACTTAACGTGTGGCGCGCCGGTTGGTCAGACTTTGTCAAAGCTTTGCATGGTGGGAGGAGGTCTGGGGTTCAATTTCGATGGACTCCATAACTTTTTAAACAACACCCAAACCAATAGCAGGGTGCCACGTGGCAACCCATGACTGGGCCACGTGGCACCAAACCACTAACCAAAAACTTCCACGTGTCGAAACACCATTTGCCCTTAGCTACCAATCCAAAAATTCCATGTCATCATATGCCACATCACTGTACAGACATATGGCCTCTGCCATGTCAGCATCCGTATGGACTGTACAGACTCCACAGTCAACACTTTTTTTTTTACCTGTTTGGCGATTCGAGCAGATCGTAATATATCTCTCATATGACTTCCGTTTGAACCCAAACGAGTTGCGTTTGGTTCATGACGACGAGGGATATGCTCCTGTTCGTTTTGAGGCAATTCCAAGAAATTTGATTTTTGAGCTAAATTTTGACCCCTGGTCCAGATTTTTATCATGCCTCCCCACTGAAAGGATTTTGGACCCACAAAATCTTATGATTATATGTTTGAGCTTCAATACTCTTCTACTTTCAAGTTCTATCAACTGATTCTCTACTTGAAAAGTCTTTTTGACAATCACCTGGATACTTTGACATGCCTTGCACTGCAACTAGCTATGTCCCTCAACCACTGTTCTCTGGCTGCTGCTGACCCACTGTTCTCTTTGTGCTTGGAAGACTGCCAACCTTCCCACTGAGAATCAAGTCCCTCTTGTGAACTCTTTGGCGTCAACACAATCCGCTCTCCAATGGCTGCAAAAACTTTCCTGCGACANTGCACACATAAGGCTGAAAAGTGCATTTACAACAGAAAATGCAAGCCTTACTTGCTCAAGAAATCCAACCATTTCTTACCAAGCCAACTCAACGGTGACTTTTTCTGCTGAAAATCATCCTCTTGTGAATCATCTTGACACACATCAATGATGGAATCTCCTCTTCCATTATTGCCAATCTCTTTATCCATATGCTTCTTGTGCTATTTATGAGTGGTTGGATGCAATGTCCAACATTGGTCAATGAGATGACCCCTCTTCTGACAATGAGTGCAAATCTTTTGCATCCTCTTTTCACGTTGTCTTTGCTTGTAAAGTTTCCTGAAAGCAGTCAATCTTTTCCAACATTTTGAAACATGATGGTTATATAAACCACAATATGTACATGGACTTTTTATTCCATTTTTACATACAAATTTATCATGCTTAACATAATCAAAAGCAACTGGATGATAAGCAGAATTATATCTTGAACACTCACCTTTATCGCCTCTTTGAGGAGGTGAATTTGAAGAGTTACAAGCTCTCCTTTGAAGACCATCAACAATATTCTTGTCTTCATGGTTGTCACAACTCTTTCATTTCACACATTTTCATTCATCTTGAACACAAGCCTTGCATGCTGGAGGGATTGAACTTTCAACAAAAGTTCTTGAACTTTCACCTTTATAGCCTTCTTGAGGAGGTGAACTTGAAACAAAATTTTTTCTTGGAACTTTTTCCTTGTCTCCTCAACTTTGGAATTTGCTCCATCTCTTTGTTCATATCCAAGACCACAATACTTAGGTCTCTCTTCAACAACAATAGGCTCAACAATGCCTTGTGCATTCTTGCCCAAACCTCTACCTTCATAGCCCATTTCTAACAATAACTTGGACCCTATTCCTCTTGTGTGATTTTCAAAAACACCAAAACATTCATCTTGAGAGGAATTTGAAGATAAACTAACATTACATACCTTATGTTCATGCATGTACTTGGTAAGGGTTTCCTTTGCCTCATGGAGTTGAATCTCTGTCTCATGCAACTTTTCAAGAAGCTGGTCTTTCTCCTTCTTCATGGCCATCAACTACTCTTCAAGGGAAATGCTCTCCTTTCTATCTTTCCACATCTCTTTCATCACATCTCTCATGGTTAGTAATTCCTTCAACATCTCTTTTTCAAAGAACTTAGATAATGAATATGTATGAGAACTACCAATGTTTGAATCTTCCTCCATCCTTGCAAGATATCAAACTTCAACACAAAACTTGCACAAATACCAACAACTAAATCTCAAGCTATCAATGGCAATCACATGAGAAAAACAAACTATGCTCTGATACCACATGATCTGAAAATAGAAGGCTGACTTGTTATGCTATGAAAGCACCCTCTACTTCATTAAAATAAACTTTACAGGACCTTGCTCCATGTGTTAAAATATGCAAGATAGATTATGTGTTAAGTTCATGCTTCTTTTAAATGGTTATGTGTGAGGTCTTTGCAAGATTAAATATGTTGTTTTCTTAAATACAACAACAAAAATAACTTGCAGCAAATAATAACCAGCAAACACTCACAACAAGAACAACATGATAAAGGAGTTCACCCCTCTTTGGGCTACATCTCCTTGAGCCTCCATCAATGGACTTGGCTCTCTGGGATTAATTTGTCAAAGATTCTTTTACAAGTTGTTGCTCAACTTCAATGAACATTATAACTGTACCATTGGGATCATAATACATAAAAACTCCAAATATGACTAATAAAACTCTGAAAACGGATCATGGCTCATCCGGGCATGACCTCTTCTACATGTGGCCTTAAGCTTCCCTGAGCTTCTCTTTCGCAAAAACACCTTCAAAAGTCCTCAAATGGACCTGAAACCTATCCAAAAATGTTCAGAGCATAATAATTAGTCAAAAATATTTATTCAATCACATAAAACAAACATAGGCTCATCTGAGCATGACCTCAATCAATGAGGGCTTCAAGCTCCCTGGAGCTCTCTGAAACTTCAATGGTTAAAAACCTGCAAAAGAATTCTTCAAATGGCTGTGAAAATAGTGCCAATGGATTCAGAATGTCCAAAAACCCCTAGCTGGGCTTTTTCGGCACCTCATTTGGCCAAAAAATGAAGAAGATATGCCTCCTGCCATTCTCTTCCTTCAAGCTTGATGTCTCTGGTTTGCCAAAACGCACCTCTGTACGTCCAACCAAGAACACGCTCAAAAAATCGTGCTAAAACCTAGCACACGCGCTTAACCACAAAAACGGTCAAACTGTTGAACAGTTAGGGCGTGCCCAGCCCCTAACTGCCAAGGCCGAGGTCATGTGAGTCATAGGACCAAGTCTTAATGTGCAAAAAGGGCTCCAATTGCAAATGGCATGAGCACTTGACAAATGGCGAACGCATAAGTTGACAAGTGTCCAGGCGAATGTAGGTGCATGGCTGTGGTCATTTGAAACTCCTTCGTATATACTTGGCAGTGGTCACATGGGAGGAACGTTCAAAACCGTGGCCTAACCGTTTGACAATTCCCCCCGCAAATGCACCGTCGGTCATATGCTATTGTGTATGTGACCGAGGCTTTGCAATTTGTTTAAAACACATGTCAACTGACACGGTCATGTGGTATTGAATATGACCAGAGCTATGGTGTTTGTAACCAAAACCAACCCTGCGCGCAAATGACCATCGGTCATATGTAGTGGAGTGTGCGACCGGGGGCTTATCGTTTGAAAGTGCGGGTGAATGTGTAACCATCGGTCACATGCATGAATGTCGAAACCACGGGCTGGGGCTAAGCCCCAGCCCGACCCTCGCACCGAAATAAACATAATTCAAATTTAAATACAAATAAACTCGTTAGAATAACAAGACTTAACGTGTGGCGCGCCGGTTGGTCAGACTTTGTCAAAGCTCTGCATGGTCGGAGGATGTCCGGGGTTTGATTCCGGTGGACTCCATAACTTTTTAACCAACACCCAAACCAATAGCAGGGTGCCACGTGGCAGCCCACGACTGGGCCACGTGGCACCAAACCACTAACCAAAAAATTCCACGTGTCGAAACACCATTCACCCTCAGCTACCAATCTGAAACTGCCATGTCATCATATGCCACATCAGTGTACGGACATATGACCTCTTCCACATCAGCATCCGTACGGACTGTACGGACTGCACAGTCAACACTTTTTTTTTACCTGTTTGGCGATTCGAACAGCTCGCGATATCTCTCTCATCCGACGTCCGTTTGAACCCAAACAAGTTGCGTTGGGTTCGTGACGACAAGGGCTACGTTCTTGTTCATTTTGAGGCGATTATGAGAACTTTGATTTTAGAGCTAAATTTTGACCCCTGGTCTAGATTTTGATCACCATGCCATGTACTAACTGAAAAGAAGGAAAACCGGTACAAGTATTTATTGAGGTTCGATATGTCCAAAGCACAGAGTAAAGCATTAGATTCTAGTCATATTTACTCTGGACGACAATTGATTGCAAGGTGGCCTTGAGATATTTATTCACCGCCTCTACTTGTCCATTTTCCCGAGGATAATAAGGGGAAGAATGGCCATGCTTAAACCCCAATTTTGATGCTAACTCCTTCATCATTTCATTCTGAAAGTGATTTCCATGATCAGTGACAATATCCTCTTGGATTTTGAACTGGGCTATAATTTATTTGAATACGAAGAATGTTTTCATCTTACCATCAGATTTAAAGATAGGCATGGCCTCTTCCCATTTAGTGAAGTAATCCATGGCCACAATAATATGCTGATGCCCCCTAGCCGAAATTGGGTTACAATCCATAAAATCTAAACCCCACTTGGTGAAGGGACCGATGGTGATGACTAGGTGAAGAGGGGTTGGATGCAAGTTCATTTTCCGAGTGGCCACATAGAAAGGGTGACACTTCTTGACTGCTTCAACACAATCTTTAAAAATTGACGACCAAAAATAACCGACTCGCAAAATGTTTTGGGCTTTCGCAAGCCCATATAGATGACCACCACAAGAACCACTGTGATAGTCATTAATAACTGACTCAACTTCTTCGTGATTCAATAAACGACGAAAAATATTATCTACTCCTCGACGATACAAAGTGTTGCTGATGATAAGGTATCGTTTAGCTTGATGTCGTATACATCGTCGGTCGTCTCTCGATAGATGTTGGGATAGTTTCAAGGTTTGAAGATAAATTAGAATGTCTCCATACCAGGGGTCCGAAGACAAGATAAGGAAGATATCTTCATTTGAAAACAAATCGGCATGAATAATGTCCTCATCTAGTTGAGGGAAGTCTGATATCAAATCGGAAAAAACTAGCGATTTCTTAGATTTTTCCGAAGCAAAATCGAGATCAAATTCTTGCAAAATAAAAATCCACTTATTGTATTTTCCCCCTATGATATTCCTGGTAAGGACATATTGAAATGTATTTATATCTTCAACTAGGGTATTTTTTCAAAGTAATATATAATTCCGTAATCTTTGAATTGCATGTACGACGACCAAGGGTAGTTTTTCTACGTGAGAGTATTTAAGATCAGGATCGACTAAATTTCGACTAAGATAGTAGACAATGTGCTCATGGAGATCATCATCCTCCAGAACCAGAACCATACCAACCGTCCCTTCAGACGCAGAGATATAAAGAAAATAGTATCTACTGTAGTCTGGAGGCTTCAACAGAGGCACTGATACCAAGGATTTCTTAAGAGCATCGACGGATTCCTAGAATCACTCATCCCATACAAACAGAGTATCCTTATTCAAAATATGAATGAAACACTTTTTTAAATTGACATAGTTCACTATGAACCGACGCAAGAAGTTATCCTTCCCTTGTAAATCCTGAAGTTGTCGAATGTTGCGTGGGGGAAGAAATCGAAGTATTACCTCAACCTTCATAAGATCCACCACGATCGCATGCTCAAAGACTAATAATCCTAAAAGATGGACAAACCTAACACAAAATATGCACTTGTGAGGGTGCAAATGGATGCGATAGTAAATACATCTATCAAATACTAATCGAAGGTGGGTGGAGTGATCTACTCTCTTGCGAGAGTGAGCAACGAGATCATCGAGGTAAGCTTCGAAAATATGCTTGAGATCATGAAAATAAAATTTCATGGCACGTTGGAAGGTTGCTCCAACATTTTTATGGATGAAACGAATTTTCCAGTATGAAAAAGTACCCAAAGTAAAAATAAACAATGTCTTGTGTTGATCCTCGGGTTTCATTTGAATTTGATTATATCCTGAAAATCCTTCCATAAAAGAAAAAAATTCACTTTCCATGCAGTCATCAAGAATCTGGTCAATGAAAGGAGTCGAGAAGTTATATTTAGGACAAGCCTTGTTTAGGTGTCGAAAATTCATACATACACAGATGGTTCCTTGTTTCTTATTCACGTGAATGGGGTTGGAAATCCATTCGGTCAACGGAACTGAGTAGATGAAACCAACATTAAGTAGCTTCTCTACCTCTACCTTAATAGCAGGGGCCTTCCTAGGATTAACAACTCTAAGATGTTTTCGAATATGTCTAGCATTTGGATAAGTCTTGATCTCATGTTCAACAATGTCGAGGTTGATCCTTGGCATCTCTTAGTACAAAAAAATAAATACGTCATGAAATTATTTGAAGAGATCGATGTAGATATGAATTTCTCCAAGCGAACAATCCACATTGATATATAAGTTCTCATTTTTTCTAGAAATTCGAGAGATGTTGATCGTGACGGTAGGAGAAATATTCTCCATGTTTCCTTTAGCATAAATACTATGCGTATCTAGTGGAACCACAATGCGCTCGACCATATCACTAAAGGTAGATATAAATTCATCATGTTCAATCCTAACAAGCTATGGGAGGAAATAAGAGCGATGATGCATATCGTCGCAAGGCCTATCGGGACCATACATGGAATGTAAGATGGCTTCATATGAAGTTAAATTATCGTCGAGACAATCATGCGAACAAGATGATTAGGTGACCCATACAGGCTCTAGAATAGGATCCTCATCATTCGTCTATGAGGAGAAAGGATCCAGGTCACCAATAGGATTAAGAATATCCTGATACGCAACCTCTGCCATTGATAGTGGCATTACCATCCCAATGTGAGATCGACCTTCACACGACATAGTCGGGGAAGGAAGGGTCCAAGGGTTGTTGAAATACAAAGTGCGGAAAGGAAAAAACCTCATCGACGACGAAGATTCATTGTAAATGGCATGAATGTGATGAATTGGTGCCATGAAATCAAAGCTACCCATGAGAGAGGAATACATTATGACACCAACATCCTTGGTTTCCTATCGAGAATTGTCGATCATTGGGATCGAAGGTCCAACTGATGCATTAGGACTAGTATGCGCAAAGGAAAACTTATCAATCATCACTATTTTCCCTTCATGAGGAAAACATAAAGTGCGAAAAACAAACGACATTACCGCGGTCATGGAATAAGTCCAATTACTCCCTAGTAGTAAATTATAGTCAAGGGGCACATCTACCACCTCAACATCAACCTCCATTGTCTTTCCACCTAACTAGACCAAAAAATCGAGAAGAATTCCATGGGGTCGAAATGAACGTCCATCAAATGTGGTAAACATAGTCATAGATTGGGATAGAGTCGGACAACCAATGGATTTCCAATAGGCTAGGGACATCATGCACGTTGCAGCACCTTCATCAATTACAGTGTGTTTGATGGTAATTTTCGTGTTCTCCACATGGATTTGAAAGGCCACGTGGTAAGGTAAGCGAGGCTCAACATCCGTGACGTCAAAATTAATAACCTTCGAGCCACACCGGTCTAGAGCTCCTAAAGTAGATAACAAGGCATTCCTCTATGAAGGACATGTTTGGAGCACCTCCAAAGCTGACATCACACAAGGGGTTTTACCCATATCTTCGACAATTGAATAGTTCTGGGCAACTATGGCATTAGGATTGTGGGCAAAGCATTTTATTACTCCTTTCAGAATATGAGGCAGAGGTTCCGTCTTTTCGATCTGCAAGTGTGTTTCCGAAGGAGGGGGAGACTCTAGACCTGTAAGATTTTGTGAAGAACCATAATCACGAGATTGAGTGGATACATCTATCTGAGACTTGACAATATTAACACATAGATGGCCACCTTCATGCGTCGAGGGGTTTTGAATCCCATTCGATGCATTTCAAGTGTTGGAGGACCCTGGAAGCCATGTGATGATTTTTCGGAAATAGATTGGTCAGCACAGAGGGCGGTTGTGATAAGAGCCTCAAGGATTCCTTGATTTTGGGGCATAGGTGGGTAAGGTGATCATCTTTACAAAGTTTACAAGGAAAATTCACCTTCCTTTTTTCTTTCTTACCCTCACCAACATTATTATTTGATCTATCATTGTTAGTGTCATCCTTGGATTTGTTATTATTTTTCCCACCCTTATGATTATTACCTCGTCCTTTATTTATATTCCCTCCTGGTTTCTAGTTACCATTTGGGTTGGACGACGACTATACAAAATGCACATCCACCGACTGAGTGGAAGTGGAGGATGAAGCTGAAGATTGTCCTGCTACAGGCTATCTTAGAGACAAATCCTTCAACCGATTCATCACCAAGTCTGTAGACTTATCATTTACAGAACTTATGATGCCATCGACATGAGGCCCATTATTTTGCGTAGGGTCATAATTCGACCGCGGCGTGTCAGGAAGAATTTCATGCAACATCCCAGATTGAGCATATATGAGGTCCAGTTGTTGGGCTTTGAAAATAGATTCTTCCTTAGATGTTACTCTAGATGTAGAAACATCCTTCGAAATGTAAGGCAATAAGGACTTAAGGAACCACTTCAACAAAAACTATGGAGGAATGTAATCTTTGATCAACCTCTTCCATCTACGCCACTCTTAGATATGGTCTGAGATATGCATGGCCTTATCTTGGCGGAAGGCCGAAAAAATTTCTATGCTGGCATCATAACAAATTGACAAATGGAAGTGGTTGAGAAAGGCCAAAATCATCTCATTAAAATTTCCATACGTTCCCCGCAGTAGCTCAATGTACCATTCGCGTCAACCACCATGAGTGTTCATTGAAATAGTATCAAACAAATAGAATTTCCATTAAGGGAATTGGATGAGCACCAAAGATGAAAAGTAGTAACATGATCACCTAGATCCTTTCTAGTCTTTCCCTTGAATTTTGGAATGTCCAAAGGATGTTTGGTGGGTAAAAGGTTCCATGACAGGTCATGATGCACTGGGTCATTCATTAATCTCGAAAAATCTGGTAGATTAACCATGGCTAGAAAAGGGAGTTGGGGTTGCAGCGTCTAAGCGCACGCTCTCGGGAAAGATTGGTGTTGAGGGATTGTAGGCCATCCAGGGTTTTGGTATATACCATGGCCCTATTTGGTAGGGTAATATCCTCCTCCAAAATGATTCATAAGAGGTTGTATGGGCACCATATCTTAAGGGGCGACATAATGGGGGTTATAAACATTGCCCCCAGGAGGAGGAGCTCCAGGCTAGGGGTTTCCCATAGCGTGAAAATGACTCCCTCTAGGTGGAAATCCAGAGGATAGAGGTGGATTTGTCATAACAAATGAGTTTGTTGGAATCAGTATGGAGGAAGAAGGGGGAAAGGACGAAATATACAAAGTGACTTTTCCGCCCGGTTGAGTAGTCCATCCAGGAGCATTGAGACTAGGATTAGACCCATAAGGAAAATCAGGCTGGCCTCCTACCATAGGATTCATTTGGGGAATATGACCTCCACCAAACGAGAGAGAAGTGTGCAGAGGAGCCACACCCCCAGGTCCAAAACTAGGATTTTCATTAATCCTTGGAATGGAGGATGAAAGTTGCGATGTCATATTGGGCATATAAAAATAAAAATGGTTAGAGAACGAAGGTATGGACTGAGAATTGTATCCTGACATACCAAAACGAGAACTGAAAGGGTTTTTTTGTATGGGTCGAGTAGAAACCACAAGCTGTGTATCAATAGGGATAGGAACCTTAGACACTACAACCATCGCGATAGAAGGATTCGAAGGAATCTCGGTAATCACAGAAAGTATAGGAGTCAAAGGACTCCCTGTGTCGTTTAGACTTAACTTAGTACCCATAACTGGATAATCACAAGTCTGGGAGGTGGAGATATATGTACCATGTCTATTAACTTTAGGCCTTTTAGATTTCAACTTCGGTAAAGACTTAAAATGTAGTGGTAACTTCAACAAATGACAAGACCTGCGAGGAGGCTGGTCTTGCTCCACGATGACTCAAAAATCGAGATGTGAAACCAAATCCTAGGGCCAACTAACAATCAAAGAGCACACCAAAATAAAGAAAAAGGGCCAAATGCACACAAACATGATATAGTAGTTGAAAATGGGCCTCCCTCACTAAAGTAGGTATGCCTCTCTCAAGAGGGGACTGCGACTCCCTTTAAAATATTAGAGGTATCAAAATCAATTATAAGGGACCTCTTGGGATTAACAACGCAATTGGTCAGATTCCCCCAGAGAGGTAATCCTCCATAAAGGTTGTGTGTTTTCCGGTCATTATCTGATTCAAGTTACTTTAAGAATAACCCCTACAAGTAACCTATGTGGCTACCTATGTCAAGCAACTAGAGCCACTACAATATAACCAATGCCTAGGAGAACAGTTGCAAGTTTGGTCCACCATATGGATAGGGTAACAAAGCCAGAAATCTTGAAATCACCTCCTCTCATGGAGTTAAAGGTACTAGCAATACCCCCATATACGAATGAAACCACATAAATATCTCTGATTCTATGAAGGTATTAGAGGGCTATCTTTGCAACCAACTTCGTGCGACCTCGTGCTTAACTCTAGTGTGAGCAGAGCCTCTTGACATCACTAATTACACAATGTGTTTCACCACTCCTTGGTTAGACACATATGTTTAGTTTAATAGCCTTTGAGAATTTTACTCACAAAATCCTATTCGAAGGCCCTATGTCCTATGCTTGTTTGTGTACCCTGAGAAATAAAATCATTTCTAATCAATTTTGGTTAATCAATGCTATTTTTAATGGATTTTATTTACTCAAGAGGTGTGTTCGTGAAACTGATGATATTATGACTTGGCATATCAAAGAAACAAATATAAAAATACTGCTAAGTCCTAATCTTAAATTCTCAAGAGAAGGTAAGTTGTTAAATGAAACTTTTAATGCAATTTATACAATTTCAATAAAATTCAATCTTTCCATATGTGTCAAGATCAATACTAAGTAACCAAAAGAGCAAATGCCATAATGCAAAATGAACATTTTTCATTTTGTTTTGTATTTTCGATATAAAGAAAATAAAATGCAAGGACTGAATAACAGGTTCACATACATACCCCACTGCAAGAAAAAGAGACAATCCAAACATGATACTAAGAAGCAAACACTCAGACCAATGTGCAAGGACAACTAATGAAAAAGATGATAAGAAGGAATACCGCCTGAAAATTCAACAATAAGAAGGTTTCCTATCACTCTGTAAGCACTTAACAGTTAGGAAAGAGACCCAAGAAGACTGAGAAACCAAACAAACTCACCCAACAAACATCAAACTCATCTAGTAAGCCTAAAGAGTTGATGTATGGAACTGTTTGAGAAAAAATCGCGTATGTACGCGCCCTACAGAAGGAAAACTCATGTATGTACGTGCATGTCAGGGGAAAAACCACATATATATAGTAAAACACTGCTAGGGAAATGATTAAGCCAAGAATTTCAGATGAAAAGTAAAAATAGGATGTCAAGAACTCAGGTGACAAGGAAAATCATGCTAATAGACAACAATCCAAGGAGAAAAACACTCCAAACCCCAAACATAAGATCATTCCCCAATATGGTTGCCAATTCTGTTACGGGGAAAATCTCTCTATGTCCGGGGTAAACCACAACAGTTAGAATGACACATAGAAATCAACTCTAATCCCAAGTACGCTATATAAATGAAAGGCTAACAAGACAAGGTCAAGAGCCTACCTCGTCCGGACGTTCGATGAAGACCACCGTTGAGCACACAACTCAAAGATTTATACATGCAACTTGTCCTCAACAACCAATATACACAAGCATATGGTGATAATATAGAATGTTATCATATAGATTAGCATAATCCATTAACATACATGACAAATACGCCCATGGAATAATAATTCAAATATTTGCAAGATATCAATTGGATGAGAGAAGAGTATTTCTATTAAAATAATGAACAAGAGTTTGTAGGTGAAAAACTTCTGCAACAACACATATTGGAACCGAGAAAATAAGTCCCTCTAGCTGGGCCTCCACCACTTTAATCCTTCACCAACAACAAGCTCATATAAAGGAGACAATGAGGTTCTCCATCACAAAGAAGGAAGAGCTTGGGGGATGAACAATGATTTCAAACTTTCAAGGATAAAGGTATGCAGACTCAATGTGAAGTGAAATTTCTCCAGTTTATCTTTGCTCTCCAAAGTTGAATTCTCTCCCTTTTCCAAGGTTTGTATATGGCTTAATTTATAGCCTTCAAATGGAATTGAAGGGTCGAGTCAGAGCATTTCCAGTATATGGAAGGTCAAGGATCATGGATCCCGCGGCATGACATGGAAACCTGACATAATTTTTAATTTTGAGCACCAAACTCGATGTACGCGGGCTATAGTGGAGCAACCTGCATATATGCTTGTTGTCTAACTGGTAGGGCGCTTATATGTGGAAAATTGTTTTTTTTTGGCTCTGGAAGGTAAACAAGGGGACTTCAAGTTTGCGTAGGGAAATGGCACATGCAAAAGACATTTAAAATAGGCACAAAAGTTTAAATTGAATTTGAAATTTCATCACTCCAAATCTTAATAGAATTAAAAATCTATTAAAACTTTCAATACATTTCTCAATACTTTTTGAACTTGATAATTACAATTCCCAATGCAATAATAATAAATCTCAAAGTTTTTTAGTATCTCATAATTACACTTCCTAATACTTTTTGAACTTGATAATTACAATTCCCAATGCAATAATAATAAATCTCAATTTTTTTTGTATCTCATAATTACACTTCCTAATGCTCTAAAAATTTCACACTTGCAACTTCGAATGTAATAAGTAATTATAATGTTAAGGGATATGAATATAATTAATAGAATAGAAGAATCTTAATGTAATTATTAAATTTGATATACTTGACAAGAGTAGTCTAATCATGTAGCAATATTCCCTCCTTCTATTGGGATTAAAAAAAATTCCAAGTTCGTATTAATTGGGTATCTTAGTAGAATTATAAAGGTGAAAAACCCTCAAAGGCATAGTTTCACCATGCATAAATTTTGGATCATAGTGGAATGAAAATTTGACTATATTCAACTTAAATTTATGCTTGAAAAGTATATCATGATATAAAACATAGTGTGAAAGCATTAACCAGCTCTTAATCCATGAGTATGGAAAAATAACATATCAATGTTTTTTCCAAACAATATGAAAAAAATTCAATTGTTCAAAATATCTTGAGTTTGACATATTAACATAATTGAAAACCATTAACCAATTTAGAATTGAATTTATGAGTAGGCAAAAAAATATATTATATAAAAACCTATTAATAATGTGAAATAAAAATATTAGGAAAAGATTTTTATAATATAAAAATAGAATATCATGGTGAGTATTGTAATGCTATTATCATTATAATTACAATATTATTACTTTGAACTTTAAAAATGATCATTAATTTTTTATTTAAAAAATAATAATTTATAAATATTTATTAGCTTTTAATTATCATTTTATAAATTTAAATTCAGTTAAAATTAATATTATAATTGTGTATAAATTTAAAATTTACACTTTGTAAATAAATAAATGTTATAAGTAAATGGAGTGATAAAAATATATAATCATCATAACTTTTATATTGAACTTACTGATCATGACTACTCAATGATTCATCAACAATAATACACTAACAAGATTGATTGCTCATTATTTTATAAAAGAGAATCCTAACAAAAACTGTAACAATATCTAACTTTCATTAACTTAATTTTTATATTAATATTATTTAACTTTTACCAACACGTTTTTCATCTTAACACTGCTTAACTTTTAACAACTCAAATTTCATGTTGTAACTAATCATGTATACAATAATATAAACAAGATACCAGATAAAATTACTATTTTCATATTGTAAATTGTATAATATCCATTTTTAAAGGAAGTCAGCCCTCAAGTCTTTGTCAAATGATATATATTATCTTTAATTAAAGTTGGGTAGCTTGTTCTACATCTCTACACGCTGTTTTTATATTAAGAAGAAATCTTTCACAGAGATCTGAATTGTTTGAAAAATGGACGAGGGTCGGTCCATAAATTTAAATAGGTCAATATATAAACAGAAACAACAATACAATAAAACAAAATGCATGCGACGTAGAGGAAGCTACGAAACATGGCAGAGATTCTTGCGGTTCAGAATTCACAGATAAATAACTCAAATTTTTTTTCCACAAGGTGGTCAAACAGAAAACGTAAAATAACAAAATAATAGCATCGGATCCCGTTCTTGACGCTTCAGTCTCCTGCCAAGTGGGTAAAATACAGGCAGCGTCCTTTGGAAGGAGGAAAAGAAACAGGTAGCTTCCTTCCAAAACACAGAACATCCATTAATGGCTGACGTCGCCCAACTGCACTCTCTGTCCTGGAATATATTAGCTGTAGCTCTTATAATGTAATAAACCAATGATAAATGGAAGTATATTTATGCACAGGATAAATGTATTTGACATAAAATAATGTCTGTCGTTAGCGTTGAAATGTTTATCATTCATTACTGCAAAGAAATCACTGTGTCTTCACATTCACCTATTAACGTGCAAATTACGAGAACCCAATCCCAAGACCTACCATGGTGAAAAGCGAATGTATGTTACTACAGAACATATAATACTCCGACCACTTTGAAATGTGAGCCGCAGCCATATAATCTGTCTGCAATAGTCAAAATCAAGAGTCGAACTTACCAACGGGTAATACATACTTGGTAACAATGTAATTTATTTTTAATAAATTAGGATATATGTCGTTGAATTAAAAAAACAAAAAGCTGTTAGGGTTCCACATAGATAAAATTTCCTTTCTGGTTGAGGGTTGTTGTTGTAAGGTTATATTTCAATGTTACTGTTAAGTTAGAATGTTATTGTCAAGTTAGAATGTTACTGTTGTTGTAAAAATTCTTTTCTAGTTGAGGGTTAGTTGAGGGTTGTTGTTGTAAGGTTATATGAGAGTGTTATTGTCAAGTTTAGGAAGAGTGAAGGTTGGTTAAAAGAAATTCATTGTAATATTGGAGTTATGCAAGCTTGTTCTCAATCCTTTTTTGGCATGTATAGTGACTAGTTAGAAGATTATTTGGAAATTTGGAAAACACATGCTATGTTGGTCCAATTCTCGCTGGTATAGCCATCATTCTTCTTTATGCAGATGATATTGTTCTTATGGTGAGGAGTCCTTATGAGCTCAAGGATTTCTGCTCCAATATGGGTATGATTGTTAATACTGACAAAATGAAAGTTATGATGATTAAATCCAATAATATCACCCACGATACTTTTGTATATGACATGAAGCGTCTTCAAAAAAATATCTCGGAATCAATATTCATCATAAGTTGAGATGGAACTATAGCATTGAGAAAAGGATAAATGGAGGGTGGAAAGTCTATTATGGGCTTGAAAAGAATTGTAAGTTAGCATGCCTTTAGATATGAGATAAGAAAAAACTCCTCTTTGAGACTGTTATTACTCCTATTATTTTATATGGATGTAAAATTTGGGGATGCAGTTTTTCTAGAGAATCTTGGAGAAAGATAGAGAAAATCCAAAATAATTTTATGACTTATAATCTAAAAATTAAACACAATACACCCTATCTTATCCTTCTTGTGAAAGCGAGTGCTTCCCCCATTGAAAGAATGACTATGATTAGGTACGCGATGTATAATAACAAGTTAAATAAAATGGACGACAAGACTTCCCAAAATTGCTTCAAGCTCCAGCCAGAACCAACTTCGCAGGGATGGAATAAAACTTCGGCTTAAGAAAGGATGGAATAAGGATTCCCAATCTTGGCTAAACCATTGGGTAATAAATGAAGAAATCATTATACAAAATAAGGATAATATTAAAAATATTTTTATTTCTAAATTTAAAGAGAAATTGTAGTGCAATAAAGAGTTAGAGGGGAAACTAAAATTAAGATATTATAAGGAGGTGATTAACCCTAATCTAGAAGATCAAAAGTATCTCTATGTTTTGACAATGTAAAAAAGAAAATCAACATTGCTAAGATAAGAACAAGTTCCGAGATCAACTACATAGTGAAATTGGGCATTGGACAATTCCCAAAATGTCGTGGGATGAAAGAATATGTCATCTTTGTGACACTAAGAGGGTTGAAGATGAAACACAAGTTCTCTTACAATTTCCACCATATACCCAAATTATATCTCAATTTCAAAAGATTTTTCACACCACCAACCTTTCTAACCTTCTAATTGAACAAAACTATGATGATCTTGAAACACTTCTCTTGATTCTTTTCAAACAGAAAAATAAATTATAAAGAAAGCTAACAGTGGATGGTAATCATCCCTCATCACTTTAAAATGAAATAATATTTATTTTAATTTATACAATACTAATTATTTTATTATAAAATATATATTAACAATTTTTATATATCTATATTATTAAATTTAAATTTGAGTATTATTTATTTTAAAAAAATTAAAATTATTGTAAAACTATTTACAAACAACAAAAATTAGAATAATTTTTGATTGACTTGATTGCAAATATCAATTGTTATAATAATGTTGTACCAAGTGAATTTTAGGATAATAAATCAGTTATTGGAGTAAAAATAACCATTTTAACAACTCAAAATTGATTTTATATATTGTAATAGGGAAATGGAGTATCATGAATCCATTTCTATATTAAAAACAATAATTTAAAATTGTAACTTTAACAAAATTTAAAGTTAGATTTTAATAATAATAAAAAACAATAAAAAATTTTAATTTTCTTTATAATATATAATTAATTTTTTTTTAATTTTTATATATAATGATTGAATATTCTTAAACTTTTAATATTTTTTTAAGTTGGAGAAATAACTTCGTCTCTCATACATATAAAGTTTGTAATATAGTGAGCCTACATGGGTATTGAGCTAAAATTAGGGTATAAGAGATGTTGAATCATTATTTTAAGGCGCTATAGAGGGGTTGCAATAATAAGCAAATATATGTGCAAATGGACAACTCTCAACAAGACACCTCAACACCCAGTAAAGTGGTCGACAATGTCACAAGGGAAGTGTCTAGGAGAATGTTCCACACGCAAAATGCTCCTCATCAACCTGTATCCATCTGTCATATCCCATGAACATGCTCTAATGCTCTTATTCCGCAGCACCTATAGATGGCATATTGACTTATGATTATGGATGCAATTAGGTTATTTTGAGGTTTTTTTCCTAATTTATAGGAATTTTTTTAACTAAAAAATGTAACTTCTTATTCATGAGAAAGAAGAGAAATAAGAGAGGTTGAATGTAGAGATGCTTAAGAACATTTTATAAAATTTACTAATAGGTCCTCTTTAATTAAAAGATGTATGTGATAATATTATAAATATAAATGTATATTTCATTTTGTCCTCGTGAAATATAGTTTTCAATCCCACATTTTTTTTCCTATCTTTTTTTTAACTTCTTGCCACAACCTTAAAGAAGATTATAT
>SNQJ01S0008924.1:109040-122433 GCA_010110895.2 Picea sitchensis | reverse complement strand
TATTTATGCACAGGATAAATGTATTTGACATAAAATAATGTCTGTCGTTAGCGTTGAAATGTTTATCATTCATTACTGCAAAGAAATCACTGTGTCTTCACATTCACCTATTAACGTGCAAATTACGAGAACCCAATCCCAAGGCCTACCATGGTGAAAAGCGAATGTATGTTACTACAGAACATATAATACTCCGACCACTTTGAAATGAGAGCAGCAGCCATATAAGCTGTCTGCAATGGTCAAAATCAAGAGTCGAACTTACCAACTGGTAATACATACTTGGTAACAATGTAATTTATTTTTTATAAATTAGGATATATGTCGTTGACTACAAACAAAGCTGTTAGGGTTCCACATAGTTAAAATTTCCTTTCTGGTTGAGGGTTGTTGTTGTAAGGTTAATTTCAATGTTACTGTTAAGTTAGAATGTTATTGTCAAGTTAGAATGTTAGTTTTGTTGTAAAAATTCTTTTCTCGTTGAGGGTCATTGAGGGTTAGTTGAGGGTTGTTGTTGTAAGGTTATATGAGAGTGTTATTGTCAAGTTTAGGAAGAGTGAAGGCTGGTTAAAAGAATTTCATTGTAATGTTGGAGTTATGCAATGTTGTCGCTTGTTCTTAATCCTTTTTTGGCATGTATAGTGACTAGTTAGAAGATTATTTGGAAATTTGGAAAACACATGCTATGTTGGTCCAATTCTCGCTGGTATAGTCATCATTCTTCTTTATGCAGATGATATTGTTCTTATGGTGAGGAGTCCTTATGAGCTCAAGGATTTCTGCTCCAATATGGGTATGATTGTTAACACTAACAAAATGAAAGTTATGATGATTAAATCCAATAATATCACCCACGATACTTTTGTATATGACATGAAGCGTCTTCAAAAAAATATCTCGGAATCAATATTCATCATAAGTTGAGATGGAACTATAGCATTGAGAAAAGGATAAATGGAGGGTGGAAAGTCTATTATGGGCTTGAAAAGAATTGTAAGTTAGCATGCCTTTAGATATGAGATAAGAAAAAACTCCTCTCTGAGACTGTCATTACTCCTATTATTTTATATGGATGTAAAATTTGGGGATGCAGTTTCTCTAGAGAATCTTGGAGAAAGATAGAGAAAATCCAAAATAATTTTATAACTTATAATCTAAAAATTAAACACAATACACCCTCTCTTATCCTTCTTGTGAAAGCGAGTGCTTCCCCCATTGAAAGAATGACTATGATTAGGTACCCGATGTATAAGAACAAGTTAAATAAAATGGACGACAAGACTTCCCAAAATTGCTTCAAGCTCCAGCCAAAACCAACTTTGGCTTAAGCAGGGATGGAATAAAACTTCGGCTTAAGCAGGGATGGAATAAGGATTCCCAGTCTTGGCTAAACCATTGGGTAATAAATGAAGAAATCATTATACAAAATAAGGATAATATTAAAAATATTTTTACTTCTAAATTTAAAGAGAAATTGTAGTGCAATAAAGAGTTAGAGGGGAAAATAAAATTAAGATATTATAAGGAGGTGATTAACCCTAATCTAGAAGATCAAAAGTATCTCTATGTTTTGACGATGTAAAGAAGAAAATCAACATTGCTAAGATAAGAACAAGTTCTCATCAACTACATAGTGAAATTGGGCATTGGACAATTCCCAAAATGTCGTGGGATGAAAGAATATGTCATCTTTGTGACACTAAGAGGGTTGAAGATGAAAAACAAGTTCTCTTACAATTTCCACCATATACCCAAATTATATCTCAATTTCAAAAGATTTGTTACACCACCAACCTTCCTAACCTTCTAACTGAACAAAACTATGATGATCTTGAAACACTTTTCTTAATTTTTTTCAGACACAAAAATAAAATTGTAAAGAAAGCTAAATAGTCCTTACCTTCTTAAACTCTAATCTAAACCAAATTTGGTCTGGGTAGATAATAATCATCCCTTATCACTTTAAAATGAGATAATATATATTTTAATTTATACAATATTAATTATTTTATTATAATATATATATTAACAATTTATATATATATATATATTATTAAATTTAAATTTGAATATTATTTATTTAAAAAAAATTAAAATTATTGTAAAACTATTTACAAACAACAAAAATAGAATAATTTTTTATTAACTTGATTGCAAATATCAATTGCTATAATAATGTTGTACCAAGTGAATTTTAGGATAATAAATCAGTTATTGGAGTAAAAATAACCATTTTAACAACTCAAAATTGATTTTATATATTGTAATAGGGAAATGGAGTATCATGAATCCATTTCTATATTAAAAACAATAATTTAAAATTGTAATTTTAACAAAATTTAAAGTTAGATTTTAATAATAATAAAAAACAATCAAAAATTTTAATTTTCTTTATAATATATAATTAATTTTTTTTTAATTTTTATATATAATGATTGAAAATTCTTAACTTTTAATATTTTTTTAAGTTGGAGAAATAACTTCGTCTCTCATACATATAAAGTTTGTAATATAGTGGGCCTACATGGGTGTTGAGCTAAAATTAGGGTATAAGAGATGTTGAATCATTATTTTAAGGTGCTATAGAGGGGTTGCAATAATAAGCAAATATATGTGCAAATGGACAACTCTCAACAAGACACCTCAACACCCAGTAAAGTGGTCGACAATGTCACAAGGGAAGTGTATAGGAGAATGTTCCACAAGCAAAATGCTCCTCATCAACCTGTATCCATCTGTCATATCCCATGAACATGCTCTAATGCTCTTATTCCGCAGCACCTATAGATGGCATATTGACTTATGATTATGGATGCAATTAGGTTATTTTGAGGTTTTTTTCCTAATTTATAGGAATTTTTTTAACTAAAAATGTAACTTCTTATTCATGAGAAAGAAGAGAAATAAGAGAGGTTGAATGTAGAGATGCTTCAAGAACATTTTATAAAATTTACTAATAGGTCCTCTTTAATTAAAAGATGTATGTGATAATATTATAAATATAAATGTATATTTCATTTTGTCCTCGTGAAATATAGTTTTCAATCCCACATTTTTTTTCCTATCTTTTTTTTAACTTCTTGCCACAACCTTAAAGAAGATTATATCATTATAATAATACTTTTGGGTGTTCTGTTGCATGTTCATAGCTAGTGTCAATTATGAGTATGCAAGTTTATCATGCTTGATTGTGGATTGGGTTCATAATATTTTGTATGCATATGATTGGTCTTTAGAGAGGGGATAAAAGGATGTAATCACAAAACCATAATATCAAAATTAAAGACTAAAGAATAATGGAAGAAATACAAGTTGCAATTATACATTGCATACATTTTTAGGGTCCTACTAGAACATCCCCACTTAGGGGTACTTAGGAGTTAGATAAAAAAAAATTGACAAAAACGTACATGATTTTTATTAAAAGGGTTGTTGTGCCAAAAAAAAAACAACCCATAAGTACATAGTATCAAAATGGCATGTGGCCTAAAGAAAAATTGTAGTGTTACATATAGCATGATTGCACTTAAAGCTTCATTTAAAGACGTTAAGTCTACTGCAGAAATTCAATGGATAAACTTTGACAAAGGAAAATAAAAAAAAGGAAGTTTTGTTCAGCATAAGACTATACTTAATTGAGTTTAAGGTCTATGTCCGCCTCTCCTGAAGTCGCTTCCTTGTCTTCTCCCTTGATTTGGATTTGTCGAGGAGGTTGAATCACTTCACATGATGTTGCTGACCCCTATGAAGGAAAATGATGAGACTGTGCAGGTTCCACTGGAGGATAATTATGAGCTTGTCGACGAAGAGACCGAATTTGGGCTGTGTGACGGTTGACATCACATAGAACCACTTCCAACTCTTCATTTTTCTTGGTTTCTTTTTCTTGCATTTGGTGAGATAAAAGAGCGTTTCAGTGTCCGAGAACCTCAACTTTTGAATGATGCAAATGTATTTATTTCTGCATCTCCTCAATTTCGCAGTCTATGCAATTGCAAGGTGAGCACCTCCTCCTCCACATGATGACAACATATTCCCTACAAAGAGAGTGATACCATAACCAAAGGATCCAGAGTATGTCAGAAAGATTGATACTTCAATTATATAGCAGGTGAACCCATAATGTTGAAAAATATCCGTCCCTTGTTGAATTTTATCCTTGCAAGCACAATGTTGTTTCTCCGTCGGGAGAGGAGAACTTCAAATGATGATTTGATGAGGTGATACACATCCTCATAGTCAATGCTAGAAGATGAGATGCAATGCCTTCATGATCAACGTTTTTCCCAGACCCAAGGGAGATGAATAATTCTCGAGAAACCATGACAGAGTGATATTTCCCACATGTACACAACAACTCACATGGGTAACATTTAATAGATAACATCATGATAAGGAGAGTCATGTGTGCAGTGAGGAAGGGGCTTGTGTCTTCTGTATTGGGAAGCGACTAAGTGCGTTATGACTCATAGTGACGTGAGCTATGTGTGTTCTACATTATGAAAGGATCTTGTCAACGACCTGTCCTTTCAACTTCAATGATTCCCCTGACCTTAATGTTTTCTATGGTGAAATAAAGGTTTTTTCTAGGAAGAATAACTTTTCAAGGAAAATAAAATTGTATGTGCCCCCCATTTGTCTTGAGGTCACCTTTCTCAAAATTCTTAGCTTTCTTGGCTAAAGAGTCAGACTTTCTATTTTGAGTTGTGTATACATGGCGATAGTTGATGGAATGGAATTTTTTCTCGAGTTCTTTTATTTTTTGAAATATTCTTGCGAGACTAAAATTAGCTCTTTTGGTGACTCTGAATATTCCTTTGATGATTATATCATAATCCCCAATGACTATCATTCTAGCTTCGTTTTCGGGTGAGAGGAGAGTAAGTCTTGCATATACTATAAGGGCATCTACCTGATTATTTGTGGAAGATCTTGATCCCAAAAAAACTCTAAATTCTTATGTCCATCAGAGTAAAAAATGACTCCCCCCGCACTTGTCACCCCCAAATTACCTGTCGAGGCATCATAGAAAAAGAAAAGAACATATCCTTGTTGTCGTTTCCAGTGGGTGAAATCTTTATCTGATAATATGAGCTGCCATAATCGTTTTGGTGATGGATTTAAATATGAGGGATTGGAACGGAGGAGCTTGTCACTAAGGATTCCTTGGATCCAATTTTTTTCTTCTTGATCTAGATTCAATAAGGGGTTCGACTTTGAATACTCTTGGCAGCTAGATATTTGTGTCGTTTTCATCGATATTTAAAACATAGTTTTGACGAAAGAAACTTTTTAATAGATGCCTCTTTGTGTCTGTGAAGACTTCAATTATGATTTTTGCTTAAAAAATCGTTTGATTCGTTGTTGTGTGTTTTTGAGTTTATTTATTTCAATAAATATCTCACTTATTCTTGTTCGATTGTTTAAGCATGAAATTGAAACAAGCTTGGTCTAAACACATCATACAAATTCTCAATCTTCTCCTTGTGAAATTGGATGAGTCTTTAAAAACACCTAATGATCTTAAGAACCTTAAAGGGTATTGAACATATCATTTTTTGAATTGTTTCTTTACCATTAGTATATGATTTGATCACCTCTTGGTTATGTCTTAATCGTTTTTTTCATTTGGATTTTTGATTGTCACCTACCACCTCCACGATTTCTTTTTGAAACTAAACTTTGATATAATTTTAAAATTTGAATGATATCCCATATTGTCATATCACTGTCTAATCACTGTTGTACAGGAATGTTAGCCATTCTTTGAAACAATTACACCCTCATCATTCTGGCTTGACCTCACATTCATTGCATCATTTGTGGTGTTTCATTTTTAGGGTTAGGTTCTCAATAGAGGAGGTGGTTTTTGATTATGTGTGTCCTCTGGTTCAATATTTAATCAACAACCTGAGTGGTGGTTATGGTGGCCTTCTCCCGAAACTTTAGTTATCGGTCCACCTCCAAAAATGCATAACTTATCGTTCATATTGGGTGGTTTCAAACACATGCCCCTCTTTGCTACACCTGCTGGTGTATCGTGACCAAGGCCATGGCCCTTGTGTTAAGGATACAGTCAAATGAATCACATGCCTTTCTCTCCCACAATGACATTGCGGATGATCTCGTGGTCTTTGGGTGAGTTAATTTCATAAATTAATTCAAGGGATTTAACCTTGAAGTCACTCAAGCTTTCGCTCAGACCTTCGACAATACTAGGGCCAAAATAGGCGATTTACAGTTGCAAGTCAGTGAGGAATCGATTGCAGAAGCCACATGCCTATCTCGAGAAGGAGACCGTTGGTTCAAGAATCTCAAATTTGAAGGTATCCCTTGGCACCTGTTAATGATTTCCAAGAAGTTACGCTACGAGTCAAGGGTACACCCATAAATCTGTTCAAGCCTCGAAATTCGTTACCTCTGAGGGACGATATGGATTAGTATTCCCGTTTCATATTCTTTTGTTAATGGTTTTCTTAGGGTTTGGTTTAAACATGTCATTTTCACTTCTTAAAAGCATTTAAAATATGGCTAGATTTTACTAGAGGAAAAACCCTAATGCACAGTCCAATCTCTTTCATCATGGCTTGATTCGAGTCTTAGTCATTTTCCAATTGTCAAAGGCTGGAGATAATTGGAAAAATTTCATGGATAGGAATGGTTTTGTTCCATTCACATCTAAAACAGTAAGTGAATCACCCTTGTTTTTTGACGAGCCCACTAGGCCTTTCCCACCGACTCACTCTCTGCAAGACCTTCATGTCGAATTTCAAGAATACCCTGTGTTATTTACCGAATCCCCTGTTGATTTGCATCAATCAACCAGAGGCACACATTAGAGGCACAAATTTGTTCCTAAAAAATATTTAGAGGATGTCCTGGATAAATTGAAGAGCAAGGTATCCGTTACTCTTAATCCTGGGAAATATGTGGTTGATATAAATGAAATTAAAACCAAGAAGCAAGGAAAACATAAAACACAGAGGGTTCAAGATATTGATTTCAAGAACAAAAGGAACGGTCGAATCCTTTCCAGAATGGCCAGGAGTTGATGTCACAACCACAAGAAGCCTATCCCCACCATTGATATTGAAGACCTGATCTCTGTTGATGATACCAGTGTTGATTCACCCCAATACAATTTCATGTCTAATTTGCCTTATTTTTTTAAGGAATAAGCAGGTTTCTTGGATATTCATTATGACCTCAAAAGGATTATGGAACAGGGTAAACCTCTTACTACAGATCAAACTCATCCATTTCCAAATCTAGAACTGGTGTATTGCGAAAGTTCTTTTGACTGGATAAAGATACTATCGAGACATCCCTTACATACAGGCTCAATTGAATCAAGTAATGACTCAAAACTTAGTTCTGTAAAAGGAAAACGATGATCTCAGAGCTTGCATCCGATAAAATTTGCTCAGAGCCAACAAAAGTTTCAAGAGATAGGGAGATGTGATTATAAAAAACTCCACCAATTTCAATGCTATTGTAAATTCAAATTTGTCTGATGTTTCCCTTTCAAATTTCTAATTGGTAAACAATTTTCTTGTAATTTAAGATTGGATTTTGTTTGGATAATAATTGAATTCATTTTTATTTTGTTTTTATTTAGACCAGCTACAGAATAGAAGATTATGTAGTTTGTCTTTTAAATTTATTTATTTAATTTTTTCTAATTTAGATTGATTTTTTCTTTGTCTCACATGAACAACGGGTCAATGTGCAAAGATTAATAGAACGAGTCAAAAGTTGGGAATATAATGGACTTGTAAATTTGATTTTTGGAAAATGATGTTTTAATGATGTAACTATTTTTGATTAGTGGTCGCAACAGACTTATCTTTATGGTTATTTTGTTTTAGTAAATGATTTTTAAAGTAGATCTGTCCCTATCTTGCATGATATGAGGAACATACTAGGAACTTGTTTTAAATAACACTGCTTGCCTAGGAACAAGGGAAATTCCTCTTGGACCATATGATGGAATTATTATTCTAAAACTATATGGGATACAATTTACTCTTTGGATTTCATCCTTTTGTAGACTGTGCAATGTTATTATTGTTTCTCATATAATTTCTAGACATGAAATTTTATTTGTATTTAACTAGCTTTAGACTGTTCTGCATATAAATTTTCATGTTATGTTTTTCTTTACGTGGTTCATTATATTTTGGTTCTTGAATGATCATCTATATATGCATCTTGAATTTACATCTAATGTTGGGTAGTTGGTAATACCATTTGCTGAGAGTTAGAGTTTATTTCTCTTTCAGCTGTTGGACATTCTAAAGTCACATGAGATAAAATCTATTCTGTTATCATAGACTTGTTCTGAAATATAAAAGACTTCCTTGAGTTGTTTCAGGAAGTATCGTTCTTTATTTTTTCATAGATTTATACTTGATGTGGGTTAAGTGGAGCTGATACAAAGAAATAAAGATGAATCTAGCTTAGTATTGTGGATCAACGTTAGGTTAGTTAGTTTATATTTTATTTGATTTGTTGATTTGTGAATGAATAATGATTACATCATTTAAACATTAAATGATTTGTCCATTATCGTTATATCATTTATAATCTTATTCACTCATTGTTTATTATTTTGTCATTTATAGTACAAAAACAATTTCCTTTATATTTCATCTTATTTTGATCCATTAGTTGAAAACAATCATTTTCACGAGGATTTATTTAAACCTTGTAATTGTATATATCTATTGTATATAATACTAATATTAGTTAAGAAATTGTATTAATGTGCTGATTGATAGGATTGTACATTTAGTTAGTTTACATCTTTCAATTATTTTAGAATCCTAGTTGGCTAACAGAGCCATAAAACTCGCCAGGGTAGATTATTCCAAACGGCTTGGGTTAAATAGACAAAACCAGACTGTATATTCCCTTCTCATTGACGGTGTGTCATAAAATCCCTTCAAAAAATGATGCTAGAAGGAGGGCCTGAAAGTCATTAATGGCATGAGGAGTTCATAGGACTCCCCCAAACAATCATTCTCCTATCGTGACGCGTAGTCACTCATACCCTAACGTTATGCTTGAACCAACTATTATATAAAAAACTACACATGAAATTCCTACCGATCCAGTGATACCATTTCCTCAAGGGATTGATGTACAAGAAATTGTCCGCCAATCGATTTTGAGAACTCAAAGTGCTTTGTCCTGAATCAGACATCCTGGTAGAAAACTAAATCAACCCCTTGATTTGTCCAATCTGCAAGAACAACCTCTTGACACTGGTCTTCCCGATAACACATTAGGCGATAATATCACTGATCCTTCTGAAGCACTAATCCTAGGTGTTGAGGGATCTAGTCTCCCACCATCCCCCCTGGTTCTTCTCCACCCTCTTCAAGAGAGGAATCCTCGGACGAAGGAAGCTCTTTGTCTGAACAATATCAACCTTCATATCCACCAACTCCCATGAATAACCGAAAAAATCCTGCCAGACCTTAGCTCAATCAAGATGTCGTGCCAATACCTGGACCCCAACACCCATGACCCAAACATTTGAAAAAATGGCTACCCAAATTCGACCTAGATTCGAAGCAATCAACTAAGGATCATATCGAGAAATTCATGTTAGTTGTTAGGCTTAGGAGCATAAAACATGAGGATGTCGTGTGTAGGTTATTCCCTTACACTTTTGAGGGAAATGACTCAACTTGGTATTTTGCGCAACAAACCCAAACCATTGTCTCTTGGTATAGGTTTGAAACCTTCTTTCTAGAAAACTTTGGAGATGATAAATCTCCAGAAGTTCTGGTAATGGAGCTTTCCTTGTATGAAAATGAACCATAAATAAAAAGTTGAGGATTTCAACCAGAGATTCATCACGTTAAAAAATAAAATCCCTGTAGATTCGATGCCTGTGGAAAACTTGAATGTTGCATACTATACTAAGGCCCCGCATAATAATATATCTATATGGGTTAAAAGGTCCAAAAATAACATATTAATAGAAGCCTTGGAGGAGGTGATCCTTATTGAGAAGGACATTCTGAGTTTAAAAGATAATTTAAACGTTGAGGCTGAAACAAACTCCTCTTATAAAAAGAAAATAGAAGTTCTGACTAGACCTCCTCAAAGTAAAAATCAACAAGAGTCTTTAGACTTGGAAAGTTTGCAGAAAGCTTTCCACAAATTATCCAATTAGGTCATAGAGTTAAAAAGCTCTATTGAAGAAGCATCTACAAGTAAAGGAATTTTTTTACCACCTTTCAGGAAACCTTTTCCTCCAAACCATCCAAACCCGACCATAGAAGTTATGAACTTAGAAGCACTATAGTATGCTTTACTAGAAATACTGGAAACACATGATAACACTATTTATGTACCTCCTTAAAATCAAGACGACAAGGGTGAAGAAGAAACAATTGATGAGGAGGACTCATCTCCTCCCGTCTTCGGACATTTTTCGGACATCATCTTTCAAGTAAATTTTGAAAATGTCCATCCTTATAACACTTGAAGTAAGGTTCAAAACAAACTTGCACCTGAAACAAGTAGGAATATGGTATCCAAACAACCAAAACAAATTGAAACCAAACAAAACCTTGTTGCCCAAGTTTTAGAATATGATTTAGTTGAAGATCTTAAAAAACTAAGGGAAAATATATCAGTTTTTGAATTACTTAAATTACCTCTTATCCTACATAAAAATCTCCAAAGTATAGCTGGGAATAATAAAAAGAATGATCCTATGAGCAGAAAATCAACAAAAAATGACCCAAATGAAACAGAAGATGTCTCGAGTAAAAAATCATCTGAAAATTAGGATAAAAGGAACACATCAAAGAAAACTATAGGAAATTTAGATAAGAATATTTTAGGTACAGGTATAAAAGATCAACAAAATTCTGTTGTCTCATCACAAAAAAATGTATCGCCTTTCTTGTTAACTTTCAAAATTTTCAACATAAATGTACATAACTACATGGTTTATTCTGGAGCCTCATCAAATGTAATGCCTCTATCTGTGTGTCAGAAAATTATTGTTGAAGTCAAACCTTCTGATTTAGAGATCATTTAGTTAGACTGAACTAATGTCAAGGTCATTGGTGAACTTAAGAATGTATTGATAAGGTTGTCATCTAACCCAAAGGTCCACCAAGTAATTGATATAATTGTTGTTGATATTCTGGAAGTTTATGGCTTATTTTTTAGTAAAGATTGGTCAGAGAAGTTACATGGTTATTTTTCTATGGATTGGTCTTATCTGTGGCTACCATAGAATGGCCATCCTAACAAGATCATGATAAACAAAGAGTGTTACCTCAAGTACACTGTTACAGATTTAAATGATCCCAATGAGTCTTTTAATACTACTATAAATACAATTGAGGCCTAGGGAATGGATAATGTTTTTGGAAATTTCATGACTGAAATATCCTCTATCACCGAACCAGAACAACAATCTTAAATATCAGCCTATACTCAGATGAAATCTTTGAAAAGTAAACTGAACATTGCTGATGATGAAGAAATCTGGTCATTATACTTTGATGGATCTAAATCCTGGGAAGGAGTAGGTGTTGGTTGTGTACTGATTGGTCACACAGGTAATAAGACATTTATTGCATGTCGATTAGAATTTGAATGTACTAACAACACAATATAATATGAAGCACTCCTGTAGGGACTAAAGAAGGAATTGGATCTTGACGTGCAAAACTTGGTATTATTCTGCGACTCTGAAACTGTAGTCAAGCAGGTAAAAAATGATATTCAATGTTTATCGCCTTATCTGAAAAATGACCAAACTGAGGTATGGAGCTTAATACATAAATTTCTCTCTTTTAACATAAATTCCATTCCTAGGTTGAGTAATTCAGAAGCTGATTTATTAGCTAATGTTGCTTCAAAATTATTGCCCGCTGAGGGTCTTTCTCCTAACACATTCTCGGTTGAATTGTTATTTAGGCCATCGATTCCCAACAACATCACCAATTGATGAGTGTTTGATGAATATAAACAAATCATCAATTTTCTGCATATGGAGGACACTTTCCAAGATGCAGTAATCGATGAAAGAACCCACAATGAAAACCTCTGAGATTTCACGGTAATATCTGACCCTTGTTCTGCAGAGATATCATCCGAGATGGTAAAATCTATGCCCAAATCTGTTGTTAGATTAGAGAAATTTTATTATTTACATGACAAGTGTAGGGGGATAGTTAATTGGAAAATGAATAGTTCCTCATTACTGTATGAAACTATAAATTTAGGAACGCAAGATAATACTCAAAATATCAATCTGGGCAAAGGGTGTTCTGAACAAGAGAGATTTGCATTCATAAAATTGTTCAATGAATTCAAAGATGTGTTTCTTGGAAATATGATGATCTAAAAACTTTTGATCCAAACATAATACAAAATGTAATTCCCATGAAGCCCCAAAACCAACCTTTTCAACAAAAACTTAGAAAAATGCATCCTAAATTAGAACCCATAGTAAAAAAGGAACTGAATAAATTACTCATCGCCAAGATCATTTTCCTGGTCCGACATACTCAGTGGGTATCCAACTTAGTCTCGGTAAGAAAGAAAAATGGGGAAATTTGACTTTGTGTTGACTTTCATAATTTGAACCGAGCCTCTGATAAAGACAATTACCCTGTTCCCCCAATGGTACAAAGTTTTCAACAAGTATATAGTTCTGAGAGGTTATCCTTATTAGATGGTTTCTCAGGGTATAACTAGGTCCTTATGTCTCCATCAGATTAGTTGAAAACCAATTTTCATACCCCATGGGGCACTTACTCCTATATAAAAATGCCTTTCAGATCGATTAATGTCGGGGCCACCTTCCAAAGGGAAATGGACATTGATTTTTGTGGCCTTATCAATCAGTCAGTTGTTGTCTACCTGTATGATGTTACTGTCTTTTGGAAGAACAAGAAAGATCACTTGTCGCATCTTAGGGTTGTGTTAGAATGATGTCGTAATTTTGGTATTTCATTCAATCCTAAGAAATCAGTCTTTACAGTAGAAAAAGGAAAATTAATTGGATTTATAGTCTCTAAATATGGAATGATTATTGACCCTGAACAAACCCAAGCCATTTCCAACCTTCCTCCACCTTCTTCCAAAAAGTAAATGCAATCCTTTCTGGGTAAAATAATTTTTGTGAGACGATTTGTTCCAAGTTTTTTTGAGATGGTTAGACCTCTACAAAACCTGATCAAAAAGGATATTCTTTACAAATGGGGCGATCTAAAAATGAAGAAGACTTGAAAAACTTGAAAACTTATTGCAAGTGAATGTTATGTGTTTAAAGCAAAAGGATCAGTTTTCAACACATAAATTAAAGGATTACTTATGCAAATTATACATAGACAATAGCATAATCAATGAACAT
>SNQJ01S0008924.1:79291-98692 GCA_010110895.2 Picea sitchensis | reverse complement strand
TTGTTTTGACTGAATCCAAATATATTGTCAGGACATCCATTACCTACAGACTCAATTGAATCAAGTAATGACTTAGAACTCAGTTCTAGAAAAGGAAAGCAATGATCTCAGAGATTGCATCCGATCAAATTCGCTCAGAGCCAAAAAATGTTTCAAGAGATCGGGAGATGTGATTATAAAAAACTCCACGAGTTTCAATGGTATTGTAAATTCAGATTTGTCTGATGTTTCCCTTTCAAATTTCTAATTGGTAAATACTTTTCTTGTAATTCACGATTGGATTTTGTTTGGATAATAATTGAATTCGTTTTTATTTAGACCAGCAACATAATCGAAGATTTTGTAGCTTGTATTTTAAATTTATTTATTTAATTGTTTTCTTATTTAGATTTCATTTTTCTTTGTCTTAGGTGAACAACATGTCAATGTGAAAAAATTAATAGAACGATTCAAAAGTTGGGAATATAATGGACTTGTAAATTTCGTTTTTGGAAAACAATGTTTTAATGATGTAACTATTTTTTATTAGTGGTCTCAAAAGACTTATTTTTATGGTTATTTTGTTTTACTAAATGCTTTTTAAAGTAGATATGTCCCTATCTTGCATGATATGAACAACAAACTAGGAACTTGTTTTAAAGAGCACTTCTTTATGAGGAACAAGGGAAATTCCTATTGGACCATATGATGGACTTATTATTCTTACTGGTGTGCTTTGTGCTCCCTAGTTTTCCTTAGAAATTTATTCAGTCATTTATTTGGGTCTTTAACCTAAGTCGGTATACCTCCCACTCCGTCGGTCGTGAGGAATTTTTGGTCTTCCACTTAGAAAAGTGGAGTTGCCTCCTCATAGGCATATATTGTTATATGACTGATTTACCAGAGTTAGCCTGTGATACTTTTACGGACTTGAACGATCTCGCAAGGGAAGAACTAGTGCATAATATCTTCATGGACAATGTTCCTAATGATACCAACCAAGTAGATTCTTGTGCTTTTCCTTTCTTCGGAAATGTTGGTGTCCCTTTGATGGCCACTTTGTACATTATTGGGTTGAATGTGGGACTATCGGTTTGGCTGGGTACCATTACAAATGTCTCGAATTATCTTGATGCTTCTCAGTTAATAACCTTATGTAATGGGAATAGTGTTGATGTCCCTTCATCAACAAAGTCTTCTCATCCTACTTCTGCCTTTCTCTGGTTAAAGTATAGGAACTAGTAACTAAAAGCCTACATGAAATAGAAAGAGGAAGAATAGGAAGAAGAAATCACTAGGATCTGTGAGTCATGTTGGAGATAGGTCCTCAACCTCTACAAATCATGTTGAAGACCAACACCCAGCCTCTTCAAGTCATGCTGGGGGAAAAATTCTAGTCATTGCTAGTCATAATGGCGATAGGTGTGTAGCTTTTGTGAGTCATGTTCTTGACCCATCACCAACCTCTACAAGTCATGTTGGATATGTGTAACCAACCACTGCTAGTCATTATGGGGCCATTGATTCTATTGAGAAACCAAGACGAATAGGACATAAGCCTAAGTTCCCTTGTAAGCTTTAGAAGGGAGATCAACTTACTCATTTATGCCCTAGCCTTCCAGAGGCGCGAAGCTTGTGGTCCTTGTCTACAAGATATTCTAGTTCTAAGTCTTCAGAGGTTTCCTCATAGTCTATTCAACCTTTGGTTGATGAAGTGGTCACATTGATGCAATATTCGGCTGACCCCACTCCTTTTTGGGGGGATGATATGCCTTCAGAACATGTTGTACTATAGTCTATTCAACCAGTTCTTGAGGAAGTGGTCATGCTGATGTAATATTTGGTTGACCCCACTCCTCTTTTAGGGGGTGATGCGCTTTCAGACCATGTCGTCTCACAACCTTTTCATCCAGTGGTTGAGGAAGTGGTCGTGTCAATGAAATATTCGTTCAATTCCACTCTTATCTTAGAGAGTGTCAAGTCTACCAAATTAGTCACGTCGATGCAATATTTGGATAATCCCACTCTTATCTTGGGGAGTAATGAGTCTACTGACTATGTTTCTAGAATTTCCAATTTAGTAATTTCATAACAAGGGGGAATTCTTCTCACTTTGAGTGCACCTCCTCCAACTCCTAGGATGGTTTCCTTTGATTGGAATAACCTTGTTGAGCCTTTTATTTCTTCTTCTACACCCTTTCAAATAAGATTTGAAGTGAATTCAAAAAACATTTACCGATGTATTGTGGATGAAGGATCCTCGACATGTATTTTATCCTTCTAGGATTGGAAAGATTTGGGTTCTCCCAAGATTGTGTCTGCTTCACATGAATTGTTGGATTTTGATAGACATCCTAGTGAATATTTGGGGATTCTTCCTTAGTTTCCTATCTCGTAAGGTGGGAATATTGTCCTTGTCAATGTTATAGTGGTGTAAGGCCCATTTGATTTCAATATTATTCTTGGGTGTGATTATGTATATGTTATTTGTTATCACTGAGATCACCCTGAGATTGAAAGAGGATAATCCCAATACCCATCAAAAGGTTTGTGAATGTAAATAAAATATTAAAGGTCAAATGGACAAAACTCAGCATAATAATGTTTTAACACCTAAATTTGGGCTAGAATGCATAAGAAAATGAGGTTTTGATTTACTTCAGCCAATGGTTTAAGGGTAAAGGTGAATAGAAGGAAGAATTATTGAGGAAGGTGGATAGGTCGTCTATAAGCTTCAGGCCTTCAAGCAACTAGGTGAATAAAAATCAGTCACAAGAACCTTTTGACCTTAAAGTTTAAAACACTGAAAAAAATTCATAGCAACATCATAATCAAACATCCATTATAACACAAATAAAACATCTCATATGAATCATCCAATCATGAAAATTTCAGAATAAGAGGGAACAAGATGATAAAAGGAAACTGACTTCTATTAATGAAAATGTCTCAAGTCTCATACATAACCAGAGAACAACTCTGCTTAGTCAAGATATTACAAAAAGGGAGCTCTTCTCAACCATTCAAACCTATCAAATAATTCATCAGATGTATTTATAATAAAAAACAATAGGCAACAACTAGAGGTGCGAGTTGGCCTTCCTATTCTAGGATTCTCCACAAAAAAACAACAATTCTAACAATTGTACCAACAAATCTAACAAAATGCTAAAATTAAGGAGCCATGTTGGCAACTACTTTAACAAACATTGAATGACATGTCTTGCAACTTGGGTGCATATTTCTCTAGTGCCATGTGTCCTTCAAGATCATATGTTGATCCCCAACTGCCACTTTTTGATCTTTGGTTCCCTCCACATCATCAAATTGAAGAAGGAGTTGTGAATTCAAATCTTTGAATTTAATGGCCAGTTTGTAGATCCATTTGGTAGTGCATTTGGTAGCCAATTCTGTAGCCCATCGTTCAAAATATGCTCTGCAGATTCCATAGAGCCTTTGGTAGAGGAGTCACAGAGCAGTCTGTGTAGGAGATCCCATAGCGCCAAGCGCTACGAAATCCCAGTGCTTTTCTGTGTGATGCAACCACTCTTCAAAAACAAAAAAAAACTTAGATGTTGGACTAGGAACCTATAAATGCATCTATAGGTGAAAATATTATACCTCCCTAAACAATTCAAGCTTGCAAAAGAAACCACCCTAAAAAATGGATCTGTCATACCCTCCATCCACTTCCTCAATCTAGTACTCCTCCTTGTTGCAGGAGACCATTCCTCTATCATGGAAACATGTCTTTCTTTAGCAGGGGTTCTCTTCTCTACTACAGGTTCATCACTTTCTATTGCAGCTTGTACTAGAACATTTAAGTTCCTCTGAGATAAATCATTCTTTAAAGGCTGCAATTCTTCCTTGAGATTCCTGTTTTGGGATTGAATGCTTCTATTTGTTTTGTACATAGTATTAAGTTGTCTATGGAGAGGAAAGAATATTCTTGCTGTAAACATTTCCAAATCAATGGTTTCATTGTACATGTCCATGAGCTCCTTCATCTTTCTTCTCTCAGTTAATATTTCTTCCTTCGAACGGGAAACTTCCTTTCTAGAATCCCTAAGTTGTCTAATCAATATTTTGAAAGTGGGATTGTCAGGGGGACTGCTGATGTTGATAACCTTAATAGGATTCTTAATGGATTTACCTTTACCTTTATCTTTCTTTTGAACAAAGGATTTGTCTAGAACCTCAATAGTATCCTCAATGGCTTCACACTTACCTTTAACTTTATTTGGGACTGAAGACTTGGGTATGAATTCTGTTTCAACAACTTCTTTGTGGGTTGATGATATAGTAAAAGGCCTCCTAAATCTGGTCTTATCTTCTAGAGAAGTTGAAGGGAAATGCAATTTCCTCCCCTTCTTGGATGTGGTTTTGGTTGATGAAGGAACTTCTTCCAATTCAGGTGCAAGAGGAGGTGAAAATTCTCTTTGTGGGGAGTGATGAACCTCCTTATCTTCTTATTCAATTTCCTTAGGGGTTTCTTTGTCTTGGGTAGTAGGTTTGTTTTTTCTTTTCCTGTTTGTTCCTGCTGGGGAAACACTACTAGATGCAAAATGGCTCTGCATCATGGACTAAGGGGTAGAGGATATATCTAGCTACATATTGGCAGAGACAATGAATTGTTCCCAATAAATTCTTCTTTTATTTAACTCTTCCATAACCAACATCCTGATCAACCCAGAGTGGAAAAAAATAGTGTCCACAACCTTGGAATTGGCTTGGACTCTATCAGACATATTTCCCATACTTCTTAACAGATAAAAAGGGATATCCATTGAATCCTTGCCAGTGAAATGTATCAAGAGTATTATGTGATACTGATATATCATGTTAAATATTCCCTCACATATGAAATATCTTTGGATAATCTTCATCATTTTATCAAAACCCTCAACCAGGTGGCTCCTAGGCACTCCCTTAGACAAATTGTCTTTCTGATAGTCTRGCTTGAGGAAATCCTTGGAAAAGGMTGTAGTGAGTATCATGGATTTGAAYCACCTCTCACCAGTGTTGGGTATCTCAATGGCTACTGCAATAGTGGCCTGAGATACCTCAAAATCAAGGTTTCCCACCTTGGTCTTAATGCCATCAAAATTTAAGACAAACTGCCTTGCTACTTCAGGGTATCCCCTCTCCATATTTTGACAAAAAGAGAGGCAACCAACCCTTTGGAAAACCTCCCTAACCATAGGCTCAACATTAGACAGGTGCATGGCAGAAGGTTCAATCTTGACCACAGTCCCTCCCTTGTGAGACTTCTTATTTTGAGGTGTATCCATGGATAGAAGCAAGGGATCAAAAGAATGTAATGCTATGAGGGGTAAAGAAACCAAACATAGGAAAAGGTCTTTGAGTTTTGAAGGTGATCGTTAATTGGTCATTCAAGGATTTCCTCCAACTCACTTCTGGATCAACAATATACTGGTGTGATGGTTTAAAAATGATGAAAAGATACTCTGAGAAATGGTATGAAGGGAGACTGCATTGCTTAGGTTTAAATTGTCATTAAGCCACCATACAAGGTCCTCAAAGATTTTAAAAACACAGGGGCTCCTAAATCCTCACTCCAAGTAGACTTGTGAGACGAAATTATAACATGACTCAGTGAAAAAGGCGGAGATAATTTCTGGAGCTGTGAGCATAGAAGATAGAAAATGTTTAATAGGGAATGGAAACACTAGAATAGGTGATCCATAGCGCAATATATAAATTTAGTAGTGTAGTATGGGTAATAAGAGCCAAGGTTGGGCGCTCAAAGTATGAAGCAAGTGGTCTGAGTTCCGGTGAAGGGAAAATTCAGCATGAAAATGTATATGGAATGTGTGGCAAAATATTTAGAGAGGTTGGTTGGTGGGAGAATTGGTAGCTTGCTACGCCAGGATCTACCAAAAGATAAGACATATATCTCTTAAATCTCTTCAAAGAAGTTGAAAAGGCTCATGAATTACCTGGACATTGTGATGATAAGTGGAAGATATGCAACAAGCTATGGAGTTGTTACACCTACCTCAGCCTCCAATTCACCTTGAATAGTCAATCCTATAGTGCAATCAACAGCTCTGTCTGGACTAGTGGTTTCAACAACACCGATCTTAGGAGAAATATTTCAAATTGGTAAGCTGTTAGAATCCTCATAAATGACCAAATATTAATATTCCTTTTGAGGAAAAGGGTGTTGAAAACAATAAAAGACATGAAATTAGATGATGATGGTGAATGATGGCAAGGATTTGAAGTACAAAGGTGCACTACGAAAACACCTAGTGAGTTGGCAACATTATTTTCAAAATTTGATTTGACTCCTTAAAGAGCATAGGGACATAATGGAAAGGATCACGAGAATGAGTAGATGGAGTGACTTGTCATGTTTTTGGGGTAGTGGGGTCTATAGTGCTTGATGTCAAGTCAAGTGATGAGACAAAGACATAAACCAAAAAATGAACTAGACTATGAACCATAGGTGCAAGCCAAAAATGTGAACCAAAACCCAAAATTTTATTTCTTTAGACTAACCTAAGAAAATCACAAAGGGAAAAATAAAACAAACCTAAAGACTAAAGAGAAAAAATTAAAACCTAAGGGGAAATATGACCCATGACAACTTCATGTGATAAAATTGGCTCCACAGGGGATGGGATGCTCCCTGTGGAGCTACCAAGAATAAGCATCTTCGGTGTCTTATCCTAGGGATATGGGGTTACATACTCAAACAAAAATACAAAGAAAAGTGATATTTACAATGAATGGAAAGCCAATAACGGCTTAAGAAAAATATTTTTTAGAAAGTACCCTTTGACATGACCACCAAAAACTTTAGAACCCTCCAAGTTCTCTAATTTATAAGTGTTATTTGAAAACCTCATAAATCTTGAAAGGACCAATCCACAAGGCTACAAATTTACCATGTTTTCCTTTGTCTTGCCTGGGTGCATCCCACTTGAGCACTAGATCTCCCAGCTGGAAATATTCTTTGCTTACCTTCTTGTCAAACGATTGCTTGATCTTCTTCTGATGGTCATGTGCTTTGTCAAGTAGTGTTTCTATAGTCTGTTGTACTTCTACCAACTGTTGTATCCTCTTGACCGTATCATCAAGTTCTTCTTGGTAGTCCTGTAGGAATTTTTCCAGAGGAAAGGCAACATGAGTAGTAAATATGGCCTCAACTCCATATACAAGCTGAAAAGGGGAAACACCAAGTGATCTATTTGTTGCAAATCTATCATCCCATAATGCAAATTTCAGCTTTGAGTCCCATGCTTTCTTGTTGTCTTCTAACAATTTTTTAATGATCTTTATGAGGCTCTGGTTAGAGGACTCTACCGAACCATTTCCTTCGGGGTAGTAAGGAGTAGAATGGACTAATGTAATCCCATACTATTCACATAACTTGTTCAATGGTTCAACTTTGAAGGAGGCAACATTGTTAGTAACAATCCTACTTGGACAACCAAATCCTGACATGATATCCTCAAGAAAAATAATGATTACCTTTTTGGAGGCATTCCTTGTAGGAATAACTTCTATCCACTTGGTGAAGTAATCTGTGGCAGTCAAAATCCACCTATGTTGACCACTTGAAACCGGATGGATTTCCTCGGTGAATTCAACACCCCATTGTTGAAAAGGTCAAGAAACCACCACAGGCTTCAAAGGAAAAGATTTGGGTTGCTTCTTTCCATAAAACTTTTGGAATTTAACACAAGCTCTAATCTTTGCACAAACATTAGTAAAAAGATTAGGCTAGAAATACCTAGCTCTGAGGATCTTATAGGTTGTGGTTCTCCAAACATGATGGCCCCCACATAAGCTTTCATGAAAGTCAGTGATGGCCTTTTGGGCCTCCTATGGATCTAGACATCTCAAAAGAACTCCTATAGGATATTTCCAATACAAGACATGATCAATGAGACAATATCTGATTTCTTTAAGCTCCAAATATCTCACCTTGTTATCTTCCAAACCATCAGGAGGCTGCAACTTCTGCAGAAAATATATGATGTCTTTATACCAAGTGCATTCTACCAAATTTGGGCTGATATGAGAGCTTTTATCAGCAAAATCAACTTGCTGATTTTATGAGTTTGTGTTCATGAAATTAACCCATAAAGCTTTGCAATTTGATTCAGCCAACAACCTAGATAAACCTTGGCCTTTCACTAATTTAGTGGGCTTCATTTCAAGGTCAAATTTCAGAATTTTAGCAATCCATTTGCTCCTCTTCCCATCTATGTCAGGCTAGATAAGTATCTCTTTCACTGAGGCTGAAGGGACATATGCAACAATATTTGAATGTAGAACATATACTATGAAATACTTGAGGGATTTGACCAAAGCATAAGCCTTCTTTTCCTTGATATCATATCTCATTTCTGCATCCCTCAATGCTCTGCTAAAAAAGGAACTAGGCTACTCTAACCCTTCTGTATTTTTCTGCAGCAAAACAACAACCAATGTGTCAAATGAGGAAAAGGAAAATATCAGAAACTCCTTGGAATAGTCAGGGATAATGAGAACATGTTCTTCGTCAATGCCTTTTTTATTTTATCAAAATATTCTCGAGCCTCAGTAGTCCATTTCACCTCATTTCCTTTCCTAAGAATGGTTGTAATGTACTTCACTAATTCAACAAAGTTAGAGATGAACCTTCTTAGAAAATTGATTTTTCCCAAGAAATACTGAACTTATTTCTTGGATCTAGGAAAAGATAAGGTCTGAATGGCCTCTACTCTACTTGGATCAATTCTTACCCCTTCTGCTGATACAATGTGTCCCAATAATTTACCTTCCTTCATAGAAACAAAGACTTCTTAGGATTGAGAGAGCAAAATTTCTGCACTTCAGGAATACCTTCTTCAAATGATGATAATGTTCTTTATCAGATTTTGAGAATACTATAATGTCATCTAGATAGATGACTACAAACTTGTCCTTCTCCTCAATGAAGGCAATGTCCATTGCTCATTGAAAGGTCACTCCTGCATTCATCAATCCAAAGGAAATTTTAGCATACATGAATGTGAGCTAAGGAGTAGTAAAGTATATCTTCTCTCTATCTTCAGGAAAGACATAGATTTGATTGTAGCCAGAAAATCCATTATCATAGAAATCCTAGATGAACCAATGACTCTCTACAAAATGTGCTCCATATTTGGCAAGGGGTAATTATCTTTCTTGAAGCTTCTATTCAAATTCCTGAAATCAACACATAGTATAATTTCCCCATTTTTCTTCCTCACAGGGACCAAGTTAGCCACCCACTCAAAGTATCTCAAAGGAATGATGATTTTGGTATCCAACAACTTCTTCACTTATTTTTCCATAATAGGTAGCAGCATGGGATTTATCTGTCTGAGTTTCCGCCTAAAAGGATTGGTATCCTCTTTCAAAGGGATCTTATTTTCAATGATGTTTGTGTCATATGTTCTTAAATATTCATATTTCTAGGAAAACAGATCAACAAACTCCTTTAAAAGCTTAACATACTCAGCCCTTTGTTCCTTTGACAAGCTGCTAGACAACTTAACATACTTTGGATCCTCCTCCATACGTAAATTGGATTCAGTCACACCTTCATTTTTATTTTAACCTTTAACCTTTACAACAACATCATTTCTATCAAACAATCTCTCCAAGGGAACTAGTCCTTTTGGAATGTGGTTACTGGGCAACTGAACAATATGATGTTCAAAAATTTTATTTAGAAAAATATAAGAATGAGGGATTTTTTCAGTATCATGATCTTGATCAATATGTAAGGTAGAAAAATCATCCACCGTCTCAAGATCATACTAAAAAACCTTCCAATGTTTGACGTTGTCAGGTATAGAGGGTCTATACTTCACTACCACATCATAATTGAGTTTAGGGGGAAAAGGAACTCTAAAATTAATTACTGAAACAACCATAGTGTTTTCCTCTCTTGGAACAAATGAGATATTAAAAGTTAAGAATAAACTACCAACAAGATCCCAAACTTCATTTTTGTAAGTCCTTAACCTGGGGTGTTTAGCTTGATACATATTTTTGACTTGATGAACAATTAACTGAACATCTCCAAGCACTGCTAGCTATTCAATCGTCATGTCTTTAGCAGCCCTCAAACCCAAAAGAAGAATCTCATATTCTACCACAATGTTTGTAGGTTCAAATTCAAGATTGTAGGATAGAGATATGATCTCTTAGGTAGGAGAAATAAAGACTACCCCAACACCAACACCTTCCTTATAAGAGGCCCCATCAAAAAACACCTTCCAAATAGAGGTATTAGGAGGAGGATATTCACAAGAGGTGATGGAATGTTTTCTTATTTCAATAGGTGTTTTAGGAGCATCAGTGATTTGTAATATACTCGATTCTAAACCAATATCAAGTGAAAAAATAGGGTGGTTGGTAGGATTTTCTTCATCACTAATGATCTAGGCTTATTGTGCCTCCCTATAAAGCCTTTTATGTTATCCCCCAAACACGTGAATGGTAGCATATGAAATGTCCATCTGCGAAGTTCCCCCTGGTATTTTGATCCAAGATCTTGACAAGAGAATCCCAAACTTAAGGGGGACATCAACCACCACAATATCCATGACCACAATTTTTATTGGCAATTTGAACAAGGTAACAACCAGGTCTTTAATAATCCCAAGACACTTCACCTTCCTAGAATCAAAAGAGTATAGGTCATGGTAGGTCTTTGTAATTTCCAACCCAAGATCATCCATGACAATTTTAGGCATGAGGTTATGTGATTCCCCTAAGTGCATCAAGCATTTGTGCATCACTTTATCATGAAGTTTTAATTATTTGTAGAAAGGGGGGGATGATTCATATATATCCTCTACCAAAGGTCACATGATGACTGTTGGTTTTTCATCTTGAAGGTTGACTAAATCTATGGAATTAGAGGAAGGCTCGGGCTACAACATTTTATAAAGATATCTTTTGAATTCCTCATTCTTGATCAACTCCAAAAAAGGTACATGGATTTGAATCTTTTGAATATCACTTTCAAAGATAAATGAGGATGGATATTTCAGAATCTCTTTAATTTTTGGGGCAAGACTCTTAACCAATGCTTGAGGGCTTTGTGCATCTTTTCCTTTGCTTCTAGTTTCCATAGCCTTAGCAAAATTTTCTATTTTAGTGGGTTGATCATAAGTGTTAGTAAGTATTTCTCTCTTTCGTTTTGGACCTTAGGTTGTATTTACTAGTATTCTCATTTGTTTTTTTCCCTTTACTCAATTCATTTAACTGACTATCCATGAGAGAATCTTCATATGTAGATTGGGTCAAATGAGAAGATGAAGAGGTGTCACCAAGACAATAGATTTCAGGATCAATTTCTTCATCCTCTCCTTCTTCATCAAAAACAAGGTTGTTTTGGAAAGGGGATTGGAATGTTTGATCATCCCTATTTCTTTGATCTCTTTGAATTACCTGAGGGGCATTATTTGGTCTTATGAAATTTCCTCTATTATGAGCATTTTGTGTGTTCCTATAACTCTATTTTCCTTCAAGTTTGAACTTCTCCATTTCAACAGAAAGTGATTTTACTAATTTTGTAAGTTCATCAACTTGAGGGTGGACAACAGGGGATTCTAAGGTTGAAGATTCAACCCTATCTTTCCTTCTATATCTATCATATTTTCACCTAATTTTATCAGTTGCCAATATATTAGATTCTACTTCTAAGGTTGCATCTTACATATGAGCTAAAGAGGTAGATCTTCTTTCTCTCAACATGAGGAAAAACTCAGGGTCAAAAGCATTGGCGTAGGTAATCTTGGAAGAGGTTTTTTTTGGATTTATTTAAGTGGGAATCTTTTTGTACATTTTATTAAATCTTTTTGAGAAGTCTGAAACAAATTCCCCCTCTTTCCTCTTAAGTGATCCAAATTCTGTAATATAATAAAGGAAATCCTTTTTATCCCCCCAATGCCTCAAGAAAGCATCATCCAAAGCTTCAATACCAACAATAGATCCAGGAGTCAAACCCATAAACCATTTTCTAGCCTCACCATCAAGGCTCTGTACAAATACCCTCATCCATACATCTTCATTCTCACTGTTAATATTATTTGCATAACTATAAAAAACTACAAGGTGTTCCTCTGTAGTTATTTCTTCCTCCCCTGTGAAATTGGGCATGTACTTAAGGTAGTCTTCATTGGGAGAGAATTCATTGGCTGAGGTAAAATAAGAGGGGCATACCTGGCAGCCAATATGGAATCCATCCTATTTCTAGGAATATATCACCTACCATTGGGTTGTGAACTATAGGGGAACAAGGGGGAGATGGATTTTTGAGAGCTACAAATGCAGCTTGGATTTTTGGAGAAAGAGGAAGCTTTGATGGAGAGGTTTCAGTTTTCAAAGGAAGAGTTTCAGTCTTGGAGGAAGATGGTATAGGTTCCAAGGGAAAATATGTTTCCTCTAATTTAGTCACAACAAATTTGATAGGAGGAGGAGTAGTGTAATTCCCATGGCCATCAACACCACTGTCGGGAAACACTACTACTTGTACACTTCACTTAGCTTTGATACCATCTTGTAATGTTCCCATCCACCAAAAGGTTGGGCAACGCCACAGAGGAACACACACACACACACACACATAATGCATTTCTAATGAATTTTAACAAATAGCACATAATTACTTCTACCATATAGACTGAAATGGAATTGCTAGTAATTCCTACATGCAATGGAACACATGATAACATTTCAAGAATCACAGACATGCATAACATACATATTTAAGCATGTAAATGATACTTATCTTTTAATTGGAGTAAAACCACCAACTGCATGAAGACCTTCCACGAACCTCCTAGCCTTATACCATGCTTCTCATCACGCTCAACAGTGGGTCACCCCTGAGCTAGGACTAAGCTCCACCTAGGGTAAGGGAATCCTAGACTAGGCTGAGATTATAGGAAACTGCACAGTACCACTAGAAGGATTCTCTCCAAGAGACTTCTTACGCCCACTACTCATGGAATCTCATTCCCCACATGCCCGTTCCACCCCAGGAATATGAACCTTCACTGTTCCACATTCCATCAACTGCTCCACTTCCCCTTTCGGGGTCTCAACAACAGGCTAGATCAAGGATTCTCAGAGCTCCATAATTGGTACTAGACTCTCTCTAGGAGAAAATACTTCCCAGAAAACTCGCTCACCTAGATAGATTTTCTCATAGGCCTGACAACCTGCCTCTTCAACCACGGGCCTAAAAACCCACTTCTTCAACCACTTCAACTCAATTCCAGCAGGGTGAGTAAAAAAACAACAACAACATTATGTTAACACATGGGTGATGGAAACAACAGAAAATGGGCATGGACACCCAAAACGAAAACAACCAAATGCTAAAACACAACATGGCTCAGGTGAATACAAATGCATCGGGCTTCATAGGAGAACACAAATCAGATCCCACAGGTTACTGGTTTCAGGGTGCATGAAAAATATGCAGAGGTCGATGATGGAGGCCAAACGAGTTCTGCGAAGGATGGAAGAATGTGGAGAAAACCCCTCAAACGAGATGACTTTCTAGCTTTAAATTCATGCACCTAGGTTGACACTTGTATTCCTGGATATGCATGCACTCCATTTATCATTTGTTTCCCTTTCCCAGAACCTTAGGATAACTGGGTTTAATTTTCCCCACTTTAATATTTTTTCATTATTCAGGAATATATTATAATATTCCCTTGGGTTAAACCCCCTAGATTAGCCCCTCTTTCCTTTCCCTACCTGGTGGATCTTCATTCCCCATCACTTTGTCTTAGTGGTCAGTCTACATGCAACGATGCATTTTTTTAATAATTTTCATAATTACATATGCAAAATTAGGCCCACTGACCTTAGCATCTAAGCTCTTCGGCCTAATAACACATAATACTACCATCTTGTAATTACTTTTCTCATCAGCCTACAAAAATCATTACATTTCAAAGTGTCTCGGCCTTGGGGTATTACAATCCCCTCCCCTTATTTTTGCATTGTCCTCAATGCAACTCATTTACATAATTTCAACAAGGTTTTCAAAATATCAAAAAAGATGTGGGTATTCTGCCTGCATAGCATCCTCAAGCTCCCATGTCACGTCCTCAAGACCGTACCAGGTCCAGTGGACATTTATAAGATCTATGGATCGATTCTGAATATGTTTTCTCTTTTGGTCCAATATGCACACCAGATGCACTTGAAAGATGCCTTCGTGCTCCACCTGAATCACATTCCAATCATTCACATGATTAGCATCAGGTATATATTTCTTAAGCAATGAAATATGAAACACATTATGTACAGTCATGGATGCAGGCAATGCAAGCATATATGCTACTGGTCCAATCCTTTCTAGTATTTCAAATGGCCCACAATATCTGGCTTCCAACTTGGAACAACTTCCTAGCTTCATGGAACTTATTTTGGCTTTCACTTTCAAGAAAACATGATCACCCACTTTAAAATCCTTGTGGGTCCTGTTCTTATCAGCATAAGTTTTCTACCTGTCTTGGGCAGCCTTTAAATTCTACTTAATCTTCAACATATTTTCTTCCATTTCCTTGAGCAACTCTGGCCCAACCACTACCCTATCAATTAGGTTATCCTAGCTTACTCGGGTGTTGCACTTTCTACGATAAAGTGCTTCAAACGGTCTCATCTTCAGTGATGCTTGATACCCATTGTTGTAAGAAAATTCTACCAAGTGTAGGTAGTATTCCCATTTATATGGTTTGTCCATCACATACATCCTTAGCATATATTCTATCACTTGGTTCACCCTCTTTGTCTTCCCATCAAACTTAGGATGATAAGCAGTGTTGAAGTTCAGATTTTTTTCGAACCCTTTGAATAACCCCTTCAAGAAATTTGAGGTAAATTTTGGGTCTCTGTTAGACACAATTGTTTTGGGAATACCATGTAATCGTGCTACTTCCCTCAGATAGATATAGACAACATTAGTTTCCTTGTGAGTATTCTTCAATGGAATAAAATGGGTAGATTTCATAAGCTTATCCACCATCACCATGATGAAATCATGTTGCTTATTTGTTATGGGTAATCCTATGTTGAAATCAATTGTCACCACTTCCAACTTCCACTCAGGAATGGGTAAAGGTTGTAGCAACCCTACTCGGTGCCTATGCTCAACCTTGACCTTCTGACACTCCATACATCTGGCAATGTATTCTGCAATTTCCTTCTTTATACTTGGCCAAAAGTAATGACTCTTGACTACTGCCACTGTTTTCTAATATCCAGGGTGCCCAACATAATGAACATTATGCATTTCTTTCAAGATCATTATTCTCAATTCCTAGGAATGAGGTTCATAAATTTTGGTTTTTTATAGGAGTGTTCCATCAGCTTCCAATTTATAATCTTCCACTTTATGTAGCATATTACCTTGCTGTAGCTTTTCTACCAATTCCCTGTACTGCGAATTTGCATTTGCAACTTCCAAAATTCTTCCTTTAATATCAGTTTGATACATGCTAATGGTCGTAGCATGTAGTTCATGCACTCTTCTGTTGAGTGCATCATCCACTTTGTTCTCCTTTCCTTTGATATGATTGATATCAAAGTCRTACTCASAAAGGAATTCCAACCACCTACTCTGCCTAGCATTCAGAGTTGGTTGGAAAAATAGATACTTCGGACTATGATGGTCTKTCYTRAGTTCAAACCTCKTTCCCATGAGGTAATGTCTCCATTTCTTTAKYGCATGTRCAATGGATGCCAACTCCAAATTATGAGTTGCATAGTTCTTTTCATGCTCTTTCAATTTTATGGACTCATAACATATTACAAATCCATTCTAGATGAGGACTCCTCCTAGTACTTCTTTGAATGCATCTGTACACACTACAAAATCTTCATTTGGATCTACAATCCTTAGGATTCGATCACTGGTTAACAGATGCTTCAATTGTTGGAATCTTCTCTCACATTCTTCTGTCCATTGAAATTTCTTCTCCTTCCTTTACAAGGAAGTGATGGGGTGAGATATCCTTGAGAACCCTGCAATGAAACTTCTGTAATAACCTGCTAGACCCATAAAGGATCTAACTACTGTCACATTCTTCGGGGCTGAACATTATCTAATGGCTTCTATCTTCTCAAGATCCACAACTATCCCATCTTTTGAAATGGTATGTTCCAAATAATGGATCTTCTTTTGATAGAATGAGCACTTGTTCAATTTGGCATACAATTGGTTCTCTCTTAGCACTTACAACACCATCCTCAGATAATGTTCATGTTCTTCCTCCGACTGGGAATACACCAGGATGTCATCCAAAAAGACTATGACAAACTCGTCTAGATATTCTCTTAATACACCATTCATTAGACCCATGAAAACAATGGTTGCATTTGATAACCCAAATGGTACCAATGTGAATTCATAATGACCATACCTTGTTCTGAAGGCGGTCTTGCTGATGTCTTCATCCTTTATCCTTACCTAGTGGTACCCTGACCTGATATCTATTTTTGAAAATATCTTGGCATCCTTCAACTGATCAAAGAGATCATCGATCCTTAGAAAATGATACTTGTTCTTAATAGTCACTTTGTTCAAATGTCTAAAATCAATGCACTACCTCAATGTCCCATCTTTATTCTTCATGAATAAGAATGGGGCACCCCAAGGTGACACAATTGGGTGTATATACCCCTTCTTCAAAATTTCTTCAAACTGTAACTGCAGTTCTTTCAACTCTGGTGTACTCATTTTGTAAGGAGCATTTGACACTGGAGCTACTCTAGGCATCGGGTTTATAGTAAATCCATATCTCTCTTTGGGGGTGTTAGTGCCGCCATTTTTTTATTTCCATTTAGAGTCATTTTTTAGTCGCGTTGTGACCCATGCATCCAAACATGTGAATTTAGGTACATAAAAATGAAAGGTTCTAAATCAGTAAGTGGTTGGTTGGCCCTTGGAAACGGGAAGGGGTGCCAGAGTTTAAGCATACGTAAATAGTACGGGCATGTCTCTCCCAAAGAGTTGGGTCCTGTCAAAACTTAGTCTCTACATGCCCCAGGTCGAGTCAAGTAGTTAATGGAAGTTGTTTCAACAAGTGTTGTGGCTATTATCAGTTCATCATCAGGGTTGAAGGAATGAAAAATTGTGGTGTTCACATCACGTATTCCCTAAAAACCTTATCGTATGTACCTTTCATGCAGGGATGTGTTATGGAATATCTATGGTTCGATTCACAACATCTAGTCACCATGAATTCAGTGTTCTTTGGAACAATTATTCTTTCCTCCCAATCCATTATAAATCCCAGAGTTTCTACACTCATTTTGTCCATGAAATCAGATTCAGGTTGTGTCTGTAAGTTTTCTCATAATATTGGATCGATCGAATTCTCCATTTTAGGCATCCACCAGATATACTATGCGAAAGAGACATACCGATCGCACCATGTCGACCTCTCAACAAAAGAATAGGGGTACATGTAGTGGAAGGATCACTAGACTTGAGCCTTAGAGTGATTGGGATTATTCTCACTCACAATGAGCACCCCCAAAGATAAAAAAGGGGCTTTTCCTTCACCCATGGGGATGATGACATCACACCACGCAAAACATGGAGTGGAATGAAAAATGTAGGAAGGAAGGAAAAAATAAGCCCCATTTCCCCAATAACATATACCTCGGAGAAGCGGCAGACCAAGGAAAAACAAGGAAGCTAATGAAATTTGAATCTCAAATGAGTCGTGCGCATGACCGATTGATGGCAAATTACTTATGCGCATCATTCGCCTAGAGCCTTTGGAAGGCACCAGCCAAGAAAGTGGGAGTGGAATGAGGAGGATGGATGCCACAGGTTCAAATGATCAAGAGACATCTCAGCAGTTGAAACAAGTGAAGCTAGACATTTTCGAACTATACCAAGAAAACAAGGAGCTGAGACAACAGCTAGTGACAAATTTTATGGAAGCATCAACAGCATGAGGTCTCGAAGGGAACATGACGTGAATCAAAATACAACTCCAAGAGGTGCAGGATACGATTGTATAGTTGTGCGAAGAACAATGACTGTCAGAAGAAAGGTATGCCAAACACTCCAGAGAAGGTGAAGAGACCGAAGGGATATCCCACGCAGCTCTCACCAATGAGAAAAATAAGCAATATTAGTCGAGTTCATTCTTGTATTCACAAACAAAAGGCAAATCTCGACAATTTTTGAAGGAAACATCACCCATGGAATTTCTCCATTTTTATAATGGCCGTGACTGTCTACAGCCACTTTCCGTGGACACTTCCCCCAGTAGGATGAGCGTGCGACAGAAAACCAAAGCCGTTACAACAGAAAATGGGAATATGAAAAACACTTGTCCACCTAGATCCCTGATCGAAAACTGAATCCCTATGGCTGATTACAACGATAATGATGTAGCCAGATGTACCTTTTGTCTATTTTTGGAAAATTTCATGTGAAGAGTTTTGTAATGCTGAAAAATCGGTTCCCTAGTTTATAGGGATAGCAGTTAGGAGAGTAGGTTAGCCCAAGCGACACCCTCGTTTATATATTTTATCTTTTTTATGTAAGCCAAGTTGGTTGGAAAAATTGGTATAGACAATAACTATTGTATGTAATTTGAGTTCGACTGAAACTTAATGCAAAAGTTCTGTAACTTTGATGAAAAGATTCTAATTGTAGCAGTTGGATGTATTGTTTTCCCTTTCTTGCGTATGTGCTTCATGTTATCTTTTTCCATATATTTTTCTGTCTACTTTGGAATGAATTTTCGAACCTGTGGCTTCACTACACAATGCCCCTTGTTCACGCCACTTAGAAAAAATGTTTTCCTCTAAAATTTAACTCCAAATTCACCTGTAGCGGTGCTCCGAGTTAATTCCTGTAATTTATTTCCACCACACATTACTCTTTTTCACTGAAGATTTTTCCTCGCTTACCCTTTATCCTCTCAAAGTTTAGTCACCGAGTCATTTGTTTTTGTTGTTTCCTCGAATCGACTCCATAACCCAAAGTCTTATTTTCTTGTACCAATATAACTAGAACCCATTATATCAAAGGTGTTAAATATAGCCACTGCTTTAAAGCCATATCCTGCGTAGAGACATAGTCTCCTGAGAGAGCCCTCTCTAGGTACGAAAGGCTAGTTTTGGGCCTCAAAGTTGGTTGAAAACGTTACCTTCATTGTTTGTTTATCAATCGAACATATTTACGTAGTGATAACATTCTGGCGTTGTTGTCAGGGATGAAATTGAATAGATTTTCCCTAGGAGAATGACTAACATTGTAGTTTGACTCAACAGAGGCGAGAAGAGGCCCTAAGGAGATGTGCAGCCATCAACCTTGAGATCTGCTGATGAAAAATTCGACTAAATGATGAGAACCATGGAGAAGCTAATGGAGAAAATGTTTGT
>SNQJ01S0008924.1:36041-56186 GCA_010110895.2 Picea sitchensis | reverse complement strand
CTAGTCATGATGGGGGCATTGATTCTGTTGAGAAACCTAGATGGATAGTATGTAATCCTAGGTTCCCTTGTAATATTTGCAAGGGAGATAACCTTACTCATCTATGCCCTAGAATTCTAGAGGCATGAAGATTTTGGTCCCTATCTACAAAATCTTCTGATTCTGAGTCTTTTGAGGTTTCCTCATAGCCTTTTCAGCCAGTGGTTGAGAAATTGGTCATGCTGATGTAGTCTTTGGTTGATCCCACTCTTCTCTTGGAGAGTTTCGAGTTTACCAAAGTGGTCACACCGATGCAATATTCAGGTGGTCCCACTCTTCTCTTGGGGAGTGATGTGTCTACTGAATATGTTTTTAGCATTTCCAGTTCAGTACTTTCAGAACAAGAGGGAATTCCACTCGCTTCGAGTACACCCCCTCCAAGCCCTAGGATGGTTTCCTTTGATTGGAATGACCTTGTTGAGCCTCGCCTTCCTTATTCTACACCATTTCAAATAAGGGTTGAAGTTAATTCACTAAACATTTATTGATGTATTGCGGATGAAGGAGCCTCCACAAGTATTTTATCCTCCTAAGTTTGGAAATTTTTGGGTTCTCCTAAGCTTGTGTCTACTTTGCATGAGTTGTTGGTTTTTGACAGACGTCCTAGTGAATATTTGGGGTTTATTCCTTAGTTGTCTATCTTGTTAGGTGGGAAGACTGTCCTTGTTGATGTTATAGTGGTGCAAGGCCTTCTAGATTTCAATATGCTTCTTGAGCATGATTATGTGTATGCTATGAACATCGTGGTTTCTACGCTCTTTTGGGTGATGCATTTCCCTCATAATGGAAGCATTGTCACTATTGACTAGTTGGCATATGATAATCACCATCCTAATTCAGAATTATTTCAGGCTACCCATTTATATGTTCCTAGTGTTTGTGTAAACTCTACCCCGCCACAGGTTAATTATGTGGCATTTCATCCTCGATGTTGAATTACTCCTGAGTAGGAACTTGTTCACTCATGTTTTCCTTCTCAAGACATGGCCCCGACAATTGATACATTGGTTTACCAATGGGGGCATGGGATCCCTTGCTTCCCCCTCTTGGTACAAGTTATCTCTTTGGGATTACTTGAGGAAAGTAGCCCCCTCGAATCTTCTTTAAGCCCTTTTCAGACTCCCTAAACATGAAAATATTGTCGAGCAATCTTGTTTCCCCTCACGCTCGCCAAACTCAAATTTGAAAGCATGTATGTCCGACGGTAGTTTACCCATTTTTTCAATTTGGATGGTCAATTATACAAACATAGGTATACTCTACGGACTTCAGTTCGCTAGAAGAGTATTCTCAGGTACAATTTTAACCCTTTTTCGAACCTGAGGGATTAAATTTACGAAAAAGGAACATTCTCCTTGGTTTTGGTTTATCACCTTTTTTGGTCCTTGGATATTAATTTCGAAAAAGGAACCCCCACATAGTCCATAGTTAAGCTCTTTTCAGGCTCCCTAAAATTGAAAAGATCGCCAAGTGAACTTGTTCCTTCACACTTGTTAAATTGATCCAAAATAACATCTACTAGCATGATGTTACCCCTTTTTCCGGCCTATAGATTATGGAGGAAAAAGGTACACCTCGAGAGATTCGTCTCACCGAGAGAGTTTTCATCAGTAAATTTATACTTTTTTGGGCTAAGGAGACTAAATCCAGAAAAAGGCAGTGAGTCCATAGTTAATCTCTTTTCAGACTCCTTAAAATTAAAAAGATTGTGGAGTGATCTTGTCTATGTCACACTCGTTAAAATGGTTTTGAATAGATGTACTTTCAGTGCTAGTTTACCCCTTTTTCAAACCGACTAGACTATCTCCGAAAAAGGTACCCCTTGGAGTCTTCTTTTACGTTTTTTCAGACACTCTAAACGTGAAAAAACTATTGATCTTACCTTCTATGGGCTCGTTAAAAATTACATGAAGGGGGTTTCATTATGTCTTTCTAATCTCATTTGCATCTCTCCATTTTTGGCCTAATGATGACTCCATGTTGCTCTCAACTAAACCTTTGAAGCATGCCTTATATGAAAGCCTTCTAAGCACTTTGCCTCTGTGACCTGGCACCTTGACCCATGGAGGATGTTTCCCTGAGTGTCCTTTTCCTGCACCTGTCTCCTTGCTATGAGAATTAGTGTGTTCCTTGTGCCTAGAACTAGTATGCTTGTTTGCGACACTCATTCCCCATTTGTAACATAGCATTCTTTTATTCTTGTTCAATCTATTTTTAATTGAAAAAGACAAAAAAATAAAAAAAAATAAAAAAAGAAGGGATGGGAAATATATATTCTTTTTTGGAATCACAATGAGTCTCCCTTGGACAAAGTACATACTTTTGTTTATTCGTCAAGCATTGGGATCTAGTATGAACTTAGGAATTTTTTCTCGCTACATAGAGTTGTGTGCTCCTTCGTTTGGTTACTCTTCCAAACACATGGAGATTTTTCACTGCCACCTGCATCGTGAACTTATGTCAATGTCATGATGTATGAGTCTAATCATCTTTCATTCTTTTTTCCAAGGGAAGTTTCACCCAACCTGATTCGGCCTTTCTGCAGTTTGTCTCTTGATCATATGAGTCAGCCATCCTAAAAGTCTAGTCAAGTCTTGATTCAAAATCATTGAAGTTCGTTGCCTGATCATAGACATCCTCTTATCTTTTCCCGACGAGCCATCGAAGACCTATGGGTAGTGAATTCATACACTCACATTACACTCCTACCTGATTTTTGAAGATCTTGAAGTTGTTTCTCGAGCTATGAAGACCTCATCTCTAGCCATCATGCGGTATTGGCTTCTTGAAGATGGATACTATACTTGTATATATTTGATTTTGATATGTAGATATGTTGTGTATTGATCGTGGATACACTTTATATAGTTATATGGCATGGATCTGTAGTGTATTTGATTGGAAGCCATGATTTGTTTCATCCCGAGCATGGGTATGCCCACCTTGGAGAGACAATTGTTATTTTTGCAGATGGAACCTCTCGATCTTTGGTCCCAGGCTCACTCATTTCATACATTGGTGAAGATTTTGTAATGTATTTTGGAAATCATAAGCTCTTCTAACCTCACACATTAGGGGCCATCTGTTATAAACCTAAATTACTCTATACATGCATACTTGGAATTTGGCCCTCTTACTTGCATTTTTTGCCAAGCCATCATTGAGTTACTCTTCTAAAAAATCCATTTTTTGAATATGTATGTGCCCTGCACCAATAATTCCCATGTACATACGCTTGATGCACCACTACATACCACATACGTACGCATGTTTCACCAATATAGCCCATGTATTCTTGCAAAAGTTTCAAAAAATAAAAAGTTGCAAGGAATTCGTTGAGATTACGGGCTATTGGGTATTTTCCCAACTAATCCATCGCCTATAGCACACTAATCATCCAAACAACCATCCTTTTACCATATGAAAGGAGGTTTTGGGGTCTCATTCCACATATAGACATAAGAATAGTGAAACTCTTCCCATTTCACATCCCCTCCTTGCCCCAAGTAATTGCATCCCTTTTGTGAGAATTGCCCCTGCATTTCCCAATTAGCCCTTGTTCCTCCATCAGAAACCCATTCACTTCCCAAGAAGAGATCCAAAGGTTGAGAGGAGAATCCAAAAAAAGGTGCACTTGGATCTTGGTGAAGAGGAGATCGAACCAGGTTCGTTGATCAGTAGCCGACTTTGATTGTAAAATGTATAATCATTGAATTATCAATAAAAGAAGTACTTTTCCTATCCCAAATCATGGTGTATTGAATGTTTGTAATGGTTTATGTTTTAATATTCTAACATCTAACCCTTATTTTTATATGAATTTCATTCTTGTAGATTTATGTTTATCTATCTTTGAATGCAGGCCAGCCTTGGGAGGAGGTGTGCAGTCAGTGAAGCTTTCAAGGGTGAGAGGATCATCACTGGACGCGGAGTAGAGGTGTAGTTACATGATCCTTCTCATCTTTTCTTTTCTTGTATAAGTCTTGGGTATGTTTGGGGTAGTTATAGAAGTAGTTGAATTTTAGACAATTGTGATCTGCCTACATTTTGATCCCTAGTGTAGTCTTAAGGGGGGGTTTTCCCACTAGAAATAGTCTCCTCAATGGATGCACCTTTCCATTTAACTTTCTTTGGGACTGAAGCCTTGGCTATGAATTTTGCTTCAACAAATTCTTTGTGGGATGATGATATAGTAAAAGGCCTCTTGAATCTGGTCTTATCTGCTGGAGCAGGTGAAGGGAAATGAAATTTCCTCCCCTTCTTGGTTGTATTTTTGGTTGATGAAGGAACTTCTTCTAATTCAGGTGCAGGAGGAGGTGAAAATTCTCTTTGTGGGGAGTGATGAATCTCCCTCTCTTCTTCTTCAATTTCCTTAGTGGTTTTTTTGTCTTCGGTAGTAGGTTTGTTTTTTCTCTTCCTACTTGTTCCTGTTGGGGAAACACTACTGGATGTAAAAGGGCTATGCATCCTAGACTAATGGGTAGAGGATATATATAGCTTCATATTGGAAGAGACAATGAATTGTTCCCAATAAATGGTCCTTTTATTTAACTCTTCCATAACCATCATCCTAAAAACCTAGAGTGGAAAACACTAGTGTTCAAAGCCTTGAACTTGGATTGGACTCTACCATACATCTTTCCCATACTTCTTAACAGATAAAAAGGGATATCCATTAAATCCTTGCCAGTGAAATGTAGCAAGAGTCTTATTTGATACTAGTATATAATGTTAAATATTCCATCACATGTGAAATATCTCTGGATAATCTTCAACATTTTATCAAAACCCTCAACCACGTGGCTCCTAGGCACACCCTTAGATAAATTGTCTTTCTGATAGTCCGGATTGAGGAAATCATTGGAAAAGTCTACATTGAGGATCATGGATTTGAACCACCTCTCGCTAGTGTAGGGTATCTCAGTGGTTGCTGCAATAGTGGACTCAGATACCTCAAACTCAAGGTTTCCCACCTTGGTATTAATTCCATCAAAGTTTAAGGAAAACTTCCTTGCTACTTCAGGGTGTCCCCTCTGCATGTTTTGACAAAAAGAGAGGAAACAAACCCTTTGGAAAACCCCCTTGACCATAGGCTCAACATCAAGCAGGTGCATGTCAGAAGTTTTAGTCCTAACCACAGTCCCTCTCTTTTGAGACTTCTTATTTTGACGTGTATCCATGGATAAAAGCAGGGGATTAAAAGACTATAATGATATGAGGGGTAAAGAAACCAAACAGAGGGAAAGGTCTTTGAGTTTTGAAGGTGATCCTTAATTGGTCATTCAAGGCTTTCCTCCAACTCACTTCTGGATCAACAATAGACTGGTGTGATGGTTTACAAATGATGAAAAGATACTCCAAGAAATAGTATGAAGGGAGACTACACTTCTCAGGTTTAGACTGTCGTTAATCCACCATACAAGTTCCTCAAATATTTTTAAAACACATGGGATTCTAACTCCTCACTGCAAGTAGACTTATGAGATGAAATTATAATGTGACTTAGTGAAAAAGGGGGAGCTAAATATTATAGATGTGAGCATAGAAGATAACAAATGTTTGATAGGGAATGGCAGCGTTGGAATAGGGGATCCATAGCGCATTATAGCAATTCAGTAGCACAGTATGGATAATAATAGCCAAGGTTGGGTGCTCAAATGCTGAAGCAAATGGTCCAAGTTCCAATGAATGGAAAATTCATCATGAAAATGGCTATGGAGTGTGTGGTAGAAGAGGTAGAGAGGTTGGTTGGTGGGAGAATTGGTAGCTTTCAGCACTAGGCACTACTAAACGATAAGATAGAGATATCTTAATGCTCTTCAAAGAAGTTGAAAAGGTTCAAGAAGTACCTGGAGGTTATGGCTGATGAGTGGAAGATGTGCAACAAGCTATGGAGTTGTTACATCTACCTCAACCTCCAATTCACCTCGAACAATCAATCCCATAGAAAAATCTACAGTTATGTCTGGACTAGTGGTTTCAGCAGCACCGAGATTAGGAGGAAGATTTCAAATTGGTAAACTATTAGAATCCTCATACATGACCAAATATTAATCTTAATAAAACACCTAGTGAGTTGGCATCACCCTTTTCAAATTTTGATTTGACTCCTTAATGGGCATAGGGACAAAGTGGAAAGGATCAAGAGAATGAGTGGATGGAGTGACTTGTGAGGTTTTTGGGGTCATGGGGTCGATAGTGCTTGATGTCAAGTCAAGTGATGAGTCAAAGAAATAAACCAAAAAATGAACTAGGTTATGAACCATAGGTGTAGGCCAAAAATTCGAACCAAAACCCAAACTTTTATTTTTTTATACTAACCTAAAAAATTCAGAAAGGGAAAAATAAAACAAACCCAAAGACTAAAGAGCAAAAATTAGAACCTAAGGGGGAAAATGACCCATGAAAACTTCATGTGATAACATTATGGATGTTTTGGTGTCTACACTCTTCTGGGTGATGCATTTCCCTCATAATGGAAGAATTTTCACTATCGACCAGCTAGCATCTGATAATCACCATCCTAATTTGGTGTTAGTTCATGATTCCCCTTTATATGTTCCTAGTGTTCATGTAGACTTTACAGGTTAATTATGTGGCATATTATCCTCAGTGTTCAATTTCTCCTAATCAGGAACTTATTCACTCATGTTTTCCTTCACAAGACTTGGTATTAGTAATTGATCCATTGGTTTATCCAATGGGGGCACGTGTGCCCTTTCATATCGCTCTTGTTCCAAGTGATCTCGAGTTTCCCTGTGATTTTGATATTGATGTGTGTGTATACTAATACCTTGTTCTTGTGATTCTTCGTTGATAGACTCTTTCGGTCCTGGCTAGAATCTCCATCGTTATATGGAATATGGTCATTTTTCTCCCCCCCCTATGGGACTGTCGACCCTCCTTGTTCACATGATTTCTCGGATATTGAATTTCCTTTGGATGAGGCTATCCTCGAAGAAATGATTATGGTTTTTATACCATGGGAATACTTACACTATCGTTTGCAGTTTCTTCCCTTTTGGGAGACTTTCCAGGTTGACTACCGAAGAGACTCTTGGTCAGAGCCTAGCAGCGGGATCTACTTAAACTAGTATCATGCATGAGTTGTAAGTGTGTGGTTCCTTGTGCCATATTGTATAGTCTAGGTCTGTTGTTTTCAAGTTTTTTATTCAATAACACCTCTTGTTTTGCAAGGTTTCTATCTATATTGGATTTATTAACTTATGTATTAGTGTTATTGGCCTTACATGTAGGATATTGAAGACATTTTTTCTTTGACTTTTGTTCATCATGTCGATCCATTATGATAGGTATTGACCACAAAATTGGAATATAGGTTAGTTTTTTCCCTACTTGTATTTTTTCATTATTCTTTTCTTGGTTCACTTTGGCCTTAGGATTGACCCCACTGAAATGTGACACTAACCTTCCTTATTGATAAGTGTGTCATACTTTATGTGGTAGATCCTTCCTTCCATGAGAATCCTAGTTAGAGCCTTGTTTTCCATTTGGTTCCCATGTCTAGGTACTTCATAGGAATTTGATTCCCATTTAGTCCCACCATGAATTTGTATTGAACCCTTATCCTTCTTCTTCATGTTTTTCTGGACTATACACGAGGGAATCCCCAAGAGCGTGGTTTGTTGTCTTTCAATCTCACTCAAAGTTTGAAAGAGACATCTAATGAGATTTTATTTATTCTTTTTTACCTCGTTCAGATTAATTAATAAAATAATCCCTCCTGGAGTCTTCTTTAAGCCCTTTTCAGACTCTCTAAAATTCAAAATATTAACGAGCTATCTTGTTGACCTTCATGCTCGTCAAACTAAAATTTGAAGGCACATATTTCTGGTGGTAGTTTACCCATTTTTAGGTCTGTATGGTTAATATACGAATAGAGGTACTCCCTACGAGATTTAATTCACTAGAACACTATTCTTGGGTATAATTTTAACCCTTTTTCGGGCCCGAGGGACTCAATTTTCAAAAAAGGTCCAGTCTCCCTGGTTTTTGTTTATCTCTTTTTCGGGCCTTGGATATTATCTACGAAAAAGGAACCCCCTCGGAGTCCAAAGTTAATCTCTTTTTAGACTCCCTAAATATGAAAATATCATCGAGTGACCTTGTTCCTTTAACACTCGTTAATTGGTCCAAAAGGAATATCTATTTGGCATAAGTTTAACCCTTTTTATAGCCAATATATTACCCAAGAAAAAGGTACGCCCTGGGAGACATGTCTCACCGAGAGAGTTCTCCTAAGTTATGTTTTATACTTTTTTGGGCTAAGGGTACTAAATTTTGAAAAAGGTTGTGATTCCATAGTTAATCTCTTTTCAAACTCCTCAAAATTGAAAAGATAGTCGAGTGATCTTGTCTCTATCACACTGATTAAAATGGTTTTGAAGAGACGTCCTTTTGGTATAATTTTAACCCTTTTTCGAACTGACTAGACTAATTATGAAAAAGGAACACTCTGGAGTCTTCTTTTAGTGTTTTTCAGACTCTTTAAACATGAAAAAACACCAAGCTTACCTTCTCTAGGCTCATAAAACTTCACATGGTAGGACTCTTGTTGTGTCATACTTAATCACATCACATGTCTCATCCTTGCATCTTTATCCTAATGCCAGATTCATGTTTCTATTTACTGAATTTTAAAGCATTCCTTAAATGAAATCCTTGTAGAACTTTTCCCCTTGCGATTTGACACCTTGACCCATAGAGAAATTTTCCTGATTGTCCTTATCCTACAAATGTCTCCTTGCACTGAGTATCCGTATGTTCCATGTGCCTAGAACTATTTTTCATACCCACGACATTCGTTCCTCCTTTGTAACATAGCATTCCTTTATTCTTTTTCAAGCTCGTTAAAATATTGAAGAAGACAAAAGAAAATATATATTACAAAAAGAGGAGATGGGATGTGAATTCTCTCTTATCAGTAGAAGGATAGTCTCCCTTGGACAAAGCACATCCTTCTGTTTTTTTGCAAGCATTGGGATCTAGTATGACCTTAGGAATTTGTTCTCATTAGATAGATTTGTGTCCTCCTCCATTTGGTTACTCTTCCAAACATATGGAGAGTTTGTTGTGGCTCCTATGTCACAAACTTATTTCAATAATATGTTTCATGAGTCTCATTATTTTGTCATGCTTTTATCCAACATGAGTCGGCCATTCTACAGTTGATCTCTTGACTTTCATGAGTCGAAAATCCCAAGGATCCAGTCAAGTTCAGATTCATAATCAATGAAGTTATGTTCCTAATGATAGAGGTCCTCGAGTATTTCCCCGACGACATGTCAAAGACCTCAGAGTAGTGATTCTTACACTCCTATTGTACTCCTACCTGAGTTTTGAAGATCTTGAAGTTGTTGTTTGAGCTATGAATTTATCATCTGCAACTATAGGCGTTGATTCTTCATTGTACTTTTATATCTTCATATGATTTTGAGATGTAGATCCGATGTGTATTGTTCACGGCTACACTTTATATATACATTCATATTTTTCTCATAGTCATGATTACTATATATATGACATGGATCTACAATGTACTTGATTATCATCCATGATTACTTTATCCCGAGCATGGGTTTTCCAACCTCAGAGAGATTATCATTATTTTGCATATGACATGCTCATGAACACTCGTCTCAGGCTCACTCAACTCCATGCCTTCCCACTGTGTAAAGATATTGTAATGCATTTCGGTCATCATTTTCTCTTCTGACCTCACACATTAGGGGGCACCTTTTATAGTCCAAAAATTCCACATCTATGCATCCAAAACATTGGGCCATCCATTTGCATACTTTTCCAAAACTATTGTTGAGGCTTCCTTCTAAGAAACCATTTTTTGGATAGTGTGCATGCCCTGCTGCACTAATATCCTACGTAAACATGCCTTCTGCATGCTACTTAGTTTGCATACATATGCTTTCTGCATGTTATTTAACCCTCGTTTACCTCCAAAAGTTGCAAAAAATATAAAATTGCATGTATTTCGATGGAGTTTACGACTATGGAGGGTTTCCTAACCATTTTACCCCTTGTATCCTGTCCCCAAATCGAATAACCATATTTTTCTCATATAAAAAGAGGTCTTGAGGATTCATTTAGACATATGAACAAGAGAATAAGAAAAATATTCCAAGATCCCTTCCCTCTCATTGCCTAAGATTTGGATCTTTCTCTGACTTTTAGCCTCATCTTTCCCCTCCAACCATTCTCCCTATGCAACCCTTCCTCCTTCCCTTGATGTTATTTTGGTTGTGAGAATCTAATGTGGGATTGATGCACTTGGAGCCACGATAGAGGATCCGGGCCTTGGTTCATAGAGAGGTCGCAAGAAAAGGTTGTAACCTTATTTTACTTGAATTTGAATAAAAGAGATTATCTTTGTCCCAAAATCCTATGTTCACATGTTCTTGTTTATTTGAGAATTTGTATATATATTTAGTCTTTTAAAGTGATCGTTAGAGATTGTATATGTTGTTGTACTGTATTCTTAACCCCTTGCAGGTCATATTTGTGAGGAGATCTGTGATCTAGGAGGAAACAACAAGCAAAAGAGGTCTACAACAACTATAAGGATTTAAGGTGCACTCATTAACCCTCTCTTCTCTCTTTATTTTACCACTTTGTATAGATGGTTTTTCAGTAGATTAAAGATAATTCAGTATTTTAAGGGATTTATCACTCTGACTATTGCTTAGACCCATTTTAGGGGGAATTTCCCCATAGCAAATAGGTTTCAAGAAAATAAATAATTTCTTGATTGATTATTATGTGTGCACTGCTAATGAAAAACATTATGAGCTAATTATCCAGATAAATGGAAGCAAAATGACCCAAATTTTAAAAATACCATGCAAATTTCATAGTTCACTTGGTACACCTATACAACATTGAATCAAATCTTATCATTTCTAACTTAGAAAATTTTTATGATTATAGAGACCACCATAATACCTCTATGAAATAAATGTTACTTATGGTTGAAATATGTGACAAATGTGAGCTCATTCACTAATGATTATGATTGGCACCAAGGTACTAAGTGTGAATCCATAAGTACAAGTATGGTTAAAATGTTCGTCGTGAAAGAGAAAACAGACCATGACTTCCCTTAGTGAGAAATATTTAAGATCCATTTTAAATCTTATACACCCATTTTTAAAACTTACACCCATTTTCCTATTATTATGCCTAGACCATTGTTTATGCCTTCAAATCAATTTAAAGTGTCATTCTTCCTCATGTTGTCGATGCCTCATGTTATCCATAGACTCCCAAACTCCTAGCATTTCTCAACTCTTGAAAACATGATAATGATAGAACTAGTTATGTATGGACAAATTTACGCGTCAATAACAGGTGTTTTATTCCAATAGTGACCCATACTATTAGACCATGACATTATTGAATCCTTCGAGGAAAAACATTATKCATAGTAAGAAGGCAATTCAAAACTAAGAAATSTAATATTTTTATTAACTTAAATTTGAAATTACATTATCTTCTTGAAAGAAAAACAATTTTGACTTTTGATATCTAGCTTATGATATCTCCCATGCCCTATTTAAATAAAAAATGACCTTGTATTCCCTAAAGGTGAATTCTGGAGAACCCACTATTCATTCAAATATTTTTCTACAATATTGGAAGTTGTCTCTTGCATTTAGATCCCTCCCATATTGCATTTAGATCCCTCCCATGTTGTGGCTAACTTGTAGAGCTATAAAATTAGCTAAAAATAATTCCCACTCCACTCCATAGAGGATCCAAGGTTGTGTTCTTTGAACTGGGTGACATTCCCCCTCTAAATCCTCATTAAGCTATAGTGATGGCCCAACAAATCTACAATTTAGTGATCACTTTAATAATGCATTGGTATTCTTAGATTATAGTGTACTCCTTTGGTGGTGATGAGGGTAATTCTTCAAAAATCATAACTCATGCCAAGGGTAAATATTGCACCACATAAAATACATATTCAAATTTTGAATAACCCACATATTAATCTCATTTTCTCCTTAATGGATTCGAAGCATATCCAATTCAAAATAAATTATTAAATAATCTTGAAATGTCTTTATTAATGAATTGGGAATGTTTTAAGTACATAAGAGGAAATGTTAGGAACTTATAGAAGGAAAAATGAATGAGAATGGAATGAGTGAAAAGGGTAATTATGGGGCTCATCAACCAAAAGGATATATAACCAACTAAAATGTCAAAGGATGAGTGCATATTCTAAAAGTAAGTTAAGTACAAAATTTGATGAAATTTGTTTCATTATAGGTATGCACACTTCACATCGTTGTAAAAATTGTATATTTCTAAAATATTGATGGGGTTGATGGTTGAGGGTATCAAGAAGGTTTGTCTCATGCATGAAAATTCAAGAACATAATTTGTGATAAATTATCTGGAATCAAATGCCATTATTTCTAGACAAGGAGAAAAAAATAAGATAACTCTATTTACAATGAAGTTTGACACATTAGATGTCTATCAACATGCTTGATATTGTTTTTTCTTAGTTTTGATTAAGTGCTGGTGTAGAGCATATTTCAACAGAAGTAGTGAAACCGTAGAATCCTAAGTATGCAATTCAATGAAAGCATGATTGTGAATATCTGAGGAGCCATATTGTATAACATCTATGCCCGGTTTTATGGATACATTATGCATGTATCTAAAGATCCAAACTCTTTTGTAATTTGTTTGTATGAGTGGATTACAATTGGTAGATTCCATAGTATATTCCATAGTATATTCCAGAATCTTATGTGACCACTCCAATTTCTTATATATATGAGACCTATGATGTAACTAGAGAATTTAGAGATTAGAGAGAACTTTTCAAAGGAATTGTTGTTGTGAGTTCTTATCTCTCACTTTGCATCAAAGTTATGTACTATCATTCTTATTATTAATACAATGGATCACTATTTTAACTATGTGTTTGTTTTCTCTATATTTGGATGATATTTTTTTTTACTATTATTGATTTGAATGTTGTTAGTTCATCCATCTTATATGAATGCAATTAAAAAACTATTAAGGAATACTAACCCCAATAACACTTCACACTTTACTTTGTTGCAACTATCATACATTCCTTGAGTGAGATCTCCTTCCTCCTAGAAGGTTGAATATTCCATTGCACTAGACTACATTAGGCCATTGTTGGACTCCTTTAATCGACCTTGTGTATTTCATAGAGCCAACAACATGGTTCCATTGTTGGGACCTTAACCAATTCACAATACTGGAGATGTGGTGGAGGTCAGAGAAGGCCAAGGTTCAATATTGGATTGAAGCAAGTATTCATGAATTTACCTTCCAATAGGGTGCATACATAGGGAGGATGTTTCAATATTTAAAGAGAGATACCTATTTGGGTGTCTACATGAGATATTCTGGGTAAAATTTCCAATTAATTTCAAAGAATGGTTGGAAAGGCTTGTGATGAAGCATAGATCTTGGTTTTCATTATGTAGAGTTGAGTGGATGGTATAAAATTTGGTAAATATTCAATGGTATGACCACAAAGTGACTCAAGTAGTGGATTTATAGAACATAGGCATAATGTAAGGCTATGATTTGGAATTTGTGATAGAAATTCATTAGTCTTTGACCAAAGGATTCAAATTGTTTAAGAAAGGACCATGTGTACTATTGATAGAAGAAATACTAGTGTGAATAAACATGTCGATGGTGGAACATGGTATGTACCTTTTCCCCATAGAGATAGAAGTGTAATCCTTATGTGCATGTGGGGGGGGGTTGGAATGATAATAAGACCTAATGTTAGATATGGTATCATATACTACTCAAAGGGATGATGATGGTAAAGGTAATGGACTTTTAAAGAGAACTATAGAAGTGACAAAAGGACAAACCAAGATCAAAGAATATTGGTGGTAGAAATAAATGGAAAAGATCCACACTACGCGAGAGTTTTTGATGAGAATTTATGGTATTGAATTGCATCTAGAGTGTTATATGGTGCAAAGGATGGGAAGAGAAATTGAAGGAGCTTTGTCTAGCCTTGAAAGGAAAGATAAGAAAGTGTATTAATGAGAAGAGAAAAATAGTTCATGGAGTGAAGAACTTTGAAATAAATGAGGTGGAAACTACATGATGGTGTGAGGGACATAGATGTTAAAAATACATGCATAGAAATGATTCTTGAGTTTTCAAACCTGGGCGTTGTTGTAGAAGCCACAAATGAGTTGAAAAAATAAGAGGCATTTGAAAATCTGCTTGATTTTGCACCATTATAGTACTATAACCTTAAAAAATTCCATACTGCCGAGAAGGTAGGATGAAATGGAATTGAATATGATTCATCCTATATCCTACCCCGTATGCCTTTTAAAATTTATCAAGACCCCATGATTGTTATCGCATAAAGTGAAAGTGTGTGGTTGATTATTAGTTCAACTAAACCCACTACCATGGTTGTGAACAATGCAAGTGTGATGTCCTAAGCGATTCAAAATTTTTCATTGGTATTATCTAGTTCTGTAATTATTACCATAGGAGCAACATTAGCGGTCCAACAACTAGGACCCTAGGAATTTGTGCTAGTTCAAAGTCATCAAAGAATGGCGATGAATTAGTTGAATGAATCATCTCTAATGTTTCCTCTATTCCATAGAAGGGATTATGATGATGTCAAGTAGAATTGATTCATTTATGATGACATTTGGAATGCATCAAGAACCCCAGATGATACCTAGTTGGTGGAACTCCAAACAATGATATGAGGACGGGAATTGCAATGGTACATGACATGCAAGTAGAATCATTTGAGATTACATGGCGTGACTATAATATAGTTAAAGGTAAAATTTATGAAGGAGTTTCAAAAGCCAAAGTTAGAATACAATAAATACTTTTAGAGTTAAAGAAAATTAAGGACAAATTGGGGCTGACCATTTGGGAGTATGAGTAGTGGTTATGGGGTTTGATAAGTTGATTTATTTATAGTATTCATGAGGTGTAACAAAAACAATGGTTTATTCTTGGCATGTTTCCTCACCTATTCACACCATTTATACAAAAATGGATGTTGATGTAGAGAGAAGCATTGGATTTTTATATGTGACTATATTCTACAAGTGAATTGACATAAGCCCCACTCTAAGGATTAACTCTAGGACTAAAAAAATTCCAACACTAGTTGAAAACATTGAAGGAGCATATTCAACAGCTAGTGAAAGCCAAATCAGGTGGAAGATATGTAGTATGGTGCACATTGTGTGAAACCAAAGGATGTCAATGGAATTATTGGCCCATGTCTTAGAGATATGCCAATGTAGTAACTAACATGCTCTTGGGAGGTATACTAGGTAGATCAAATGAAATACTTTGTGAGATATGTAGGAACTTGGGGCATGACTTGCATCTTTTATTTCTATTATAGAAGTACAATAGTACCACAATAGTAGTATATTGTGAATTTTCCAGGGTAAACACTCGTTGTACTGAGGAATGCCATAAAATATTTTCACCTTCTAAAAGATTTTAAAAGAATATGTTCATAGTAGACACAGGGGGAAGAAAAAGTAGGGACAAAATCAAAATCATAATTAGAATCAAAATCAGGATAATCAAGTGTGAATGAATGATGTGAACTATACTCCACCATAGTTTTATAGTTGTAGCAGAGTGCGAAATATTTTACACAATTTTTTGTAGTCATGTTAACCTTGGTGAAACCACATGCTTCGAGTAATTGAGATATTTATGTTTGACATTCTTAAATAGAAATGAAAGTTGTGTCCATAAACGTCGGAGCTATAAAACCTTCCAGGCATCATATTTGAGTTAATTCCTACTTGGTTTTTAGTCATGCATTCTTACCATGAAATGAAGGGAGGTATTGGGAGGATAGGAGGAACCAACTAGGTAGAACTTGCTCATTGAAGGGATGGTTATATTTGTATAATTTATCAAGAGTAGGTGCAACTTATGGATTAATGTTGTAGGAACTTCACTTTAGGTTATGGGCTAATGCTTAGAGGCTAATGAAAGGGGTATTAATCTACCCCATTACCAAATTTTTAGAGTTTCTACTATAGAATTAGGTTTTCTTGTGCACTTGTTGGCTGGGTATAGGAAATGCAGATAGAGCATAGGAAGAATTGGGCCCTCAATCTAGCCTAAAATTTTCATCCAATTTTTTATTGTCATTATTTTTTATGTAGTTATTCACTTAAAATTAGGGAGAATAGTGTGAAGCATGGGTAGGGTTTCTTCTTGGTAGCCATGAGAATACATGGAAATGCTCTAAAAAATGAGAATACAGAGAAGATAATTCAACAACTCACCATTCTCTTCACCCTATGTTTCCCTCAAGCTCTCTCTCTATGTGCCCTACATGGGATATCTCTCCTTCCTAACCCTTCCCTTGATCTCTCTCTCTTGTCTAGTGCCATTCGTGAGCTCTCTCTCCTTCATAACCCTACTCGTGAGCTCTCTCTCCTAGTTCCCTTCCTAATTATTTGTCCCCTTCCTTCTCCAGTGTGCTCTCTAGCTCAAAAGTTGCAGCGTACCCTAGTCTCCTCTGATCTGGCTTCTCAGTGATGGCTTCTACTCTGCTACATCTCATGAATGGGTGTGAGTTCAATATTGAAATTTGGTTTGATTTTTTTTGTTTTAGTTTATATGTTTAGTTTATTTTTTTGTTTTATTGTATTTGTTTTATTGTTTTATTATATTTATATTATATATATAAATATATTATATTATATTATATTATATATATTAATTATATTAAATACCCTTCCTAAGTACTAGACATCCCTAAGAGGTCATACATATAGGCTAAGGTAAGAGGACTGAAACAAGGTGGCCCAGAACAAAAGGACAATAGAGATATATTGCGTAATCATTAATCTAGTCACTCATGGAAACAACACATAAGAGGGTCACATGTTGACCTCCTTAGTGAGTAGGAATGTAATACCCCCCTAGGTCAAACCCCAACTGTAAATCTAAATACAAATGTACTTAGGCTGGTGATCCGGGATGCAAAAAATGACAGTATATGTGTGATGTAAATGTAAATATATTCACATGAAAATATTAATGAAAAACACATCATTGTGTGCATACCAACCATGTAAAAGAGTATGGGGGAATAAAATCCACTTGTTAGGGAAAGGGGGCTAAGCATTAAGGATAAGGGGCTAATATAGGGAGCTTAAGATAAAAATGAATATTATATTAATATTCCTTAAAGTATAAAGTATGGATAATGATTTTATCCTAAGTTCTAAGGATGGGGACAAGTGGGCCAAAGTACCTCTCAACATGACAAGTGTCAAATTAGGAACATGCATACAAAGAGTTTGGACTTAGTGCATTTTCCATCATTTCATCATTCCTCCATTATTTCATGGATGGATTGGAGTTGTCCCCAGTACCTCTTTGTCACTAGAAATGTACCTGTACCTTACCTGAGCCAATCCTATACTTTTACTTGTACCTAGTTAACTTAAGAGTTGGACTGAAGAAACGGGTTGTCAGGCCCATGGGAAATTCCCTCCAGGTGAGATAATTGTTGGGAATCGATCTCCCAAACATGCAGAATGCAACTACTTGGCTTTGAGACTTCCTTTTCGGCCCGTTGTTGAAGCCCCATAAAGGAAATGGGGTAGCCAAAGGATTTTTGAGTAGAGAAGGGGCACATTTCTTGGGGTGGGACAGGCATGTGGGGAATGAGAGACTGTAGTCTGTCATTTTGAGTTGGAACCTATGATGGAGTTTGTTTCCCGTTATCTGAGATACATCAGCCTAGTTAAGAATTCCTTTACTTGGGTGGAGTTTAGTCCCAGCTCGGGGGTGACCCACTGCTGAGAGTTCTGAGCAGCATGGTCTAAGCCTGGGAGGAACGTGGAAGGTATACATGCAGTTGGTGGTGTTTTTATCAAATATAAGTGTCAATTATGTGTTAAATTATGTGTTGCATCATTAATTATGAATTTGTTTTTATGGGGTTTTCCTTTGTATGTTGCATGTGTATTTCCATTATTATTCTGTATGAACCTATCCATTTGCATAGTATTTGTATGCTTTAAATTTTGTATACAATTCAAAAAATATTTCATGTGGCATAATGCAAAATTCAGATGCTGGGGACAATACAAGTTGAATTGAAGCAAAATTTCACAAAGAATTAAAGTTACAGAGTGTCAGGAGGGAACCAAGAGAATACTTTGACATTGTTCGAAATATCAGGAGGTGTAGCAGTTCAAGAAACCACAATATCCATTGATTTTAGGATGCAATATTAGATCAGGGTTGTTGGATCAAACCTAGATGAGAGGAAACACGAAGAGGAGGAGATCAGATCCTAGCCGTTAGATCTGACCATGGGAGAATGAGGTTCGTCGATCAAGTTTCTCAAGCCATAAATATCGGCCAAAGTGGAGTGGATCTCAGTTGTAGATCCCATCGTCGAATCTGAGACATAGATCTCACAGTTTGGAAATTCAACACTCTAGGGGATTTTAGTCCTTGTGTTTCCTAGAGGATAAATCCCTGAATCTCGGAGTCCCGAAATAGATCTTAGTCATAGATATCAGAGTGAATCGGGCATTGTTGATTGGTATCCCCTCGACACTCGGCTATCCATGATATTTCGGAGTTATCCGTCGGAAAGTGGTGGAATCCCCGAAGAACTGAAGTACTGGAGTAAATACTGACTGTTGGATTGTCAGCTACACGTGTCAACATATTATTAAGTATTCGACCCTCCGGAGGATTGTGGGAGAAATTTGTTTTGGTGCAGAAAGTTTCGAATTCCCGAAGCCCAGAGTCAATCATGCGTGTTCGTTGATGGGGACAGTGGATTGTGGATCTCTACCCTTTGCCAATTCGATGTTCAACAATTCAGGAAGTTGGTGGGTGATTAACAGAAAGAAGCCCCGAAGTCTGAATCCTAGAGCTAATATTGGCCCTATATATTGGTAGGAAGTGTGGACCGTTGATCCCTAAACCCTTCGGGATTTTCCCACTTCCGTGTTTGGGGGAATTGGAAAGTGTTGTGGTAAGAACCTCTAAAGCCTGAAGTTTCAGAGCACTAGAGTAATGAATCTCTGGTTAGCACCTCCTTGGGATTTTTCCACTTTGTTGTTCAGGGGAATTGGAAAGTGTTGTGGTCAGAACCTATGAATCCCAAAGTTATGGAGCATTGGAGTAATGAATCTCCAGTTAGCGCCTCTCTAAGAGTTTGCCATTTTGACGTTCAGAGGGTTTGGAAAGTGTTTTGCTAAGGACCTCTGAAGCCCAAAGTTTCAGAGTTCTAGAGTCTCGTAGCTTTGGTAAACACCTCTCTGGGAGTTTCCCAGTTCGGTGTTTGGAGGATTTGGAAAGTGTTGTGGTAAAAACCTCTGAATCCTGAAGTTCCATAGCACCAGACTAATGAATATCCGGTTAGTGCCTCTGCGGGAGTTCTCCAATTCAACATTCAGGGGATTTGGAGTGTATTGTTGTAAGAACATATGAAGCCTGAAGTTTTAGAGTTTTGGAGTCCCAAAGCTTCGAATAACGCCTTGTGGCTAATCACCTAGTCCTAGCCCATGGTCATATGAGGTTTCCCCTGAAGTAAAGGGGATAGCACCTAAAACTTGATTCTAAGGTAAAAAGGAGCTTAGACCAAAGCGGCTGCAGGTTTTTGTTTTGGTAGACCTGCATAAAGAAATAAAAAGGGCCATAACACTTTATAAAATTGATCAAAGTTGCAAAGAAAAGCCTCCAAGACAAGTGCACCTTCCTCATTTCAAACAAATACCCCTTAAAAGCGCACAAAGTTTAGTCTTCCACTCTCCCAAGTGAGAGTTATGATAAAAAATGAATGTCACTTTTGTGTATTTTACAAAATTTAACCTAAAATTAACTTTTGTTCAAAATTACAGGGTTGACCTGAACAATTTCCCTAATTTACAAATTTAAACAAAATTACATGAATAAACCCTAGTAGGGTGATGTAATTCCCTTTATAGGGTGACGTTGATCTCCAATGGGGTACATCCATACCTGAGAAGTGGAATGTTAGCTCCTCTAAGGCCTAATCACACC